>OU744249.1:23602500-23940000 GCA_916610215.1 Omphaloscelis lunosa
TTTCGATACTACTCATGAGTACAGTGTCGATACTTTCTATTCGATACCGTGTCCGTAGTTGCAGGCAAGTTGGCTGACTAATGTTGAAAAGCCCAACTAAATTAGATACTTCCTGCAGATTCGAATAAAAATGTTTGACAAAATATTTTGAAATAAAAACTTCTTTAGGGCATTTTTGAGATGGGACTAAACCATTTTCGCGACACCATGACGACACCTCATTTTTGTAAACACGATTGTGCTCTTTATTTATATTAAGTTACGGATCAATGTTCTATGCAAGTATTTTTACTTTAAAGGTTTCGGAAGATTTTTTTGGTAAACGCGATCGTGCTCTTTATTTGAATAAGATTACGGACCAATGTTCTATATAAGTATTTTTCTTCCACCAAGGCGATCTTGTTCAAGTTTTCACTCCTGTCGGCACTCCCGGAGTGCCACCACTTTTTTTTGTTAGATCCTTTCTATTTCTCGCTTTTTAATGGGCCAGTATTTAATTTGTTATTTATCTAAGTTAGCCTAATGTGAACTGCTCATCACCTATTGCAAAATATTTATTTTCCCGATGCTGGGACGTTCATCGTTGAGGAGTTCTTCAGCTACTTTACCATCAGCTCCACTTCTTCATAATTTATTGTGACGAGCATAAATTGCTTGGCAACCATAATATTAAAGCAATCGAATCACAATCCGTGAAATACTAACCGTCTGTGTTCTTCATCATCTTTCTGCGAGGGTTAAGACATATGAGGAAGAAGCTTATTATCGAGGAGCAGCGACTTGAAATGGTGAATGAATATGAAACAAATGGTTTCATACCAACGAGATATTTTGCTGAATTATTAAACACGGTATTATGAACCGTTCTCCATGGACTCTGAAGGCTTGCATCACTGAAGACCAGCTAGTATACTGAAGATAGCTTCTTTGACATAAAGGCATAAACAAGAACGTTTAAGTTTCGCCTGATAATATTAAGACTTCAAGTGGTACACTGCTATATGACGTATGACTATAAAATGTTTAAGATTAACTTAATTTTTTTTTTTTGCTTTATTTTTAAATATTTTTATAAAAAATCATTAAAAAAACATTTAAAAATATAAAAAATAGTGGCCCATCGGCATCAAGAACAGGGTCCAAGATGCCGGTGGTCATGGCTCTAGAGAGAGGAACCTCCTCACTATACGTGCCATGTCTAAAAGTACTGCTTTCTGAATCAGGCCCTTCATCCAGCCGCGCAATGAGAGCCTCCTGAGGTGTCGAGGCTTTCGCTATCAGGCCATTAACCATAACGGGTATTGGTACAATGATTGCAGAGTCCACATCCCACATGTCGACAACCTCGTGTGCTAAGTCAAGATACTTGATTTTTTTATCTTTCTCAGCTTTCACGAGATTCTCGTCATGAGGGACAGCGATATCGACAATCATTGCACGGCGCTCTCGTCGATCTATCACCACAATATCAAGCTTATTAGCTACAATAGTCCTGTCAGTGATGATAGATCGATCCCAGTACAATGTGATGTGACCATTCTCGAGAACTGGGTCGGGCACATACCTGTAGTATGGTACTTCGGACTCTTCAAGGTTGTACTGCAAAGCAAGTTGCTGGTGGATAATCCTAGCTACTAGATTGTGTCTACACAAGTACTCGCCGTTAGCAAGACGAGAACAACTGGAAACAATATGTCGGATTGATTCACCGGGGTGGTGGCATGCCCGACAGATGTCAACCGTACCATCCTTGACAATGTATTTCCGATAATTATTCTTCATGATAACTTCATCCATAATCGCACAGACAAAACCTTCGGTTTCCCCGAAGAGGTCGCCAAAACGCAGCCAGGATACAGATGCCAAAAAGTTTACATCAGGCCCGTGGAGGGCCCGGAAAAAGCGTCCGTGTAGTTCTTTGCCCTGCCATATTTCCTTACGATCGTAGTATCAATTACTGCAGGTTTGTGCCAGTTCTCTTTTGCCAAGGAGAGCGGGGTGAAGAGCGGGGTAAGGCCCTTGTCCACTATGACCACATCTCGGTGCCTACCCACGTTAGTTTGAAGGAAATATTCCCTGACACTGTAAATCTCACGGTTGTGGAGGGTTTTAGCATTTAGGAAACCTCGACCTCCGCACTTCCGCGAGATGTACAGTCTCATCACTAATGACCGTGGGGGAACCGTTAAAGGCACGCACCTTATTTCCGCCTGATAAAAGACTATTTAACACTTTATTCAGGCGGCCAAAGAAGCGTTCCTTCAACGATTGTTTAATGTTTATACCTAATGCTTCCGACATACCCAAGTACTTGTAGGTTTCGGTTGAGGAGAGGGACCTAAGGTGTATGGAATCGAGAGTTGGGTTCCCACGGATTCCATAATGCCCCCTCGCTTTACATGCATGACTGCACATTTGTCCACACTAAATTACATCCTGATGGCGCTACTGAATATTTCTGTTATCTTCAGTAGCTCCATCAGTCGCAAATTGTTGGGGGCAAAGAGTTTCAAGTCATCCATGTAAAGGAGGTGAGAAATCACCTGACCACCACTTCTCAACCGGTAGCCTAGACCTGAATCCTCCAGCAGTGTGCTTAGAGGATTCAAGGTTAAGCAAAACCAAAGCGGACTCAAATTGTCGCCCTGAAATATCCCCCGTTCAATCCTGATCGGTTTATCGATTCCCCGGATCTGTCGACATCCTGGATAGAGAAGGACAGTCCTCCATTGCCGCATACATGACATCAGGAAGTTGCATATATCTTGTACAACTCCAACACCCTCATGAGCCATGTATGTGGCACCGAGTCATAGGCCTTCTTATAATCTATCCAACACGTCGACAAATCCTTCCGGGATTTACGAACCTGTTGACTGATGGTCATATCTATAAGGAGCAGCTCCTTAGTACTGCGGGACTCATTCTTGCATCCATTCTGAGACACAGACATAATAAAGTTGTTGTTAATATGGTGTGAAATTTTTGCTCTAAGAATGGTTGTAAGAACTTTATAGACCGTCGGTAAACATGTAATTGGTCTATAATTTTTAGGTTCCACAGTACTGCCCGATTTATGGAGCAGGTGGGTAACTCCTGTTGTGAAGAACAGTGGTAGCGACCCAGTGTCTAAAGATGACTGGAATTGCGTGGCTAAGCAGGCATGTGACCTTTGTAGCCATTTAAGCCAGACATTGTGCAATCCGTCCGATCCTGGAGATTTCCAGTTAGACAACGGACGGACTGCACGAGCCACATCCAGAGGAGTAATGCTAATGGCCTCCATGTGTGGTATTGGATCACACGCCTGCTCAACAACACTCACCCAATCACCTTCAATGTGACGGACAGGCACCGACCAAATGCTTCGCCAAAAAGCTTTCATGGCATCACTATCAGGTAGACGCGTGTCAGTCACAACTTGATTGGGAGTGGGCCGCTCCCATGTTCTGTATACCCACCTTTCATCGTTCTGGAACATGCGGTTCTGAGTATACCGATCTACTCTTCGCTTATACCGGCGGATACGGTTTGCCCATGCATAAACTTTCTGCTTCAGGAAGTCGATGCACTCTGTGACATGGGATACATATTCTCGGGGACATACTAGTTCCCAAGAATGCACGCCTCAGAAAACGCATCACCCTTGGGCGTGTATTGCCCTCCCTGAAGCAGATGAGCTTCCCGATGAGTACCATGGCCTCATTAATACGACACTCAATCCTGCACTGCCAAGCTGGTGCGACGGTTTTCGGTCGTACAGATCGGTCAGTATTTGGGAATTTGACGCGAGCTATACGACATGCCGCAACAGTCGCGCAATACAAGATTGAGTGTGTATCGCAAAAGTTTGCGCTGCTTTCAATAAAATTTGGTAACAGCGCATCCAGGGCACTCACCAGTGCTCTGTTTCTTTTATTCATGGGCAAACGTGGTAGCCGTGGTCTCAGGTCAGGTGATGTGAACCGGTACTCACGAATCGCATCCTCCAGTGCACTCCTTAATTCCACATTGCATAGGTTATCTGCAGATATAGCCCTGCCGTCCTTCTCCTCTTCATGTTGGTTTGCTTGCAGTGGAATCACGGCAGGCGCCTGCACGACATTCTGGGATGGGGGAGGGTTACTTGCAAAGCTATTCTGCATTTCCGAGCGCAGCCGATCAAGTGTAGCGTTATCCAACCTGTGGTTGTGTTGAATGACGCGCACCTGATCCGACAATCGTTGGGCCGAGACGTTGACGGTAGGTTCAAGCACCTGAAACAGAGAGAGCATCCGACTTCGGTACGCTGTAAGGTTAATTCCTCCCTCGGTAGCCCCATAATATGCGCGCATCACATTTTCATTCATGGACTGGGTCTATCGTATGCGCGACACATTTCCACCGGCAGCGGGGACCCTGTTCGGGGTCTGTTGGGCTCGAGGTCCCAAGCCCGCTAGTGGCCAGCCTCTCACCTGCCGGTGTTGACGACGTCGGCGGGGAAAAATACTCGTCACTCGAGCTCGACGCAACTACCGCGGCCAGTGTCGTCACAACGTTCACGGTACCGACGGCGGCGACGCGGAGCTGAGCAACGAGTCCGGAGAGGGTGTGCTCGTCTCGTGGTTGATCTTGTCAACATTCTTTCTAGTTTTCATTCGCATTGTTTCTTGGTTTTATTGGAGGTGACATATGTCATGTCACTCCCGTTGCGGCAATTTTTGATTATAGATTTATCTGGTCATTTTGATCTTTTTTTTATGGTTTATTTTGATTTGTGAGCTTTTACACTATGTTTTCGGTTTCTGATATTACTAAAAACTGTGTCTGAAATAAATATACCATTGAAAATTGCGAAAACGATTTTTAAGATGTGTTAACATTTGTGTTGCCAGATAATTATTTTATTATTTTTTTAGGATTAAAATTTGAGGTTTAGTTTCAATCATCTTTTCGTAAAGAAAATGAATACTTAAGCTATAACCTCAATACCAATCAATATTTATTAAAGCCAAATAAAATGTAAAATAATTAATGTAAACAAAAATTACTTAAAATCACCTATTTTGTAAGTAGTTTTTTTACATTTTGAGTAGTCTAATATTCTTATTTATTGTTTAATTACTTCGACCATGATCAAAGCTTTATATTTATGGTGAAAAAAACCATTTAAAATTTAAAACATTGTAGGAGGTGAAGTCGATGACGTCACACAAATGAACAAAACACGTAGACAATTTTCAGGCGTTTACTTTCAGTAGCGAAGTTAAAAGTTTTACAATAGAATTGTGTTACTTTTGATTTAAAATAGGTGCAGTCCTACGCAGCCAAGTCAGCTTAGACGAAGGCAGGGGGACGTAATCCTGTAATCCAAAAAAATACGTTTTCCGTAGGGGATTTTCTTGACTAGATCCCAACTATCAGGGGTATTCTACGTGACCTTTCCAAGTAGGATGAGGATCCTCCGACGAATATTGTAACTATTTAAGCTGGGATTAGCTTAAATAGTTAAGGAGAGAGTTCGCTACGACTCCGCAAAGGGGCGTGGCGAGCGGGGTCAGGGTGTAGCCCCTCGCCCGCGGAGGCTATATAGTGGCCCGCCAATGCGGGCCGCTCAATTAGTTGCCTGAGCGGCAGTGGAAATGAGTGCGGGGTTTAGGTCGCACTAATTAAGTAAATGACAGTCGGAGAGTTTAAAAATAACTTTATTTAACTGACAGAGTGACAGTAAAGATAATAATAATCTAATCCTAAAGATACAAGGTTCTTATAGCTCAATTATGCTAAGACGACAATTGTTGCGTGACGACAATGTCCTACATTATAATTATTTATTCACTAGTTTTGGAAGAAGCTGTATTGCTGACAAAGCTAATTGTAGTAGGGTTACCACACTTAACTCCTCCCTCCCTAAGAGATAAATTATCTAAAGGCAACTGTGTAGTCTTTAGGGAATTTCTCTTACAAATTTTAAATAAGTCCCATCTATAAATAATGAAACCTATAACAGAAACTAAGATTATGACGTAAATACTTAGGGTCCATACACTGATATTGTCACTTGTTACACGAATATATGACTCGAAATCACTGACACTTTCACTGTATTTTGCTCGGTTCACTAAGTCCTTGATGTCACCTAAGTCCACCCCTCTAAGATCCATTTGCTTCGCCGGTGGGCTGATGTCACGACGGAGTTCGGGCATCTGTGTTGGCAGGCTGAAGGAGACTGTGCTACTGTTCTCCAGCGTTGTAATGGAGATATCAGCGATCTGCAGTGTGCAGTGTTGACTTGGTACTAAGATGTATGTACCTTGCAAGGTGTATTTCCTAGTTTCGTCGTCACAATATTCCGTTGTCTGGATACTTTTTTCTGTATACAACAACCAGTAGCTTTCAGATATGGTTTGTATCTTGGTTTCTTCTATTTTCACTTGGTGTTGCTGGCAATCCGTGAAATTATGTTTTAGTAACATAAGTTGCTTGACGCATGTTTCCTCTGGGTACTGAAGTACGTTGTCTTCGGAGCAAAGGTATGTGAGGTCATCTATTTCCTCGCAGCTGTCGACTACGGGCCTGTATTTCGACTTTTTCACCAGTAGGTAAGGATATTTTGGAATAATGACATAGGGTTTTTTTGTGGTAGGGTTAAAAATCGGAATAGGGATAACTTTATAATAGATATATGTGTTACTGTCTACTAGTGGGACTTCTAAGTTTTGAATATCTAATGGATAAACTAAAGTATGGTGCGTTTTGATGACCTTCAAAATATTAAATAGTTCCGTAGTTAATTATAGATTGATGTAATATGTGTATTTTGCTAAAGGCAATGGCTGTTTCTAGTTCATAAATTATGGTATAAATAAACGAAAATTATTTAATATTTGGTGCATACTATTCATAATTGAAATCAAATTGGAGTATTTTGTTTGATTTTGAACAAGAGACTGAAATTGTTTAATTTTTAGATTTAAATGTCTAGTATTGAAATTGATGTCGTCTGAAACATTAAGCAATTTATCAAAAGCCTTTTGCATTAACGATACCCTTCGTTCAACGGAATGTTCCCTTTTTCCTAGATTACTTATCTCTAAATCATACTTCCTAGCATCCTCATTATCTAAATTACCTGTTATAACTTTAACAAGAGAACCCAATGGATTTAAAATACCTCTTTCTGTTCGTCTTGACGGTAAAATCTGCTGTAACCTATCTTTAGTTAATTCTACCAGAGAATCTATCTGTACGGTTAATCCTATAAGTTCCCTATATATCTCGCTATTACTATTACAAATAATTTTTAAATTATTATATTCTTGTATATTATTCTCTAATTGAAGGGCTAGAGAGTTTAATTCTATTGTTTTTATGATGTCCCAGTGATTATTCTTCATCGGAGCCGTCCCAATCCTGATCGGAACTATCCCGGGATTCTGATCGATTTTCTGGATGTTCAAAGTTGTCCCTTGATCCACTAGGGTGAGAAGTATAGACCACCATCTGTGAAGGACGTTTTACGTTTTTTAATGCTACTCTCGTACGTCTATTTTTAAGCTTAACTGGGACTATGTTCCTGTCGACATTTCCCATGACAGTTGCTTTTTCAAAACGAGGCAACTCTTTAGCTTTTCTAGTCCTAGTATTTTTCATAAAAATTGTGTCCCCATCTACTACACTTGGTATATTATCTTCTCCTCCTTTCTTTTCCCTAACTAAACTTTTATTTCCAATCATCTGGCTACTCAAGTGTTCGTAAAGAATTTTCAGTCTTTTACGATGGTCTTGTAAAATTTTCTGCATTAAGTTTTTATTCCTATCAATGTCAAAGATATTCCCTGACTCTGTATGTCCGAAAACTACCTCAAAAGGTGTGAAATTTGTGGCACTATGAATTGTGTTATTATATCCCATGATCGCGTATGTGGCATCTAGGCTACTTTGCTCATACTTAGCTAATCTATATATTTCTATTATTGTAGAATGAAAACGCTCTACTATTGCCATTGAATTGGGATTATTTGGTGTTCCAATGTGCTGATCTATTTTATAAAGGTTCAACATTTCTTTGAGTAGTTCGTTATTGAATTCTGTGCCTGAATCACTACTTATCTTTTTGGGTGTTCCATACATACTAAAATATTTAATTAAGGCTCTTACTACCTCTGGTGTACTTTTGTTAGGTATGTAAATAGCTTGTCCTAACTTACTGAATGAGTCCACCACTGTCAGATATTGGTTCTTTTCAATGTATAACAGATCAATAAAAACTTCTTGTAATGGGCCGTCTGGAGTCTGTGTTAACTGTATAAATGGTTTCAGGGGTTTCCTGTCATACTTAATTTTTTTACATTCTTCACAGGCATTAATGATGGCAGTAACTGTTTCCTGCATCTTACTCCACCAGTATGATCTTTTTAATTTAATTAATGTCTCCCTAATACCCCTATGACATGTTTTACCCTGGTGATATTTCAAAACTAAATTCTTTTGCTCATCCTCATCTGTAACGTTCACCACTCTTTCAGTACATTCAACAAATTGTTGGGTTCCCTTTTTATAGAGTGAAGTAATAACGTTGAAAAAAGCTTTCCTATGAGAAGGGTCCTCGAAATATATGAAATATTTATGCTTGTATGTATTCCTTAAGAAAATCCTTTACTAAATCCTGGTTATTTGTAGGTAAATGAACTTCCAGAATTTTTTGTTTGTCGTTAGAAATGTCTTTTACAGCCAAGCTATCTTTAAACCAGGTAAAAATGTGAATTTGTCTAGGCTTGGTGTCTATCGCTTCATTGAGGATAGGTATACCTTCATGCTCTCTATTGGATATAGAGTTAGCTGTCGCAGCATCACTTTCGGAATCTGATATTTCAATAGTCTCTATTTCTGGTTCCTTTTTACTAAGTTTTATAATCTCATTAGTCACCTTATTTAAATGCTCCTGCAAGTTTCTTTCGTTTTCATCGATATTTACAATCATCGATTCACAATCATTTGTAACATTTATTTTGATGCGTGATAAGGCATCCGCATTTGTATTTTGTTGACCCTTTTTATAATGGATATCAAAATTATAGTCCTCTAACCGTAATCTCCACCTAGTTAACTTGCTATTTGGTTCCTTTAACGAATTAAGCCAGGCTTATGGTCTATAGTCGGTATAAATAATAAACTTTCTACCGTATAAATAGGGTCTGAAGTATTTGACCGCCCATATTATGGCCAATAACTCCTTCTCTATTGTGCTATATCTAGACTCTGTATCACTTAATTTCATGCTAGCAAACGCAATTGGTTTATCTGAGCCTATGTTGCCCTGAGACAAAACAGCGCCAACAGCGAAATTTGATGCGTCAGTTGTAAGAATAAAAGGCTTGTTGAAGTCAGGAAATTGCAGTAAAGGTGCATTTGTTAGCAATTCTTTACATGTTTCAAAACTTTTCCTATATACATCATTTATTACTATACTTTTTCCTTTCTTTAGACATGCTGTAAGAGGTCCCGTTATCTTAGAGAAATCCTTGATAAATTTCCTATAATATCCTATCAGACCCAAGAAACTTTTTATCTCCGTGACTGTTTTAGGTATTGGGTATTTTAGGATAGCTTCTATCTTATCATTATTAGGCTTAAGGCCGTCTTTTGTAATTGTATGTCCTAGTTATATAACTTCTTTTCTTAGAAACTCGGACTTATCCAGTTGAACTTTTAGATTTGTTTTTCTAAATCGATCAAAAATTGCTTTGAGCTTAACGATGTGTTCCTGTAGGCTTGTTGAAAATATGATTACGTCATCTAAATAAACTAGGCAATGTAACCCTTGCAACCCTCTAAGTACCCTGTCTATTGCTCGTTGGAAAGTAGCAGGCGCTGTTTTTAAACCAAAAGGCATTCTGTTAAATTCATATAGCCCAAATGGTGTTGTAAATGCAGTTTTCTGTCTATCCTCTTCTTGGATTTGTAATTGATGATAATCAGAGGCGAGGTCCAAAGTTGAAAAATACATACTCTTTCCTAACTTATCAAAAAGGTCATTGATATTTGGCAAAGGGTATTTATCATCTATAGTTATATCGTTTAATCGTCTATAATCCACTACCATTCTCCATTTCTGTTGACCTGACGCGTCTAACTTTTTGGGAACTAAGTGAACTGGTGCACTCCAAGGAGAGCTTGATTCTCGGATTACATCGTCACCTAACATCTTATCTACTTGACGCCTAATTTCTTCTGTTTGGGCTGGCGGTAACCTATAAGCTTTGACGTTAATTGGATCTTCGTTCGTAGTTCTAATCCTATGCTTGACCTCATTCGTAAAAGACAACGGTATGTCCTCACAATAAAAAATATCCTTATATTCCTCACAAATATTCCATACCATGTTTCTTTCTTCCTCATTCATGTGATTTAGTCGTAATTTGCTAATATTTTTTAATAACAAATCACCCAATCCATCCCGTTCGCTTAGGTTATTAACTGAGCTAAGTCGCTATCATTACACTGCTCTACCTTAAATGGACTAGTGACCTTAAGGATCATTTCTTTGTTTTTACAATTTTGAATAACCGTATATGCAAACCCATTAATGCAGTTTACTAAAGCACAGGGCATCCTTATTCCATCGGTTAATTCTTTATAATCCAAAATGGCCTCGCCATAAGTTAAATTAACTGGAAGGTTAACTTTTACTTCACAACGTGCTGGCAAAACATATGTAAATGTTGACGAATAGACGAACGGTATGTTTGTTGTTTTTGTGCACAACGTTGACGTTTCGTAGTCAATTTTTGCGCCCAATTGTTTCATTAGATTACTTCCTATCAAACCATCGTAGTTACTATATCCACATTGTAAAGATAAAACTTATGATCCTCAGAACATTTAAAAATGTTAGGTAATTGTGTACCAATAACTTGTGTATGTTCGCTAATACCATGTGTGCTAACGACATTAAAACGCTCATTATATATATTATTTCTAAAGTATTGATTCGCTACATTCGGTCCGATAAAAGACCGAGTGCTGCCAGAGTCTAACATAAAAACTGCATTTCCTAACTCAGGAATTATAATATATGGCAAAGAACGAAAACTAGTACAATTTAAAACTATGTGCTCTCTCTGTTCGAGGCCCTTAGATGAAAATTTTCCGCCCATACGGGTTCGTCCGAAGTACTTGGTTGTAGTTCCCTTTCAAACGCAAACTGATTATTATTATCGAATGAATCATTGTTTGTATAATTGACACGTCTAGAACTCGCAGTTCGCATGGTAACATCGGTGTTTGCACTTGTATTTGCAACCGGTGCATTGTTTGCACTTGTATTTGCAACCGGTGCATTATGTGCCGATCGCCGGTCATGCTGACTCGGCGTCTCTGCGGTTGACCTAGTCTGTGGCGGAATTCAATTTTGTGTAAAATGCGAATTCCTTGATTGAAACGATGTGTTCGCTAAACCTGACTGGTTTACATTATTTTGTGAACTATGAGGTATATTCGGATTTGCCTGTCTTATTTGTGAATTATGTGATTTTTGAACATTGTTATTATGGTTTTCCGTAAATTTCCTTGGCGGCTTATTTCTGCTATTTTTCAGATCATAAACCGTTTGGAAGTTTTGCTCTTCCAATACAACCCTTAAGGCATCCTCCAACGTCGTTACATTTCTCAATCGTACTAGCTTAACTAAATATGCTGGTAAATTGTATAAAAAAACATTCAGCGACGAATTAGTATAAATGTGCTGTTTGGCTTGACGTACATTGATATTGCTTATCGTTTCGTTGGTTTTTGCAATAAGAATACTACGTATGTTTTGTATCCTATGGCAAAAATCTACATAGAAGCGAGATGGTGCAGTACCCTCGACAATTGGAGCGTCGTGCTATGTTCCGCCCGGAAACCGAATTGCTCCGGACGCGGCGCTATGTGGGGTTGAAGGTGTCGCAGCAGGAGTGCTTCGAACACCTTGGAGACTGTCGGCAACAGCGTGATCGGCCAATAGCTCTCCGGCTTCAATATGTTCTTGCCCTGCTTTGGCAACATGATGACGCGCCCTTCCTTCCACGAAGCGGGAAAGGTCCCCGTGCGCAGTATCGTCGTGTACAGGCGCGCCAGCGCCGCTAGCATACAGAAGGGCAGGTGGCGCAGCACTGCGTTGGTGATACCGTCAGCACCGGGGGCCTTCCTTGGCTTCGTCCTAAAGATGGCGCGTCTAACTGAGCAGGGCGAGAAAAATATCGGGTCCTCCTCGGGGGCTATCGGCGGCGCGAAGTATTCCCCAAGGTGCTTCTCGACCGCGGAGTCGTGGTAGTCTCTACATTTTCTTGGAATGTTGTCCAATCTAGTGATCGACGTGGCGCTAGTGGCTTCAAGCAGATCGGCATACCCGCTAGTACGACGAGCACAGGTTGGTGGTCCGACTGTAGCTCGTCGTCTATGACTTGTTGTTGTACGGTCTGGGAGTGTAGCTCTCGGTGGACTACGACGTCCAGCACGTCCGGCATGCATGTAGGGTTGTCAAGATACCGTGTCGGCGTTTCTGGGCCGGACACCGTATATCCGAAGGCTTCCGCATTCGTGAAAAGTCGTCTCCCCTCTGGATTCGTTGTGTATGTGTTCCACGCTGGGTGCTTACAATTTAAGTCCCCGGCGAGGATGGTGGCGTGCGAGGTACGCGTGAGTAGCGCCCGCAGCTCGGTCAGGTCCAGGCGGGCCGCGGGCGACTTGTAGCACGCGTAGATAGATATCTACGCGTGCTACAATATCCTCCATAGAATGCAAACCTTCCAAACCGATTCCTCCCGTAGGGCCACCGGTTCCCCCTGGTATGTTAGGAACGAGAGTTTTCATCTCGACCTAAAAATTCCCACTATCCACCAATTCCTAAAACGCCTTGCTAAGCGTTTCTTTGATTCCGCGGTCAAACATCGCAAACCTCTGGTTATCGAGGCCGCCAGTTATTTCCCAAGTAGGATTAGTCGTACCCGCCGT
This sequence comes from Omphaloscelis lunosa, assembly GCA_916610215.1. NCBI lineage: Eukaryota > Metazoa > Arthropoda > Insecta > Lepidoptera > Noctuidae > Omphaloscelis > Omphaloscelis lunosa. The sequence goes on from OU744249.1 coordinate 23,615,476, forward strand.
GCTAGGCTCATTCTCACAGACCCAGATGACCCCATTGCCCTCCTTCAGAAGAGGAATAGGGCAACAAGTACAGTACACAGATGCAGACGCCTCCCGTCATTCCGACCTCACTGCCGAGGTCCTCTGCAATCGCGTCCGCGACCCCAAATAAATGATACTCCTTCCCGACCCTTGCTCGAAAACGAGGTGCCAGCAGTTGTTGCAGCTATGCACGTAGCGTTAAATTCCCCGATTAATAATCATGATCAAAACTTTGATTCAGCCCGTCCCATCTTTGATGTCCTCCCTCCGGTGACGCCCTAAGCCGAGGCTCGTACCCCACAGGGGGTGCCCTTAGCGAGCGTTCACCTAGATTTTTAGCTTAGTTTGTATGCCCCTGGCTGGAGGCTTTGAGTTTAGCAGCTTAAGGCATCCACAAGATTGACCGGATAAATAGCCATGACCTCGTAAACGGCTCGATCTGTAAGCGGGGCGAGGGGGAAACTACATATCTACCTGTAGGAGCATCGAGTCGGCACTTCCGTCACTGGTCGTTCTCGTTGGGCCTCCCCAGGCTACTGAGGGTACTGGCGTCTAACCTCCACGCAGATCACGCGCATCTGCTCGATTGCGTCAGACCACCAGTACAACTGGCGCCTTGTGGGCTGTGTGTGAACGCGGGGCATGGACGCGTCGCAAATTTGCGTCATCGCCTCGCGGAACCACTGCGCCTCCTCTTCAACGTCAGCGGGTTCATTCGTCGGTGACTCGCGGACCCAAGCCTGAATAATAGCGGCTTCCTCGAGAAGCTCCCTGTCGAGTCGTTTATATGACCAGCGAGGACCATCCATTTGCGTGGCCGACGGTCAGCCGCCATCCGCAGTCTGGGTGGAGAATAGAATAGAATATATCGATCAACAGATCATACGGCAACTCGGCAGTCGCGAACACGACCCGCAACAACGGAGAAGAGACGTCCACTATAGACCCACCCCGCTACCGCACGCACGTGTAGACTGAGCCCCGATTCAGGATGGTCAGGCCGGTCGTGACCGCCCACTCCTCCAACACCTCGCCCTTAGGGTCGGTGACCGGGGATCCCCACGCCGCAGACTTGTCATTGAGATCCCCAAGCAACAGCACCGGGCGAGGATGGAACCGGTCCACGACGGCACCTAGCTCGACAAGGAACCCCTCAAAGTCAGCGAGACTCCTGTTAGGTGAGAAGTACGCCCCAATGGTGACAATTCCATCGGCGAGGGCTACCACCCAGCCGTGTCCTCGGGAGGGACTGACAAGAGTCCCACCAATGATGGCCACTAAGCCGTCTAGGTCCTCTGCCCAGTTATCGCGGGGAGGGACGAAATACGGCTCAGCGACCACAGCCACATGGATCGACCACTCCGCCATGCTCTGGAGCAAAAGATCCTAAGCTCTGGCAGCGTGGTTGATATTTGCCTGGAGGAAATGGAATTGTGCCATCACTGGCATTCCACTTGCCCTCTTTTTGAGCTGGGTTTTTGGGAGCTCTCGGTAGCACCACCTTCTTCTTGCGGCTCCTTTTTACCACCGTCGGCTCTCCTCGCTAGAAGAGAAACCCAGCGCTGTTAACCCAGTGTGATTCTCCTCTTTACGTGGGCGCTTACTCCAAAATTTGGAGTGACGCCCAGCCATCGTTTCTTTAGTCGGTGAGCGTTTTGAGCTTACCCTCGCCGCGCTCGCCACAGTCATCCTATCAGATGCGATATCAGAATCTGACAGCGCACTCACACCCATCTGCTCGACCAACACGATCGGCAACTCCTTCGATTTTATTTTATCATACTGCAGAGTGCGGCAGGTGCTCTACAGGGGAAGCACTCACGACTGGACTCCCTCCAGCCATTCATCCTCTCACCGCGCTTCAAAGTTTAGGATTAGGTGGTTTTTTATCTTAGAGGTAGCCTTCCTCTGGGCCAAGCAATTAAGCCAAGCCCCCGGCGGCGGCATTAAACATGCCTCCGTTCGCTGTCCGGCCAACCCGACTCAGCGAACCCGCCGAAAATTCTCTCCTCAGAGACTACTCCTCAAGGAGAGAAATACGCGCCGCTTTGGTGCGCCTACACCGCAACGGCATGGTCAAGTCTTCTGCCAATCGACTGCCGTCGATCGATCAGGAGCGACTCCGTCCCGGTATCTCTCTTGGTCTGGTCTCTCACTTGGACCTTTCCGCCATGAGTAACTCTACCGGCAGAGCCCCAAGATCATTGAGACGCGCAAGCCCCACCACGACGCCAACAAAGGAGGCTGCGGAAAGGGAGACGGAGATCGAGACCACTCTCTTGATCCGTAGCAGGCGGACTGGGCGTCGGCAGAGGACAGACAACGCCCTCTTCCAGCCCCCGTAAACGGATCCGGAGGGACGGCGGACTCGGGGACGTCCGCCGCCCCCCATCCAGCAGGACCCGAGGTGGCGGCGCGTAGTGTTCTACTACGCGCGCCCCTATTTGACGTCGCGGGGGGAGTCTCACACCTCATTCCACCTGCGGGCATGAAGAGGTCCGCAAAAGTTGCCGGCACCAGTCGGGGATCATGGAATACGCACTAGATCTCATGATCCCCGGTCCAAGTGTGGGAAGGGAACACCGGGGTGGTTTTTAGTCAGTAGGAGTCTGACAGACCCCTTCGCCCGCCCCAGGGTGGATAACATCCATATGAGGATTTTCCACCCCGGAACAAAAAAAAAAAGGCTATTGGGGGTCTAACCTGGCGGGGACAGACCGCCGAAATGTCGTGAAGAAAGCAGCGCTATAGTACCGTCATGGCGCGCCTACAGAAATATCCATAGAAACCCATTACACCGACGCATTTTGCTTTAAAAAATGCGGTCGGGTCTATTACGCCGTCCGAGGAGAACTAAATGAGGGGCCCATATTTATGGGCCAACGTGTTGCCTCAGCGGGCGAAGGGCGAAGCCCTCACCCCGCTCGTCACGCTCCCTTGCGGGGGCGTCGCGACATCTCGATTATAGTAGTCGTAGTCGCCTAGAATTCTCTCATTAGAACTAAATCCCTTCGCGTTCGTACACCTGTCGCTATTAAATTGTCTCGCCGCGTTCTAAAATAAATAAAATCTGTCTTCTATTAAATCATGTTAGCAATACGAACTTTTTTGTGCTTAACCTGTGTTTTGTGTAAATTAATCAAGATATTATAGTGTGTTCTTATTTAAACTGTGACTCGTGGTTTTATTACTGAGCGAAAGCCTTCAGATACCCCCCCCCCCCCCCGCCTACAACACCTGAATCCCCTTGTGTACAACACGGCCAATTTTCAAAAAAGTTTTTCATTTTCTCGAGTGAGTTTTTTTGGAAGTCGTTTTTTTTTTTTGTAAAATAGATTTTTAGATAAATAGTTCCATAATCCAATTTGCATCGTGACCGTTGGGCAACAAGTTCCACACGGTGGGTGCCTGAGGATGGACGGCTGCGCCGAGGCCAGGAAGTGGTGGTGATATGACCTAGACGCATACTATAAGGGTGGGATGGAGGTGGCCCTGGAAAAGGATGCATGGAAGAATTTGGGGGAGGCCTTTGCTCAGCAGTGGGACAGTGTAGGCTAAAATAAAAAATAAAAACAAATTCATGTAACTTGATAAAACAATGTTTGGTCGGTCCTGGCAGGAGCCGCGGCGCCAGCGCTCGGGTGGCGCAGCGTGTCGTACGGTGGACGCACGGTCAACGTGACGCTGGTGTGGGGCAGCGAGCCGGCGCACGCTGCCGCCGCACTGCTGAGCGTCCTGCTGCGCTACGTGCGCCTGTACCGCGGCGTGCACGTGCCGCGCGCGCCGTACCCGCACGCCACCGCCGAGCTAGCAGCCAACCTCACCCTCAACCCGTCCGGCCTATACAGCGAGTACGTACCTAACTGCAAACTCAATGAGTCCACGCACATGAGTCCTGCTTCCACGAACATGTACCTATCGGGTTGGTCGGTATATGTAATATTCCTACATTTCCTAGGGTAGATGCCGTAATAAAATGTAGCAGTATTAAAAACTTCACTCCTGTATTACTCGAAGCGCTTTTATGACTGCCTGATTGGACCAGTCAGCCCCGGATCTAGAATTTTTTGAGACGGGTCAAGCAGCCCCCCACCAATCTTTTATGGGGATGCGCTAAGTTAGCACGCGAAATTAAAATTTTGCCAGGAACATAATATTTAAATTTTATCGATCGATAATGCGCCAAACCAACAGGGGCGCTCAAACTGTTTAATACCCCACATTATTTCACAATTTTCACGGAAACTAATTTAAAAAAGGTTTCGATACGTTAATACCCCACATATTTTCACAATTTTCACGGAAACTAATTTAAAAAATGTTTCGACTAATCAAACCAGCTGTTTCCGAAATTAAAAAATTCCGTATAGTGGGTTGTTATGTATGTGTAACGTACCGCGGCTACGACCCGGCTAAGTAACCCGTGCCACACCCGTGCCACACCCGTGCATCCTAGATATTAAAGCAGTGTGTCATTGACTAGCGTGTTTCACTGTTGTCCGTCCTATACCTGCATATCTAACAGTGGCGGCGTGGACGAATTTACGAGTGCACAATGTCTACTTTTGGTATTTCATTCGGAATAATAACAAACTTTGACCATTTATCCCAAGACTGGATAAGTTACAAGTCTCGGCTACAACAATGGTTTATTGCCAACGACATTACGGACGAATCGAACAAGTTGAAGGTCGAACGGAGGGCAATACTCATAAGCGCTCTCACCGAACCAACATATATGCTAGCGAGGGACCTGGCGCTGCCTAAAAAGTTGGAAGAAACGAATTTAGAAGAAATCCTGAAACTTCTAGACCGTCATTTTGAACCGAAGCGGCTCGGATTTGCGGAAAAATTTTCTATTCAGCGGTTCAGCGACCAGAAGACACCCACACTCAATGGGCGGTCAGAATTAGGGGATTAGCGGCACACTGCGGGTTTAAGAACTTGCAAGAAGCGCTTCTGGATAAATTCATCATGGGCATTATGCCAGGACCTGAGCGAGACAAGCTCTTTGCCCAGGACCAGATGGACTTAACGTTGGCTAAGGCGGTTGAATTAGCGAAGAGTGTGCGGTGTGCTCGGTGTGCCTCCCAATCCGCATCGGTAGCACGTGGTTCGAGCGCGGCCGCCGGCAGCGTCAATGAGGGTTCCTTGTTCGCGGTTAAGGAAAAGTGCAGTGTGTGCGACTATGCTAATCACAAATCCAATCAGTGCCGGTTTAAAAACTATAAGTGCAAAAAGTGCAATAACAAGGGCCATCTGAGACGGATGTGCCCAACTGACGCAAAAGTGAAACACATGGAGGAAGGTAAAGTGGATGATGAGCGCGACGACGGTAAGTTGTATTTAAATATACGTTGGGATAAGGGTCGACCAATGCTGGCAAGCGTATTCATCGGTGGACTAGGGTTGGAGTTCGAGATAGATAGTGGTTCCGCGGTTAGTATTATATAACACATAACGAACATTTCAGACTTGATAATGTCTGTTCCATCTTATGTAGAAATAGAGAAGTTGGTGCAATTCTTAGAAGAAAATCCCGGTATTGCTAAAGAGCATATAAGTTCTCCACAAGCAGCTCGCCAACAGACAAAACAAAAATGGGAAATGGTCTCAATTTTTTAATTCCTTGTGTGGCGCAACAAAAGTCTATAAATCATAGGCAAAAGTAAGTCAAACACAGTTGAAATAACGTAAATATTTATGCTATTCGAATGAATGGTAAAGGTGTACAATCTTGTTTGGTTAAAACATTCTTGTAATTTGAAATGTCAATTCGTCTGGTTGGTTCTTCATCTTTAGTGTTAAATATTCTACCAATAAATCAAACAACCCTTTCGACAAACGATAATTTCTCCAAAATTCTTCCTAATCTATTTCCACAGCCCGGGTGTTATAACGACTAATCCTTTGCATATTTCTTCTTGCACGAATATCCATACGATATGCTTCCTCAAGAACATTAAAAAAATACACAAGGCGAGCCATAATAATAAAGAATTTGAAGAAATATTGCAGTAAATGACACTAACAAACCTTAAAAAAGTAAGTACCTTTTTTGCGATCGTGTAATTTGACGTTTACTTTCGATCCAACAACTCGATAATCGACTGTCAAATGGCGTGCGAAGTACGCACTTATCGATCCTAACGAATCTCTCGATCGATATTAGTTTCGTTTCGAACCATCGCACGATCGTGCGCTAGTGTCGGATTCAAGAGTATGAATCGGCATTGAATTCGAATAGAACTCGATTCAGTGGCGGTACCTTCATAGAAGCCAAAAAGCCCGGCTTGCCCTAATAAAATCATAATTCTCAAGAACAAACCTAGGCCTACCAATAAAAAGAAATAAAAAAAGAAACAGTCCATGAACTCGAACTCAATCATGCATGTCATAGGAATAACCAAATTTCGAAATCCCCGTTTTTACTGCCGCGCGCACTGAGCTAGGTCGCCAGATCTACGCACTCATTGAAATCGAATCATTCATTTAGTAATCATATGAATAAAATTTAAATTCCGCGCGCTTTGTTGCGCGCAAATACAATGCATTCAATTGCGCCTTCTCGCTCACACTCGTGGGCTTCTTATCTGGCTTGCCTTACCTTTCTTTGTCTCGCAGTTTTCGCCTACAAATTGCTATAGAAACATTTACATTAGTTGATATATTGGTAAGTACATATACGCAGATTTCTATGAAAGGAAAAGCCCGGCTTTTGAGTGCACAGAGTACTTTTTATTTTGAAAGGTCTTAAGTTGGCGCAAACGGCGCAAATGCACTATCCGCTTTGTTGACCCGCGTAAAGTGAGTTGCAAGTCCGTGCGACGCGACGGCGAATTTGTTATTGTATATGTTTTTAAATTAATATTTTGAGACTAGAATTTTATTTTCCACGTGCTGAAGTAATGAATTAGTTTTATTGTTTAAAATGATGTGATAGTTATTGCGGCGATGTCATTCCGCGCTTTTGTAAGTGATTATAGTGTTATTTTTATCATCAAATTCGGAGACTGTGTTTGTAAAGGTATTTTGAGTTTGGGCATATTGAGTTTTCTGACAATAAGTAACTCTTTACTTCACCATAACCAACCTCAAATTACTGTAACTATTTCTCGGAAATAAAAAACAGTATCTTTGTTAGTCGAAGAATATATTGAAATACTCGTAGGCATTCTGTTAAATACCGGATAGTATTTGGGGAAGGTTGACCTGAGGGTACACTAGCAAATAAAACCACAGTATACTGATATGATAGCTACTTTATTAAAAAAAACTGTTTGCATGTACACTATTCGCGGTAACGAAACCATAGCGACTTCTAAATTGATGCCAACGCCATCTATCGAGCACGCAGGAAGCTTTACAGATAATCAAGTCTTAAACATACCGCCCACTAAGGACGTTACTGACAGGATGTCCTTCTAACATGAACTAAAGTGGCACATTTTAAAACAAGTTAACATGAGAAAATAATTTGAACTAAAATCTACACGCTATGGTTCCTATATATAACTATAACACTCAATGCCTAATGGCTAACAAGAATGTTACAATAACTTAGAGCTGAACATGAATTATCCTGAGTTGCAAAAGAAAATGTACTCTAAACTATATAAAATTGTAAACAGTGTAAAAAAAAACAAAATATGTGTATAGTTTGATTTTTCATAGTTGATCTAAAGTTTACAGGCGTAAAATGGTTGTATAAATTGATTCTAATAAGACAAAAGTATAAATTTGTTGTAACAATCATGACTAAATAAAATATGTAAACAATAAACACAATAAAACTTTCTTATTCGGCTACGGCTAAAATACATATTTTGGATGTTGGTCTTTTGATTGTTGAGGATTTGGTACGTAACGTGACTACACGGGTGATGTTATCATCCCCAGGATGTTTTTGTACTATCCTACCCATCAACCAACGACATGGTGGCAAGTCGTCTTCTTTGACCAGCACAATGTCTCCAATTTTTGGCTCAGCAACTTGGGAAAACCATTTGTAACGATTCATCAAAGGAACGATTCGTGAGACCAACGTCTCCAAATGACCAGGTGTTAATGGTAACGATTCACCAGGATCATCAACCTTAATTGTGCTCATAGGTCGCGAGTTCAAGCATGCTTCTACCTGACTGAGGAGTGTCGTCAATTCTTCAAAAGTGAGAGTCGCTTCACCGATCACTCGTTTCAAATGGAATTTTGTGGACTTCACTCCAGCCTCCCAAAGTCCGCCAAAGTTGGGACTGTGAGGAGGAATGAAATGCCACTCCGTACCATTCGCTTCGAGGTGTTCGGCTATGGACGACTGGATAGCCGTCAACTGCTGCAGCTCCCTAGAGGCACCTACAAACGTGGTGCCATTGTCACTCCACAGTTTGGCACAATGACCTCGTCTCGAGACAAAACGTCTAAACGCTGCTAAAAAGGTTTGAGTGCTCATATCACTCACTACTTCTAAATGCAGTGCACGAGTGACCATGCATACAAACAGGTATATATAGCCTTTGTATGAACGTTGGCCACGACCTTTCGTTGTCCTGACATTAATTGGACCAGCATAATCAACCCCGCTATGCAAAAATGGTCGAGCTGGGGTGCACCGAACAGCTGGTAGGGAACCCATGAATTGATTTTTAATACTGGCTCTTTGCCTAGTACATGTCACACACTTGATGACATGGTGTTTGACCGCATTTCTAATCCCTATAATCCAGTAGGCTGTCCTCAAATAATTTATCATGAGCTGAAGACCCCCGTGAAGGGTTTTATGGTGTGCGTTAGCTATGATTAACCGAGTTAGATGACTAGAGTGAGGCAGGACTATCGGATGTTTCATTTGTTCGCTTAGTTCTGATTTCTCCAGTCTCCCTCTAACTCTCATAATGTTCTTATTATCGAGATAGGGGCAGATTGACCTTAAGGGACTTGTTTTTGATTGTATATAGCCTTTGTCCTTTAGTTCTTTATATTCTGTTGTAAATAGTTCTTCCTGTGTTTTCCTAATACAACATTCGAGTGCAGCGTCTAATTCTGTTTTTTGTAAATACCCCTTCCTGTATATTTTGTTCTCCTTTAAAAATCTTCGGCAGTGTGCCACAATCCTAACCAATCTTTGTAACTTGATCGAAGAAGGAACAGTTTGGAATGACCGCTACAAATGCCTCTGCTGACTCTTCTAAATCTGTACTGCAATAATTATTTGGCCTATTGTAAATTACGTTTTGTAATTTAAGAAACGATGGTCCAGAAAACCATAAATCGTTTTCTAGCAGTGAACTGGGAAGTATCCGTCTGGAGGCGCAGTCTGCTGGATTATGTTTGGTGGGAACGTGAAACCATTGCGACGCTTTCATCGAGGTCAATATTTCAGACGTTCTATTGGCTACAAATGTCTTCCATTTACTTGGGTGGCTATTTATCCAGGCCAACACCACAGTGGAATCCGTCCACGCCTTGACCTTGTCTTGGGAGATACTCAAGACTTCAGATGTTTGAGACAGTATCTGTGATAGCAAGACTGCTCCGCAGAGCTCTAACCGCGGAATACTTACCTGTTTTACTGGTGCAACACTGGTTTTAGCAACCAGCAACGACACACTGAACATTACCATCTGCCTCTACAATTCGCAAGTAAATCGCAGCTGAGTACGCCGTTTTTGAGGCGTCACTAAAACCGTGAAATTCCAGATAGTCGTTCGACTTGGTGCCAAGCCAACGAGGAATCCGAATCTTGGTGAGTAGTAACAATTCCTCACGATATGATCTCCATTCATTTATTAAGTCGTTGGTTAGCTCCTCATCCCAACCCACACCTGCAAGCCATAATTTCTGGATAAATACTTTCGCCAAAACCACACTAGGGGCTAACCAGCCTAATGGATCAAAAAGTCGTGCTATCACAGAAATAATGGATCTTTTAGTCACAGGTGCGGTCGTCGGCGACGGGAGATTCACCGTGTACTGGAAGGTGTCTGTGGCGCGGTTCCAGGTAAGTCCTAGAATTTTGATGGTACTATCTAATTTCATTTCCACTTCCTTTTCCTTTTGTTCTGGTTTCTATGGTTGGTTGTACTCTATTGCTTGTTTTATATTCTGTATGTCTTTGTGCTTATTTGTGTTGTTCTCATTCATGTTATCCTTTGTCCTAATTTGATCTGTTTGTCCTTTCAATGTATTACTTTCTATTTCCTGTATCCTCTCTACTATCTCTTGGTTGTTACTGTTCCATTTTTGAAGCGTGAATCCACCCTTTTTTAATAACGCTGTCATTTGCCTGTATATTTCCAGGCCTGCTTCTACATCCTTACAACCGGACATCAAGTCATCCATGTAGAAGCAGTTCAGAACCATGTCGGTAGCAAGATTGTAATTTTTACCTTCATCGTAGGCGACTTGATGTAGGGTTCTAACTGCTTGGTATGGCGCTGATGCCGCACCAAAGGTAACTGTCACCAGCTCTTAGTCCTTGATTTCGGTTTCAGGACTGTCTCGCCATAATATGCGCTGAAACATTGCGTCTTCTTCCGAAATCCTGACCTGGCGGTACATTTTGACGATGTCCGCTACCAATGCTATAGGGTGAAGTCTCCATCTTAACACTGTTTGTCTTTAATCAGACTGCAATGTAGGTCCCACCATCAACGTGTCGTTGAGTGAGACACCATTGTTGTTCTTCTCGGACGCATTGAACACAACACGTACCTTCGAGGTAATTTTGTCTTCCCGGATAACAGCATGGTGAGGTAAGTATACCGCCACTTCCTTATTCTTATCATTCTTGTCTATCTGCCCCATGTGTCCTAGTTGTAAATATTCGTCTATTACTTGCTTGTACTTTTCCTTTAGATCTATATTTCTTTCTAGCCTTTTTTCTAGTGACTTAAATCTTTTTTCAGCAATAGCACGAGAGCTTCCACCCTTACAAGAAGGATTTTCATCGCGAAAAGGTAGTCTCAATACGTACGTCACTGCTATCCCTTACTGTAGTTTTAGTATAAAACTCTTCACACTTCCTTTTTTCAGGTGTTAGTATTTTCCTTGAACTATTTTGCTCTTCAATTTCCCAAAATTTTCTTAATATTTTGTCTTCATTAACTTGTGCATGCAACACATTAATTTTAGGTGAACCTTTAGATGTGTCCCTACTAATTGCACCGGACAGGATCCACCCTAGGGTAGTGCTCTGAGCAATCAGAGTGCCTGACGGACTCCTAACTATGCTTGCCTTAATAATGCAGCTGTAAGCATCAGCACCCAGTAAAACATCTATTTTATTGGGAGTTTTGAACTCTGGATCTGCAAGCTGCAGCTTGTTAACACTTAACCAATCTAAGGTTGTGTCGACTTTATTCTCAGGTAAGTACGATGTAATTTTACTTAGTACGTAAGCATTAATTATAAGATTAAAATTTGAATCTACCCGAGATTGGATATTCAAATGTACCATGTACGTTGCCATGGTTGAACTATTACTACCAAGGCCTGAAATAGTTCCTTGAATAGGGATTTTTTTCAGGTTGAGTAGCTGAACTACGGCCTCTGTTACAAAACATGCCTGTGAACCCTGATCGAGCAAGGCTCGGAAAGTTTGAAATTCACCAGAGCGTGACTCGGCTTTTATTAGCGCTGTGGCTAATAAAACCTGTCTGGGCTTGGGAATCTTACCTGTCGACAGGCACGAAACAATCTGACTAGTATTAGCCTTAGGTGAACTAACACTGTCGCTGGTCGATGATGTCGAAGGTTGGTCCCTTTTATCCGACTCCTGACCTAAATGCAATAGCGAATGATGGCGTTTTTTTACAAACCTTACATGTGGTAGGTTTTCTACATTCAGAAACAATGTGATTGCCGCCTAAACAGTTGTAGCAAATTTTATTTTTAGCAACAAAATCACGTCTAACTTCAACTGTCTGTTTTGAGAATTTCTTGCAGAAACAAAGTTTGTGTCCTTCTGAGCAAAATTCACATTGTATTGATGAACTCGTAGCCAACATTGCTTTTGGAGTATGAGCAAATGAACCTTTATTATTGTTGTTGCCCTGATGAACTGGTGCCCTTTGTTGGTGCACGAAACCGATTTTCTATAAAAGTTTTAAATTGCTTTAAATATGGTAAGTCATTATTGGAGTCATTGTTGCAAATACTAAGCTCCCATTGTTTACGCGTTTCGTTGTCTAATTTAAAGGTAACAATGTCTATGATAATGACGTCCCATGTACTCACATTTATCGCCAAATTACTCAACGCATTAAGACAATCGCACGTGGTATCAAGCAACTCCTTCAAAATTGTAGCTGATTCCAACTGCATACGTTTTTGACCGAACAATCTTCTAAGAATACAATTTGTTAAGTATTTTTTATTGCTGTAACGCTTCTGTAACTGAGTCCAGCACTGAATATAATTGGCATCAGTTATAGGAGTATGACGTATTAATTGCTCTGCTTCGCCAGAAAGGTGACCTTTTAAATAATGAAGCCTTTGCACATTATCTAAGGTATCATTTTTGTGTACTAATGATGTAAAAAGATCATGGAACGTTGTCCATTCATCATATTTTCCTGAGAATGTTGGAATGGTTATTTTAGGCAACTTAACAAATTAACTACTTGACTTATTTATTCTAGTTGAAGCATTATCGGTTTGACGTACAGAAACCTCAGCTAACCGAATTTTGTTAAGAGCTGTTTTCGTTAAACTTTTATAAATTACATAAGCTACCTCTGTCACGTCATACATATTGTAATGTTGCATGTTTTTACTTACGGTTTGGTTGTTAAAATGTTGGCCTTTTATCATACGTTCTCTCTAGATAAATGCATGACCATTGTCGGTGTGTTAAATATTCCTGAGGCTCTGTATTTTCATTGTTATTGATATTTTCTGTAGATTTTCTTGTTGTGACACTTACCTATGTCAAATGTTAAACTGTCAGTTTCTTTTTATTTTTCTGTTTGGCTTAGTCTATGATGTTACTTTTTGGTTTATATAGTTTCAATTATTTTTATTGATATCGCTAAAACATTGTATTAATTATAATTTATTTTTATATTATGATTGTACAAAATAACTACAAATTAACTATTGTTCTAAATTTTATTTATGAAATTTAACGCACTCCAAGGAGGTCCGATTATATTGGAAGAAACCACTGTTTGAAAATGGAAAAGAATATTGATTTTGGAAACGAGCTGAAGGGTATAAAAGCAGAGGCCGTCAGAAGCAACGGGCCTTTCGATCTCGGATTCTATCTATCTCCGATTCTATCTCCGACTTTATAATAATAAAAGGGTCTGTCTCTCTTACAGTCCATCTTGGCCTACCCTGGCCATTCCGGGGCTCACCCACTCCCTGCCGGAGCCAACTCTTCCTTCCCTCGGAGTCATCGACCCGCCGAGGCCATCACCAGCCGTCAATCACTCCCTGCCGGAGCCTCCAACTCCCGAAGACTACCTCCCGCTGCAGGCCTCCTCTGAGGCCTAACCTCCTAAGCGTGCAGTGCCGATCAGTAGTGTTAAACTGTGTTTTTGTACTCCCCTTGTATTTTTAATTATATTATAATATTCGATTATATTGTTATATTTTCCCTTACATTTTACCCTCTGGGAAAATGTAACGTTACAATATCAACCACTTTCTGTTCAATATCTTCTGCTTTATAACGTTCATGTAATTTAGTGTTATTTTCTTTAAACAATGCCCAATCCCTTTCTAATAATTCTTGCCTTGTTTCTATGTATTCTGGCGTTAATCTATCTTTACTACATTTCTTAAAATTTGTCAATCCCTTTGTGATAACATTTTGTTGATCTTTTAAAACGTTAATTAATCCATCCATTTTTCTAATTGAATTATATACTTAATGAATGAATAACATGCGTTTAAATTGATTTTAACTTGATCAAATTCTTATAAATACAACCAATATATAAGTTGATCAAATCACTGTAAGTATACAAATAAAAAATAACTTTCTCAAAAGAGATAAAATATGCAAACTTAAGCAGTAAACTTATAAGTTCATAAAATTTTCTAAGTTGTACAATTTTATCAAACACAATAATACAAGTCCCAAATCACTACTTAAAATTTTACAAGTGTTTTGGAAACACACAGAATCTGGTAGAAATCGGGTAAAGGTTCCCCGTTTCCCCGTTTTCTATAAAATATTCTAAGTCTTAATTCTAACATGCACGCAAATTGAAATTCCTAAAAGTTTTCTAAGTTTAAAAATGTTTTTAAAATTTTACTAGTCCTGGTTTACGAAATAATTACTTTTCACTGTTTCCAAAGTTTAAGTTCTCGTTGGAATAGAGTTCAAAATCGTTTGACTCGACCTGTTTGTCCAATTCGTGGACAACATAAATAAATAAAATGTACTCACGAAACTGCACTTTACACAAACACCGTTTTCAGCCTGCAAGTGGTGCCCTCTGTGGCCGCTATCTGCACTGCGTGTGACGTCACCTGTGACGTCGTGTCGATTGCGCCGGCGGCGTCACCTTGCCGTCCTCCAGTGAAGTGTTGATCTAAGAATGGCGCCCTCTGTGGCCGCTCTTTGAACTAGTCCGCCAATGCGACTCAGCTCACCGCCAATGCTGGGCGAAGTTGTCGCCGCTCGCTAGTGCGGAGGACCGTATACCTTGCTGCAGCGATCCACTGCAAGTACACGGGACGGAAAAGCGGGCCAACGGTGGCCACTCTTGTACCAAAAAACTGTCCAAAAGATCCGGCTCTTAGGACCAATGTTAAATACCGGATAGTATTTGGGGAAGGTTGACCTGAGGGTACACTAGCAAAAAAACCACTGAGTACTGATTTGATATGATAGCTACTTTATTTAAAAAAACTGTTTGCATGTACACTATTCGCGGTAACGAAACCATAGCGACTTCTAAATTGATGCCAACGCCATCTATCGAGCACGCAGGAAGCTTTACAGATAATCAAGTCTTAAACACATTCGATTGTCTATATATTATACAAATTTATGTAAGTAGGTGAATAACTGGTGCCATGAAAGCACATGACTAGGGTTGTTTTTATGGAATTCGTAGTTTTAGTAAACCACTGAAAAATAAACCATCTATGTACTACATCTTGAGATCATAAAACACAATAATGTTAGCATCGAAGAGATTCTTCATAGGTGTTTTGAAATAAATATTAGAGTTGGCTATAGTCATTAAAATAAATTATAAAAAAATATTTAAGTAGGTAATATCTCATGTTAACGTTTTCAATCGACATTAAATTTTAACCTCGTAAAATTATGCGTACGGTAATAAAACAACAAATCGATAATGTGGGAGTCATCTAGTGACTTCTGATTGAAAAATTTTGCATGTGACAAGCGAATATGAATTATGGTAAAAAGGTTCGGCTAAGCGGTGTGATTACGCGCATTCATTAATGTAGATGGCGCTTATGACAATTACATACTAATGCCAGACCCCTTCGAATTTTAAAGGTTTTCTAACCAAAATTATAATAATGTTGTACCATGAGCAACATATGAAAATCAGTCAATCCCTCACTTGGCTGTTTTTTTATCGTAAAAAGTCTGGCGGCTTGCCCTAATTTTGACCCCTAGGCACGCCACTGACTCGATTGATTCAGAACTCGAAGCTGTCGGAAGTAAGGCCCCTGTATCAATACACATTGCGGACTGTTTAAAAACACAAAGTTGGTATTTGGTTAACACATGAACAGGTTAGTCACGGTACTAAAAAGGCTGGCGGATACAAGTCTCACAATACAACCAAGCAAGTGTGAGTTCTTCAAAAACGAAGTTAGTTATCTAGGGCATATTATAAACAAAAACGGTATAAAAAGTCGCCCGAAAAAGTCACAGCAGTTTCACAAGCACCAAGACCACAGAACGTGTTACAACTGAAATCTTTTCTAGGATTAACTAATTATAATCGCAATTTTGTCCCAAACGCTTCAACCAGCACCGTTATATAACTTGTTTCACAAAACGACAAAATGGGAATGGTCTCAAGTACACGAAAATGCTTAAAAAAAAATCAAAGAACAATTGTCATCAGAAGAGGTACTGGCACATTTTGACCCCGCGGCGAAATTAATATTGACGGTAGATGCATCTCCATACGGGTTAGGCGCTGTGCTTTCACAAATAGGAAGCGATGGGTGCGAACGACCGATTAGCTATGCATCTAGGACGTTAACAACAGCCGAGAAAAAATATGCACAAATACAAAAAGAGGCAACAGCAATAGTATTCGGGGTAAAGCGTTTCCACCAGTATTTATATGCCCGAGCGGTGCCATTTACCTTGCGAACAGATCATAGGCCGCTATTAACCCCCAGGACCCGACGGCATACCTGGAAAAGCCTGGGTCCTGGCCTTGGGGGCTCTCGGGCCTCGACTAAGGGGGCTCCTAAGCGCATGCATGGAGAGGGGCTAGTTCCCACTTCGTTGGAAGATGGGGAAACTGGTCCTCATCAGGAAGCCGGGGCGCCCAGCGGACTCTCCGTCCGCTTATCGGCCCATCGTGCTGCTCGACGAGGTGGGCAAGCTCTTTGAAAGAGTCATTGCAGACCGCCTCGTCGAGCGGCTGGTGCGGGTGGGGCCGGATCTGGCGGAGAGCCAGTTTGGCTTCCGCAAGGGGCGCTCTACGGTGGACGCCATCATGCGCGTGCGGGCCCTCACGACGGGGGATGCTGTGGCCCGGGGTGGGGTCGTCTTGGCGGTGTCTCTAGACATCGCCAATGCCTTCAACACCCTGCCCTGGAGTTGCATCAGGGAGGCACTCCGGTATCACCGGATGCCGACCTACCTCTGTCGTGTGGTCGAGGCCTATTTGACGGACAGGGCCGTCATCTACCCCGGTCACCAAGGAGAGTGGAACCGGCGAGAGATGTCGTGCGGTGTCCCACAGGGATCGGTCCTGGGGCCGCATCTGTGGGACATCGGATACGACTGGGTGCTGCGCGCCGACCTCCCTAGCGGCGTCAGCGTCGTTTGCTACGCTGACGACACGTTGGTCCTGGCACAGGGGGGGTCGTACCAGGCGGCGGCCGAACTAGCGACACGCGGGGTTGCGACAATCGTCGACAGGATTCGGCAGCTGGGACTCGAGGTGGCCCTGCACAAGTCCGAGGCCATGGGTTTTCATGGACCTCGGAATGCGCCACCGTCGGGTTCCCAGGTAATGGCGGGAGGGGTTCACATCGGCGTCGAGTCGACGATGAAGTATCTGGGACTTGTCGTCGACAGCCGGTGGAACTTCGTCGAACACTTCCGACGTTTGGCTCCCAGACTGGAGCGGGCCGGGGCTGCGTTGAAGCGGCTCCTGCCCAATCTAGGGGATCCAAACGCCTCCTGCCGGAGGCCCTACGCGGGGTCGTGTGGTCCATGGCCCTTTACGGGGCACCGGTGTGGGCGCGTTCACTAAGGCTGCGGCCAGCCCGCCGGTTGAACGCGTCCCAGAGGGTCATGGCCATCCGGCTGGCCCGAGGATACCGCACGGTCTCCTGCGAGGCGGCGAGCCTCCTTGCCGGATTACCGCCATGGGATCTGGAGGCAAAGGTCCTCGCGCACATTTGGGAGTGGCGCGAGGAGGCGAAACGCCGGGGCTTAACTCCGCTGCCGCGAGAAATCGTGGCACAGCGGACAGAGCTCCGGCGGGATCTCATGGCGTCATGGAGAGTGCGACTGTCGCAACCCAGCGCTGGGCACGCCACAATTGCGGCGATAAGACCCCTCTTTGAGGAGTGGCTAGAGAGGCGCCACGGCGTCCTCACCTTCCGCCTGACGCAGGTCCTCACCGGACACGGCTGTTTCGGGAGGTTCCTGCACAGGATAAGGCGGGAGGAGACGCCCGGGTGTCACCATTGTGTGGATCGCCCGGAGGACACGGTGGAGCATACGGTGGAGGTCTGCCCAGCTTGGGCGGAGCATCGCCGTGTCCTCGTGGAGGCGATCGGCGGCGGCGATCTCTCGCGTCCAGCACTGGTTCAGGCCATGGTACGGAGCGAGAGGAAGTGGGAGGCCGTCACCTCCTTCTGCGAAGCAGTAATGCTCGCGAAGGAGGAGGCGGAACGCGTGAGGGAGAGGCAAATTTTGCGCCCTCACGCCCCTAATCCCCGCAGGAGGAGACGCCCAGGGCGTCGGGAATCGCGGGGCGATTTCCGGCCACCGTAGGCGCGGGCTTGCGGGCGGTGAGCAATGGGTGGCTCACCGTCCGATAAGGACCAGGCCCGGGTCGACGGCGCGTTGTGTTCCACGCGCGCCTCAAAGAGATGTCAGCAGAATTGAAGGGGTCCACTAGGGCCGATGCCTGCCGGGGCTGCGAAGAAAACCGTAAGGGAGATCGTGGCCCCCGGCAACAGGGCAACCGAAGGAACACGGGTGGGTTTTAGTCAGTAAGAGTCTGACACGCCCTCCCGCTCCGCCCAGAGCGGGAGAAGTTATTTGATGATTTCCCAACCTCAAAAAAAAAAAAAAGGCCGCTATTAAGCATCTTCGGTCCAGACCGTGGTATATCGGAGGTATCAGCTAACCGACTACAGGGGTATGCAATCTTTTTATCAGCATACAATTACGTCATCGAATATGTTAGCAGTAAAAATAATAGTGCCGATTATCTGTCGCGCGCTCCGGTAGGGAATGAGTCATCGTCATCAGGCAACGCAGGGCCGGGTGCCGACGCCAGTGGTGCGCGTGCGGGGGCAAGCCGAGGGCGAGACCAACCACGCGCCGCTGATGACCGCGCCACATATGTTTACTTCGTCGTTGACGGAGGGCTACCTGTTACGCTAACTGTTTTACAATACGAAACCGGCAAGATACAACTTTGCGTAAAGTAAAAGATTATGTAGTGTTAGGTTGGCCGAGAAAACTATATGACGACAAATTGAAGCCGTACTTTTACTGTCGTAATCAAATATCAGTAGAAAACGGATGTTTAATGCGTGGCCACAAAGTTATCATACCAGAATTGTTGAGAGATCAAATATGTAATAAACTTCAGAGTTCCCATTTTGGAGTGGTAAAAATGAAGGCAGAGACGCGCAAGCAGTTGTGGTTTCCGGGCGTGGATGTCGCTCTGGAGCGACTGGCCAGCGCGTGCGCAGTATGCAGCGTGCTGCGCCCCGCATCGACCCGCGCCCCTCTCACGCCCTGGCCACATCCTCCCCACTCCTTTTACAGAATACACTTAGATTTTCTAGGGGCCTTTAATAATCAGATGTTTCTTATCGCAGTTGATGCTTATAGTAAATGGGTAGAAGTGTATTTAATGACATCATCATATGGCTCGAAAGCAGTCATTGTGAAACTTTTATATTTAATGTCATGAGTCGGTATTCCACATACTATAACTGATAATGGTACTTCGTTTGTTTCGCTAGAATTTAAAGACTTTTGTTCAAAGAATGGTATTACTCATACGCTTGCGCCACCAAGAAATCACCCGGCCGGTCGCTTCGGACGCGGGTCGATTTATTGTCGCCGACAACGGCGTTGGCGACGTCCGCAGCGTCGACTTCCTCTTCCACTTGCCTCACTCAAACTGTGGAGCAAAACCAGTGCTTACAGCGTAAATACTATAAAAGAAAAGAACGTAAACAATTCCAACAAAAAGAAGTGGTGTGGATTATGAAAAATTTAAAAAATAAAAAATATGTATTGATTGAAGGCATAATTAAGAAAAAGATTGGAAACGTAATGTACGAGGTTTATGTTCCAGAAATGGATCGGTTGATAAAAAGACACTTGGATCAGATACGGGCACACGAACGAAAGCAAATGTCAGAATATGACACAAATTGGGATTCAGATATTCAAAGCGATGCACCAGACACAAACAAGACAACACTTAATTACGAAGACCAACAACGAATAAACGCCAACAACGACAACTGAACCAGCAACAACAACACCTACTCAGATATAGAGGAAATAGGAACACCACCAGTACACATTACAATATCGCCATCAGTCACCAGTACACCGGTCAGAGGAGACGGAGAAGGTGAATGTGGAAATGTGACCTTCACCACGCCTCTAGCTCACACTGACACAGACAGCTCAGTCGATGCGCTGACGCCCATACCAGTGATAAATCCACGACGTCTCGAGTTGTCTCCCGACAACTTTACTCCTTAGCGTAGTTTTGCATTTAATGATTTAATTAGGGTTAATTAGTAGTTGCAATATAAAGGGAAGGGGATGTTATGTATGTATATGTAACGTAACCCGTGCATAGATATTAAAGCAGTGTGTCATTGACTAGCGTGTTTGACTGTTGTCCGTCCTATACCTGCATATCTAACATGGGTTGACCGCAATTCTTGTCTCGGAATGCTTTAATCCAAAATAGATGAAGTGCAGAGAGGTATGGAAACATGCGATGTTTCCGATATGGATGTCGAAGAGCTAAGCGGGAAAGAACATAAGGACGGCTAATCCCCCATGTAAGATTAACCTACCTATATTTTTCTAATGATATATTTTTAATAATTTTTTCTTTGACCCTCTTAAACAGAGCACCTGCCATCCAACCTCTTCACCACCCTTGGTTGACTGGTAGAGAATGCCTAAGGCATTAAGTCCGCCTTTGTACCGTTTTGAGTGTGAAAAGTTTAAATAAATAAATAAATTAACAAGAAGGGTGATAGGCATTCGAAACACTGAAAGATGTAACGAATGAAAGCTGTAATTTAATATTTCATGAGTACTGAAACGTTTCAGTTTCAGCTACTTCTGGTCACAACAAAATGTATTTTCTTAAAAGTGTATTACGCACTGTTCTAAATATGAAAGTGAAGGAAACAAATGTAGAGACTACAGCCATTCGTGTTAGCTACCCGGAAATAATTAGCGTGAAGATATTTTCTCCACTTTTAAAACCAGTTGAGCGCAAAATAACATTAGTTACCGCAGCTAAAAAAACCAAAACTTCAAACAACAATACAGTAATTAATTGTACACAAAAGAAATCAGCAAACGGATACTTTAAATTGGCGTAAAAAAAGAAAAAAATAGAAAGGTTGTATGTGCTGCGCGTCTCATTTATTGCAAAGTTACGGTGTTCTGGGAGGTGCACTTGTCTGCTACGCTTGAATTTGTCGCTCCCTGAAGTTGGCGCCCGGGGCACGTGCCTCGGTTTGAATCAACCCCCCTAGATCCGGGACTGGGACCAATGGTCGCTGAACGGCTGCTGGACAAAACTGGTAAGCTGCTAGATTCGATCGGTCGGACAATGTTACTCATTCAGATATATTTTATACTTACGGGATGGACAAACCTCATCATCACGTGTCATAGAAAACGTTGAAACACCCCAACAAGAATACGAAGTAGAAACTGCGTCATTACATAAAGGGAATAAACACGATCGCCATCGCTAATTGAACCAATTTCGTCTTGATTCTGAAAGTGATGTGAGCAAATAGTTTTTCTTTCCGTTAATAACCAGTCCGTTCCCTTTCTTAATAATCTAATGATTTCTCGGCTAGAGTCTGGCCAACGAAAGCTGTCCAAGAAAAAAGGCGGCAATTTTAAAAAATCAAGAGCTGCCAACCCCGGCTATACGCTGCTTAAACGGAGTTGATACTTATTATTATTCTAAACTAATAAGCGATATTTATATCAGTGTTTCATATTGGAACATTACGACTGTAATAAAATTATTAAAAAATGCCATAGCATAGCCAGGGTATGGCATTTTTTAACTTCTGCATGCATTGAAGTCCACAGCTCAACTTCCCGGGCACGACGTTTTATCGAAGGGATGAATTTAAAAAAAAAGTTATTAGTAAACGTTTATTTGATGGAATAGATAGCACCGATACAATTAAATCAACACAATAAAGGAGTTAGGAGTCATAATTGAAATCGGATTCCAAGTATTCTACACCTGATATTATAGAATTGGCTTCACTGCTTTCTTCACTGCTACTGCTATTGCCAACATGTATTATGAAGGGTTCAAGTTCGGTATCAATAAGACGATCACTTAATTTGTACTGCTCTTCAACATGAAGTACATGATCGGTGTACTTCTTCCAGTCATTAGCCGTTATTGATGCAAAACATTCTTTTATTAAATTTTGCATTTCGGAACCTGGTATTCCTATATTTCTACTTGCCACTTTTCTCTTCGCCTGACTCCATACAAGCTCAATAGCGTTAAGGTCGCAATGATACGGTGGCAGCAACAAAATTTCGTGATTCAAGATATGACTGTATTTTTTTAGGACTTCTTCTGCTTCGTAAACAACTGCAGGTTTATTATCTTTCACTAGACACATTAGTTTTGATTTCGTATGATATTCTTCAAAATGAATATTATTCTCTTGAAGCCATATACGGAGATTAGATTTAGAATCAGACATAGTAGGGGGTTTATTCACTTGTTTTACATGATAACTTGCATTGTCCATCACAAGTACTCTGGGTTTTGTGAGATTTGGTAGCAACATTTCTTCAAACCATTTCACGACGTTGGTAATTCATATCATCATGGTAGTCAGCTGATTTGGATTTTGTACTAAATACCAATAATGCGCCTGGCACAAATCCTTCCTCCGATCCTGCATGCACAATGATATGCCTTTTACCTGATGAAATTTTTGTAGTGACACCACTTGTTGAAGGTCCTTGCCACGATTTTTTTACTTTATAGTTCTGATGTACATATGTCTCATCAAGGTAAATAATCTGTTTACCTTCTAGTCTCTTTTGATGTATTGTTCTCAAGAATCTCTGTCTCCATGCTGCAATTTCATATTTTTCGGTAAGTAAAGCATTTTTATTCTTTTGGAAGTCATATCCGTTCTTATGTAAAAAATTTCTAAGGGTTTCACGACATCCCATAAATCCTATTGCTTCCTTCAGTTCATTGTGCAGGCTTCTCAGTGTTGGGACTTGTTTTTTTACTGCATAAAATGAGTTTATTTTGTTTCTTATAGCAGAAATGTCTAAATTATCCAAATTAGAAACTGTTGCTGAATGTGGACGTTTTTTTCCTGGAGTATTCCACCGTCCTTGATTTTTAGACCCTTCAATTTTAATTCTTCTTAAGGTATTTACACTTACATCTGAAGAGAACAAGTACAAAAATTGTGTAAGAGTATAATAATACCAACCATAATATATAAAATACAAAAAAGCATATTATTTAATTTAGTCATTCATCCACACGTCATTATCCATTTGGTTTAAGACATTTATTTCTCAAAGCATAAATCTTGTAAGTTGACTGATAAATCTATATTTTATTCGTTAATGTAGTATAGGTACCTGTCATTGAAGATATTTTTTCTAAATATTGTGTTTCTCTAGTAAACATTTTATTATTTTCGAGAGATTTCAATTGCTTTACTGTTTCCGCAATTGTAAGTTTTGTTTCCTCGTAGTCGTTGTCGTCGTTAATATTATCTGAAAAGTAGATACACCGTGAAAAATATTGCGTTTTTTTGTAAATAAGTCAAGAAGAGTATCAAGATGTTTCAATGGAAATTCAAAAAACTAACCTAAAAGTGAAATGATTGAATCCAGTCGTCGTATTTACTCTGCAAATTTCTGATTCAAATCACTTTGTACGTCTTTATATTTGTCAATCATAGTAAATAGAAGCTTTCTCGTCGAACTTTTGAATGTTTTCGGCATTATTTTATACAAAACCAATGAAAATATGATGGACGTAAACACAAGCTGACTTTAATATGAAACGTCAATGGGTCAATTTTGACAGTTCTAAAATATTGCCATATTAAAAGTTTAGAAATTAATTCGTGGTCAGCTTTCGTTTGCCAGACTCTACTAAAACTGTTGTGAAATTGTCTTTGATTCCTTTTAAAAAGAAATCGTTTTTTGAATGACAAAACTGTCACTATAGAAAAAATATATGAAATTCTACTTATTTCTGTGATTGTTTTATTTTCAATCGTTGTACCTAGGTAATAAAGTAATTCCCAACTCAATCTGTAATAAAAACTTTAAAACAAGTAGTTCAATGTTCCCTCTTAAAATGCAACAGCTTTAAAGTAACACGAGTGAAATGAAATGAAATGAAATGAACGACGACTGAACTTTTATTCAGAAAACTGCATTAATTTTGTTCTCAAACATGCGCTCTGGCAACTAATAGAGTACTGCACTACCAATCGCTAAATAACAGTAACATTGTGGCGTGTGTAATGCTGAATCAAAGCATAGAAAAAAAAAACGAATTAAAAAAACAGTAAAAAGTGAAAAATAACTTTAATTTCGGAAGTCGGTGACTTTGGTTTTGAATTTTCATTTTTTATCACCGACTTCCGAAATTAGTACTTAATTGTTTTTAGTAGGTTGTTGTTTTTGAAAATTTTTTTTTTTTAACTTTTTCGTTGTGATACCTAAAGTACTAGCAGTGACCTCTAAAGTGAGTCAGTCTGAGTGAACTCTTGTAACAAATTAGTCGTTATAAATACTTAGATTGACGCTGTGGGCCTTATGTGAATTTTTTAATGCAGTTCTGTGTTACATGGGGGACACTTTTTTAAGTTTACGCTAGTCGGTCAGTCTTCAATATAAACGTAGTATAGTGATAAATCGATTGTTTGACGGTGTACGTTCAATACTAAAAATTGTATCAATTTGCCTCGTTTTTATCTAGCCTTGCAAGGAAGCAGAATTTGAAAAAAAAATTGGTTTGGAAGTTATGAGCATCTAAACTTCCATATTTCAATAGTAATTTTATTTATCTTTGGGCGTAAATAAATAACTTATGTACTTAGTATGAAAATGGCACAAAAGAAACCGTACAGGTATAGATAATTTATTCAATAGTTCTAATAATTTTATTTTCAGTAGATAATCCAGTAGTTTTTCCATAATAGCTATACGCCCAAAAATCTGTTCATGAAATTTTGCACTCTTGTTTTCGTTATAAATCGTAGGACTTGTACAGTTAGGGCATGTAGAGTTAGAAGCTTGGCTCTACATGAGAAATAATTAACTAAATGAATGAATAATTAACTATTGTATAACAGAAAAGTAAAGAACAGTGAATAGATTTTTCACCTAACGCCCATGTGACGGTAGCGAAACGGCCAAGCCACATATTTTGACTAAGGTGAAGAGTTTGTGTCATAAGTCAAATTACTCGAAAATGGTTGACATTGGCATAGGGATCATCAGGGGTAATTTGGTTGAAAGGACCCTTCCTACATCCCCTTAACGGATTGCCGACGTATAAACAATAAACCTGTATTTTAAAACAAGATGACGGCATTTGTTCCGATTTTGGCCACGTGCCTAAATATCCTTGTTCAGCGATGGGTACGAGTACATTAAACTTAATGTCTACAGATTGGTGATAGGGGTGTCTACGGCGTGGAACCCCAACCAATCGCAGTCATGGAACCAGAAAATGGGCCCGTACCCTGGGATAGCGGGCCCACGCCTCGTCGAGTTCGGCGCGAGCCCCGTGCCTGCGCGGCGCCGCCTCTTCGCGTGGCTCGGACCAACGGCGCGTAACTTCGATGCCTGCCGGCAGCAAGTCCGCTGGGCATTCTACCCCAATCAGACTGCACTTGCTGATTGTGGCTTTGTCGGCGCAGTGAATCCCCAGTAAGTATCCCACTCATCGTGCTCTGCCCTGTCGTCAGCCCCAACAACGGCGTCATGCGGGTCTGTCACAACTGAGGCATCTTTCTCCGTATTTCAACAACTCGAAAAGGTTTCATCAGTTTCCCTTATATTGTACCTACCAATAAACAATTTAATATTTTGTTCTCAACACCATCTTATATTCATAATTATGTTCTTAATATTGAAATTGATTTTAATACTTATTGTCAATTAATAACAATATCACTCTTTGAAAACATTAAATCATGTAATTTTAGAGGCAACGTATCCTCGGTAGAAGTGCTCGGCGTCGGTGACTGCAACACCACGCTGAAATTGCTCATGGACCGCGCTACCAAGACCCTGCTCAATCCGCGGCGCATTAATCGCACCGAATTCGTGCACACTCTTCACAATGCTAACCGCTCATTTCTGTTCCTGGATTATGACATGTGGAAGGGAGATGCAAACGTGAGCGTCGTGGAGCCTCCTCCCTGCGAGAATTGCGAACAGGAGCTAGATTCCGCCATAGCAATGCGCGTCGCCGATGTCGACATTTTACAGTCGTACGCTCCTCAGCTTTTTCAATTCGCTTATGACTTTGACCCATCACCAGAATCTTTGAGGCTGATACTTGAGCGAAAAGCAAGCGGAGTAGATATTGAAGAGGCAGGGTGCGAGTGGGTCTGGAATAATACAAGATATTTCGTTAGTGAAAAAGATAGAAATAATTACGACTTACGTAAATACATTGTGGTGATATATTTATGCTTGGATGATCCTAGCAATTCGGTGTATGATAATATTATTATATCACTTGGCAAACCAATCTTTGATCAAACGTCTAATGTTGGGTACGATATACAATTACGTAGAGCATTTATTAATTGTTCCGATAATTATAACATGAGCAATACCCTAGACGAAATCACAAGGACAAAAGTTATCTATAGCTTGGTGGGCGTGGTGTCCATGGTAGTGGAAGGCGCGGCGGCAGCGTCGGCCGGCGCGGCCGCAAGCCGCGTGCCGCTGATGCTGGCGGACGTGGTGCCGGAGGATGGTACGGACGCCCGCGCCACGTGGCGCGTGGCCGGCCGCCCGCGACACATCGCGCGTGCGCTGCTTCACTTCGTGCAAGCGTCGGGCTGGACCCGCGTTGGCGTGCTGTCCCAGCATACGAAGCTCGCTACTGATTACAATGCTGCGCTCAAAGACAAGGCGGAAATCATTATTCGCGACTTTCCAATTCCACCCCATTTAACGGATCAGCAAGCGCAGACAGTTTTACAAAATCTCCGAGCCACAAATGCACGCATCGTGATTGTAAACGCAGATTCACAAGCTGCCCACACAATCCTTACTGCGGCGGTCGCAGATGGTATGGGCTACGCCGACGGCTTCGTCTGGATAGTACGCGAGTGGCGACAGAATAACGTCACGTGCGCTACTAAACACTTTACAGTATCGTTTTGGGATCAGGGGGAGGAGGACATGCCAGCCACGGATGGCTGGAAGGGATCGCAGCTACGCAAAAATGTGAGTGCGTTGGTACACCCTTCATGGCCGCAAAGTGGTGTCTCACTCGCTAACGCACTACTCACTCTAACAATCGGCTTCAAAGATGTTTTTGAAAGATTCCCGAACAGACGACAAGACCTGCGCACCTCTCAAATGATTCGGTGAGTACTAATATTATTTTATGTTTCTCTGCTAATTAGACATTATCCGTGAAACACAAAACTGTTTTTTTTTTTAATTTTATTTATCAAGTAATGTTTACAAAAAAAAAAATCTTTTTCACGGGTTGTCTGTGGGAACAGAACAAAACAACAAAATTACAAATATTGTTTACTAGTGCGGACACTTTATTTCCACTTATTGCACATCTATACGGTAACAAATAATAATAAGTATCTTATCTTAAAAAAATGGAAAGTGAATAAAGAAAATATCTTACTTCAAATGACTTTTATCATAAAAATAAAACAAAAATAAACTACCAAATCACTTATTTGCTCTCCCCCAACAATCTGCAAACCACTCTCCTAAGAACATCGCTTACAAACTCCTGAAAAAGAACTGCTCAAGTAACTTGACAAATTTACCCTTTATATCCTGACTTCTTATATCAGTAGGCAGTTGGTTGAGAAGGGATGTTGTTGTGATTGTAATAGGTATGATAATAGATATGAAGAATCACGTTCGTGGAAATAGGGAAATAAGAAAGGAAAAGAAAAACTCAGAAAACATTGTACGATGGTTGCTATTCAAACATCAAGTTACAAGCATATTAAATTTCGAATATCTTTTTATCGACATTATTAATGACATAAAACCTAACAAAAAGTATCTTCCAAATAGATTTTACAACATCCGCCCTTAATGGAAATAAAAAGATAAAGTAGTAATGCTAAACACAATTGAAAATAATAAAACATTACTACCAGACTAAACACAAATACAAAATATAAACC
Organism: Omphaloscelis lunosa; assembly: GCA_916610215.1. NCBI lineage: Eukaryota > Metazoa > Arthropoda > Insecta > Lepidoptera > Noctuidae > Omphaloscelis > Omphaloscelis lunosa. The sequence continues at coordinate 23,643,568 of OU744249.1, forward strand.
GACGAAAAATAAATAAATAGAAGATTATTCTACTTGTTTATCACTAAACCCATATTAACAACGCACCTAAGATGAGCTATGCGCCTTAAGGGCTTGGTTAAAACATCGGCTGTCATTTTATCCGTAGGTATAAACTTTATATTTATAACACCCTCAGTAACCTTTTCACGAATAAAATGATATCTCGTATCAATGTGTTTGGTTCTATTGTGGTGGATTGGATTTAGCACAAGTTTCTGTGCACTTTGACTGTCGTTGTATAGCAACACCCTATCAGAAAAACCAGTAATGTCACACACTAACCGTCTGAGAAAAATAGCCTCCTTTGCAGAACTGGTTAAGGACATATACTCAGCTTCTGTAGACGATAAGGCTACCGTCGGCTGCTTCTTACACTCCCAGCTAATAGGTCCGCCCGCTAGCGTGAAGTAGAAACCAGTGTACGACCGACGGTCATGTACACAGTTCGCCCAGTCAGCATCCGTGAATCCACACAAACGTCTACCGACTTTCCTGTAAGTAATACAGTAATCCATAGTACCCTTCAAATACTGTAACACTCTTTTAGCGGCCAACCAATGCCTCTTATCGTAACAGTTATTAAACTGACTTAAATAGCTTGTGGCATAAGCTATATCGGGTCTCGTATTCACAGCTAGGTACATTAAACATCCTATCAAGTTTTGGTAAGGATATTCACCAAGAGATGATGGATTACCTTTCTCCAACTTGTTATTCTCCAAAGGTGTAGACATCTCCTTACAATCTCTCATATTAAACCGCTCCAACACTGCCTGAATAAAGGTCTTCTGACTGACCATGATTTTATCGTCAACACGGTTAATATTTATGCCTAAACAATATGATAATGCACCTAAATCTTTTAGCGAGAAAAATTTTTCTAAGTCATTTTTGACAGCGTCAAACAAACATTTTTCTTTGTAAAAGACAATTAGATCGTCAACATAGACTGCAAGTATTATGATTTCATTACCAAACTTTTTCAAGTAAACACATGATTCCGCAGATGTTCGTGCAAAGCCAATTTTCGATAGAACTTGATGCAATTTGATATTCCAGGCTCGAGCTGCCTGCTTCCAACCATAAATTGATTTTCTGAGCAAACAGACTTTACCTTCTGCCCCGCGCTCAGCAAATCCCTCAGGCTGTTGCATGTACACCTCCTCCTCTAAGTCCCCATTGAGGAATGCGGTATCAACATCCATGTGTTGGATCTTTAAATCCATTTCTGCCGCCAACGCTATAAGCGTACGTAGAGATGAATTTCGAACTACAGGGGCAAAAGTCTCGTTATAGTCAGTCCCCCAAACTTGACTAAAACCTTTCGCAACTAGTCGCGCCTTATGCTTAACTATTGCACCGTTCGCGTCCCTCTTTACCTTGAATACCCATTTACACGGTATAACCTTTTTATTTGGTTTATCCACTAATGTCCAAGTCTGCTTTTTCAATAAGGCATTGTACTCATCCTTCATTGCGGAAATCCAGTTATCTTTATCATCGCTATTAATAGCTTCACGATAACTTTTCGGATCATCACACAACAAATCAACACCGTGAGTGCCATATGAATAATAATCTGGAGGTTTACGTACTCTATTAGGATATCTTCTCTCAGGACATACATCGTTGGGTTCATCTGAAGGAACCAAGGACAGATCACGTTGTTCACCTGAATGTAGAGACTCTGTGTCGCCAACCCCACCAGCTTCATCAGTCGCGTCCACAAAATCGTCAATTTGCTCTACCTCCATGTCCACACTTTCTGAAGTAGGTGAAGAAATAGAAGCAGATGAGATAGAAATCTCCTGTGGCGATGTGGTATCTGAAGAAGTTTGTGAAAAAAGATTAATGACATTAGGGCTCACAACAACTTCAGGCTGAACAGATTTATCCTTCAATCCTGAAAAATTATTTTCAAAGAACGTAATATCCCGTGACTTAATCAACCTCCGAGGGTTTTCCGCGCTACGGAAATAATAACTCCTTGGATCGTCTGAATATCCAACAAAGATATGTTCAGAAGTTTTCATGTCAAGCTTAGTTCTCTGACATGAAGGCACGTGAACTAAAGCTCGGCAACCAAACACCTTTAAATGAGACAGGTCGGGTTTACTACCACACCACATTTCATATGGCGTCTTACCATCAAGTGCACGATGAGGTGACCTATTCTTTAAATAAACACTAGTCTCAACAGCATCCTGCCAAAAAGCTTTCGACAGAGAGCTATGTGCTAGCAAGGAACGGGCCTTCTCCACAATACTACGATTGCAACGTTCACTTACCCCATTTTGTTGAGGGCTGTATGGTACAGAGGTTTCATGTCGAATCCCTTGAGCCTGCAAATAATCTGTCAGCTCCTTGTTGACATACTCAGTACCATTGTCTGACCGAAGGGTTTGAATCTTACTGCCAGTCTGTCTCTCAACAAGTGCTTGGAAAGCACAAAAATACTTCTGAACTTCTGTCTTAGATGACATACAATAAAGGGATATAAAACGTGTATAATCATCTACAAAAATAATAAAGTATTTATTACCTTTAAAAGATTCAGTGGTCAGGGGACCACAAACGTCCGTATGGACCAATTCTAATGGTGACGAAGCCTTCTTATACTTTATCCCTTTGAAAGGCTTCCGGGCCTGCTTACCTTCTACACAAGGTACGCATGGTTCTTTGTCAACCTCAGTATACTCAACACCAACAGCTAGACCTTTTTTGAGTAGATCCATACCAATACGGCAGAGATGTCCTAGACGCTTATGCCAAAGCTGAAACTGGGACAAATTAGTGTGAACATTATAAGCTGAAACACCTTGCGGTTTTACTGTACAATCTAAAGTGTACAATCCACCACAAATAGAACCATGTAAAACAGGATCATTTATAAAAGAAACATCATTAGAATAATAAAAATTACAGCCATTCGTATCAAAAACAATCGAGAAACCTTTCTCTACTGCCTTTTTGACTGAGAGTAAATTACAATCTAGGCCAGGAACATGTACAACATTTTTAATCTTCTTGAAATCGGTTTTTGTGTCAATAGCAACATCTCCTAAACCCACAGCCGGCAAACTTTTACCATTTGCTAGTTATCTTCCCATCACAGGGTCGGTAACTATTAAACCATTCAGCATGTGGAGTCATGTGAGTAGACGCACCAGAGTCGATAATCCACTTCTCAGACATCTGAATACTTGGTGCAGACAAAGCCAATTCCTTGACACCATCCAAAGCCAATTCCGTGACACATGCATCCATATTCCCTGAACTAGAAACATTCATTCCCTTATCTTTAGAACAATTTTCTATAGAGCAACTCGCCTTTGCCTTTTTCTCCTTCTTTTTGAGAGGACAATTAGGACTCTTGTGCCCTGGCTTCTTACAACGATAGCAAATAACCTGCCTGTTAGCATTCAACGCAGCCACATCATCTTTAGTCTCCTTCGTCATTTCACTCAACAACTTAGTCCTCACCAAATCTGTTGTGACTTCAACGCTCCCATTCTCAAGCGCCATTATCATAGGCTCGTAGCGAGACGTTAGACCTCCCAATATAATAGCTGCTAAAGAACTATCTTCTATAGTTTTGCCAATATCGGCCAGGTCTAGTGCTGTTGTAGTTATTGCATTTATGTAAGCTTCTAAATTAGAAAAGTCAGATAAGGTGTACCTGTACAACTTACGTTCCAACGACAGTTTACGACCCAAACTTCGATCCTCGTAGGATTTCATAAGAGCATCCCACGCTTGCTTTGCGGTCTTAGCTGGTCGAACAACCGAAATAGCAGCGCCATCCACAGTAAGGCATATTTTAGAAAGAGCCTTTTCATCCTTCCGTACATCGTCGGCCGTCTTATTGCCTTCGACAACTACTCCGCTTATGGTTTCCCACAATCCTTCATGGATTAATAGCATTCTCATTTTAAATTTCCACACAGTGTATCCTTCTCTATTACAAAGTATCGGAATACCATTTAGTGACATACCAGAAACTGCAGACGACATATTTTCACCACCAATCTCCTTTTAAATTCGATCGTAGATAAAATATACAAAGCTTCGTGCTGATAACGTGTTGTGATTGTAATAGGTATGATAATAGATATGAAGAATCACGTTCGTGGAAATAGGGAAATAAGAAAGGAAAAGAAAAACTCAGAAAACATTGTACGATGGTTGCTATTCAAACATCAAGTTACAAGCATATTAAATTTCGAATATCTTTTTATCGACATTATTAATGACATAAAACCTAACAAAAAGTATCTTCCAAATAGATTTTACAACAGATGTACTCTTTTATCAAGCGTTCGGTCGCCAAATTAATTCATTATTCTAGCTACATCAAATTTACGTGCTGATACCATCCTAGTTATGTAATTACTTCCTCACAGACTGAGTTATTAATTTTATAAAATTAGGAAAATCGTCTACTTTTACAATGTTTGTAAATATGTTAGCACCATGTATCTATCACATAATTAAATTATCTGTCGTTGCTTCATTTTTAATTCTTTTTACCTATTGTAGTATAGTAATTTTATTCTAGGTGCATCGTCTTCACATATAATTATTTAACTAATGTACGTACTTATACAAACTATTGTAAAACATTTTATTTGAAAAGAGTAACGGTGAAGTTTCTTGCCCATTCTTCTCCATACGAAAACTACCTTTTGGAAGGGGCGACTAGAATCAATTTTATTATTTTGTAAATTTTGACGTTCAAAAGTGCCATAAATGGGCCTATTTGAAATAAGTTATTTGACTTTGACTTTATGGGTAACTAGAGAGTGACGCTCCCAGCTGCCATGACTGTTAACCAGAAGTAGATATTTATATTTTAAGCTGATAGGAAGAATTTTGCAAATTTTAAATAACTTATTATAATCATCTTTACATTTATTTAAAGTTATTTTAAGTAAATAATTTAATTTTAAGTTCTTTTTGAATATGAGACCATAGCAGTCTAGGGCGTAACTTAATATTGGGTCAACTAATTGTAGATAAAGGCACTTAAGGGTATTACCTGTTACTTTAAAGCTTAGATGGTAGAATTTACCAAGCAATATTCTAAGTTTATTACACAAGTGCTCAATGTGGTTTGACCACGAAAAGTCCTCGTCAACCTTTACCCCGAGATAAGTTACACATTGACTTTATCTACTTTCTTAAAAAGCCGTGTTTTCACTACCAAGCTGAGCGAATATTTCGTTTTGAGCAAATATTTGTAAATAGTTGAAAATATCTGTTTCCACTGCAACGACGTGCCCTGAGTAGAATACCTCGACAATACGAACACTAGGTCTAAACAAAAGCTCTTATTGAACAGTTCACTGAGAACGCAGCTGGCGTCTCATTCATAATCGGTTGATATTATGGACGATGAAAACGGAAACAAAAAGCCGGTATTGGGTGTAAAAATATTTAAAAAGGAGAGTTTAAGAAATACCAATGTATTAACGGAGTTGAGTGCTAATTCAGTTAAGCATGGATGGGCTCTATAATTTTCAATGGGGATAAACTGCCACTTGCTCATTTCAGATGGCGCTGATAATTTGACAGCTAGCGATACATTTTTTGTAAACAAGCGACTTCTTTTACGCATAAGTAATTATTGAGCCCAGTTGCGCAGCTGTTTACTGCAAAAATACGGGGACCCATGTATTTGCCAAAGATGTTATAAAAAGAAAACTGTGAGAGAAAACTCTCTGAAAAAAAATTGAAACCCGATATTTCGTCGAGACGATGTGCTATCCTTTAAGAGTTTTATGGAAGAAAGTGGTATAAAGGTGATGCTCCCAAGAGAACTAAGTCTGTTTTCATTACATACAGGCACTTGTGATATGATATTATGTAAATTATAGTAAAGTATGTGTGTGTTTATATTATCATATTAGATCAGTGCCGTCTCTGAAGTTTTTCAGTCAGGAAGAACATGCCCGAGTTTGTTTTCAACTCTGATCAGGTTATTTCTATCGTACGCTTCCAGTATTTAACAAAAAACGAACTTAAAGTCACCAAACACAAAATAACCTATAAAATAATTTATTGACTTTTCCACTAAAGCTGCTTTTTTCCAGTGGTCGACGCTTCCCCTGTCTTTAGCTCTTCTTACACTTCAAGTCTCATACATATTTATCTAATTTTCGTATAATTTGTGATCGACACAAAAGTAAACATAAACACAACAATGGCGGTTTAATGGCGTACAACTAATAAGCTTTCAGTTTCTAACCTCATTAGTTGCGGTTTTTTCTTGATGGCACTCTCATCTATGTGATTATATTTAATATTGCAATTAATAATATAAATACCTCGCTACCCAAAAATATCTCCCTTTGAATAAAACAAGGGTGGCCAGAGTAAGACAATTTATTAGATAAGTACAGCGATGTCATATTTTATAAGAGAATCTCGACACCGCGATCTACAAAAGTGACGAAACGGCACAACGCCATTTGTTATCTCACAGTTGTACCAAGCTAATGACAAAATGTTGACTTTCACATACTAATAAACAAAAACACAATCTGTCTAATCAGGGGGCTTAGACAAAGTATCAATTTAAAAACGATAACGAAGTTAGACAAGACTAAAATGTATGGGATTGACATATGCCGCGTTAAGTCACGTGGTCAATCGACATCGTTATCGCAAGTTGGTAGACAATGTTCTATTTCGTAACGAAACCATAGAGTAACAAATTGTTAGCATGTTTAATACATACAAATGCGTAGCCAAGCAGCCCTTTCCGTGTTCGCCTTCGCCTCGATCGTGATCGCCAAAAAAGATAACGAAACGAATGTCTAAACGTTGTAGTTATTGAAACAATACGGCCGGATTTCATTCAGCAGCAGATTTTTGACACGAGTGATTACATACTCTTAGATATTTATTCTGTACTAGAGGTATTATTGCGAATAAATCATGCATTCTTTACGTTTATTGTGGGCTGCACACAATGAGCACACCTGGGAGAGGTGCCAAAAGCGATTAAGACAGCGACGGCCATTGGAAACAATTGAGGATATTCAAGCAGCGTTGACAATTTATAATAACACTCTATTCACTTACCACTGTCAAAATATTGTTTTTATTATAATTTGAAAACGATTAAACGCAACACTCACTTATTCTTAACGTAAAACTTTATAAACAACAAAAAATTTCGCGGCTTTAACCGATTTGACACTTCTTGACAGACACTGACAGCTAAATTTTCGATACCATAACCAATATTTTTGTTTCTTAACGAATAAACAATTCGACACAACGATCGCGACAATAGTGTTACATTGGCTAGGAAATGTTTATCGTTATCTCAGAGACGATGACGAATTTAGGTATCGTTTCGCTACGAAGCGATGTTACTTTGTCTAAGGACCCTGTTATTTAAACAGATTAGACATTCCGCCCGCCATGGACGGCTCCGTCCATCAACCTCAACATGACAAGCAAAAACTTAAACTAATGATTGGTTGTTTGGCTAACCACTATACCCTAAACCTAAGGCCTTATATCTACGATACAAATTCATGCCTAATGTAAATAAAAAATAAACAACAACTAAACGAGTAACGCGAGTAACACGCGACGCGACTCAAAGACACCTCTCGTCGCGCGACGAGCGGTGTCTTTGAGTCGCGTCGCGTGTCGCGCCTGTTTGAAAGAGCCTTAAAAAATACAAGTTCATTCAAGTTCAATTTACCAACCGTGTATATTGTGTAAATAAAACTGTATAGTAAAATTCATCAACATGATGGTAAACAATACACTAGGTATGTGTTCGCAGGTAAAATAATTAATTTGGATACAGGTCTTTTAATCTCATTATTTTTACACCGTATGGTACAACGCGAGTAATGTTGTCCAAACCTGGATGTTTATTTATAATAACCCCGTATAGCCATCTAGCGGGTGGAAGACCATCCTCCTTCACCAGAACAACGTCTCCAATCTCAGGTTCAAGCTTGCAATCGGTCAATTTATATCGATGCTGCAATTAAGTTAAGTACTATAGTGACCACCTACGCCAGACATTTTGAAGCATTTTCACCACTAAGATGCCACCGCTTCAGATTACTAAGGAATGGATTTTCATAATTTGCATCAGGTACAATTACCACAGGTTCACCCACGAGGAAGTGCCCAGGCTTCAAAGGACACGAGTACTCAGGATTGTTAGAAAGTCTCAATATATTAATTTACTCACTTTGATATTTTAAAGTACTCACAGATTATCCGCGTATCACATTACTTCACTGTCACTCACTTTTACGTAGCTCGTCGCAATGATATGCGGGGGTACTGTCCCCCCGCACCGCAGCTGCTGTTCACACCAACACAAACTGTTTAGCACCAACGCTGACCATTGTGTACCACTTGCACATATACTTACGCTTAGGCGCCAACCTTGTACGATCCGCCGATACTGCTCAATGCTGGCCGCGCTCACGTTACACCCGCAACAGGTTGACCATTCAACCTGACTCCGCCACAATAAAAGACCATGCACACCAGTCCTTCTTCCGGCTTCGGAGGACCACTTTGTACAACGTCCCAAAAAGCTTTAAATAAAACAAGGGTGTCCAGAGTAAGACTACTTACTCGAGAAATCGCGACGCCCCCGCAAGGGGGCGTGGCGAGCGGGGTCAGGGCTTCGCCCTTTGCCCGCGGGGGCCATGGGTTGGTCCATGAATATGGAGCCCTCAATTTTGGACGGCTTGGACGGCATAATAGAAATGACCACTTTTTGTTAGGCAAAAAGCGTCCGTGTTATTGTTGCTATGAATATTTCTGCAGGCGCAACACGACGCTAGCTATTGTAGCGCCGCTTTCTTCACGGCATCCCAGCGGTCTGTCCCCGCCAGGTGAGACCCCCAGTTGCCTGGGGGAGGCCCGACGAAGACGACCAGCGGCAGGTATGCTGACTCATCGCTCCTACAGGTTAATATGTAGTCTCCCTCTCGCCCCACTCACAGATCGAGCCTTTTACGGATTGAGAGGTAGACAGTCGCACATGTATGAGCGGCTGGTGTTGTTGTGTAACACCGCTCAGTGTATACGCGCGTCGCGACCCGCATCGCGCCCACGCATGTTGTGTTTAGATGCATGTGTAGTGATGGATGTCTGTATTTAGTTATGTGACGTGCCTATATTAACCTAGAACACGCCACACAACAGATGTGTTTACATCTGAAAAGTCTTATTATTTCGAGTAAGCTGCGTGTAACCTCGCTGCTGCTTACTCGAGGCGTCAATCCGGTGGATGGGGTGATGACATTGTTCCTCACGTAGCGAGGAGCGTCAACAATTGTCCGCAACGCAAGATGCTGTTGCGTGCGGAGCAGCTTCCGGCTCAACTCGCTCATCAGGGCGAACCAAGCGGGAGCGGCGTACGTCAAGACTGGGCGTACGTACGTATTGTACACGCTGAGCTTGACGCGCGCCGGGATGCGGGAAGAGAGCACTAGTTTGCGGGCGACCATCCCTTGTGCGGCGACCCTACGGACATGTGGCCCCATCGAGAGGTGCCGGTCGATGGTCACACCCAGGTACTTAGCCCGGGGCGACCAATCGACTGCGGGTCCTTGTAATATCAAGGGTGGTGGGAGGGGCGCGTTCCCGGTGATCAGCGCCTGCGTCTTACCCACGTTAACTGAGAGCCGCCATTTCGACAGCCACTCGGGGAGCGCGTCAAGGGCGCGCTGCATCTTGACCGCCGCATAATTCGCGTTAAGCTTTGTAGTGATGTACGCGGCGACATCTGCATACAGCGCGAGCATCGCGTCTGTCGTGGTGGGGATTGCGTCAGTGTAACGTGAGTAGCACGCAGGCGATATGCAGCTACCCTGCGGCACACCAGCAAGCACCGGGCGGGCACTAGATAGCGCTCCGTCGACTACCACCCTGATAGTCCTGTGGGAGAGAAAGCTAGACACCACCTTTACGACGCGACGGGGCGCGTCCGATGTGGCCAGTTTATACAGTAGGCCCTCGTGCCACACACGGTCGAAGGCACGGTCCATGTCGAGGAATACTGCCACCGAGTATTCCTTCTTATCTTTCGCAGCTGTAATGTGGTGCAGTACTCTCGACAGCTGGAGCGTCGTGCTATGTTCCGACCGGAACCCAAACTGTTCTGGCGTGGCTCGATGTACTTTAGTAGATGACGCAGCAGGAGTGCTTCGAACACCTTGGAGACCGACGGCAGTAAAGTGATTGATTGATTGGCCGATAGCTCTCGGGCTTCAGTATGTTCTTTCCCGCTTTGGGCAGCATTATGACGCGCCCCTCCTTCCAGGAAGCGGGGAAAATCCCCGTGCGGAGTATCGCCGTGAACAGGCGCGCCGCTACCATACAGAACGGCAAGTGACGCAGCACTGTGTTAGTGATACCGTCAACACCGGAGGCCTTCCTAGGTTTGGTCTTTAGGATGGCGCGTCTCACTGCACCAGGCGAGAAGAAAATTGGGTCGGTCGGCGGAGCGAACGGGTACAGAGTGCACCCGGCTCGTCGACGGCGTGGGCGCAACGCGCGTCGGCGCCGATGACGTCAGTGGGCCGGCAGCAACGGTGGCACTCGTTTCCCTCTTAGTAGTGGCTGGTTGAGGTCCCTTCTTCTTCTTCGTTGTCGTCTTCGGGGGGCCGGCCGACGGCGCAGCGGACGACGCGTCGCCATGTTTGGCAGCGACATCGCCCGGTCCAACGTCGGACGGGCCTGTTCTTGATTCCCGGCATCGCGGCCTAACGAGCCGCGCTTGCCGGGATTTAGCATAATGCGGGGGTTTGGCCTTCGCGACCGCTACGGCGACCTCGCCAGGCAGCACACGGGGCTGCTTTCTCTGTGCCCGCACAGGGAACCGAGGGCGTCCTGTACGTACACAGAGAAAGAAGTTTAAAATTTGCGATCCGCGCGGTTTACCGGGCTAACTGAGTGGATTTAGTTAATCCGGGTGACCAATGAGCTAATCCAAGACTATTTATTGGTCGAGATGTCGCGACGCCCCCTCAAGGGGGCGTGACGAGCGGGGTCAGGGCTACGCCATTCGCCCGCGGAGGCAACACGTTGCCCCATAAATATGGGCCACTCGCTTTGGGTCGCCTCATAAAGAAAAATGATGATGTAAATGGTTGCTATGAATGTTTCTGTAGGCGCGCCACGACGCTAACTACTGTAGAGCCGCTTTCTTCACGACATCCCGGTGGTCTGTCCCCGCCGGGTGAGACCCTCAGTTGCCTGGGGGAGGCCCGACGAGAACGACCAGCGACAGGGATGCCAACTCGACGCTCTTACAGGTCGATATGTATTCTCCCCCTCGCCCCGCTTACAGATCGAGCCGTTTACGGATTGAGGGGTAGGCAGTCGTGTATGTATGACCGGCTAGTGTTGTAGTGTAACACCGCTCAGTGTAGACGCGCGTCGCGACCCGCATCGCGCCCGCGCGTGTTGTGTTAGAATGCTTGTGTAGTGATGGGTGTCTGTATTTAGTTATGTGACGTGTCTATATTAACCTAGAACACGCCACACAACAGATGTATGTGTACATCTGTAGAGTCTTATTATTTCAAGTAAGCTGCGTGTAACCTGTTTGCTGCTTACTCGAGGCGTCAATCCGGTGGATGGAGTCACGGGTCCGCTACCAGGTCGCGGGGCAGGGGTTTCGCGTCAGGCGGCCACGCGTGCAGTGGCGCTATCAAGCCTCAGGGACGATATTAATCTTAAGCAACTAAAATCTGTATATTACGCATTAGAAGAATCCAGATTACGATACAGCATTATGTTTTGGGGGAGCAGTTACGGGTATAATTGCCAAAGAGCATTCATTCTACAGAAACGTGCATTAAGAACGATTGTCAGAATCCCACAACAAGAGTCATGTACTTAAAGAATATTTAAAAAAATTAGGTATTTTATCAGTGCCAAGTTTATATGTTTTAGTAATACTCAGCCACTTTGCGAAATACATACACGTGCACGAATCACAGGAAGAACGTGAACTTAGAGAGAAAACTAGAAGAAACGCTATAAAAAATAAAATAGCGCCGAAACTTAATATTGCTGAACATTGCTCTAAATACCAAGCAGTAGAATTATTTAATAAGTTGCTTACTAACTTAAGATCATTGATTTACCAAGGTACACTATTCAAAGCCAAACTTAAAGTATTCCTGTTGAATAAATGTTTATATTCTATATCTGAATTGGTGACAAATGATGGTGAATAGTTTTTATGCACTATGGGATTAGGAATACAGCTCTTGATTTACTTAAGTCATACCTGAAAGATAGGAAGGTCAAAGTTCAGGTAAACGGCGTAAACTCATTAGGGTCTGAAATGGCAATGGGTGTTCCTCAAGGTTCGATATTGGGTCCATTCCTCTTTTTAGTATACATTAATGATTTACCCCAATTATTTCAAAATCAACCGAAAATGGTGTTATTTGCAGATGACACATCATTAATCTTTAAAATAAACCGACGACGGTCACAAAATCTTGAAGACGTGAATAGTTCTATTCTGCAAGTCCAATATTGGTTTACGGTAAACAATTTGGTATTAAATAAAACAAAAACCAAATGCATTAGATTTAAATTACCTAATGTTAGAAGTAGCGAATGTGACATCATATTGAATGGGGAAAAACTGGAATTTATTAATCAAACGGTTTTCCTAGGAATCACGCTAGACGAGAAATTACAATGGGGACCTCATATAACATCTCTTGCGGGGCGGCTAAGCTCGGCCGCTTATGCTGTTAGAAAGATAAGACAGTTAACAGATGTAGAAACCGCGCGATTGGTCTATTTTAGCTACTTCCACAGCATTATATCGTATGGCATTTTACTGTGGGGTCGGGCTGCTGACATTGAATCCATCTTTATTTTACAAAAGAGAGCTGTCAGAGCCATTTATAATCTACGTCGCCGCGAATCTCTCAGGAAACTATTTAAAAGACGGTACCTATGACGGTACCTTGCCAATTCATTTATGAAAATATTATGTACGTAAGGAAAAATCCACATCTGTTTAATAAAATAAGTGATAGACATAATTTTAATAGGTACTAGAAATAAAGATAAACTAGATCAACCATTTTTTCAGATTATCTAAAGTACATACATCTTTTATGGGGTACTGTGTTAAATGTTACAACAAAATACCTTGTGACATATTGCAATTAAATGAAAGAAAATTTAAAACTCATATTAAAAGTACACTATGTAAACAAGCATATTACAAATTAGAGGATTATATCCAAGATAAGAGTGCTTGGAAACATGCTGGTCCTGCTCCATAGGACAATTTAGAATCAAGACAAAATCAAACAGGTTGCTAATTGAATTGTAAAATTTATAATTTTGTGTTATATGACATTGATTTTAAATTCTGTGATTACTTCCTCACACACTGACTTATTAATTTTAAAAACATTAGGAAAATCGTCTACTTTTACAATGTTTGTAAATATGTGAGCACCATGTATCTATCATTTTTAATTCTTTTTACCTATTGTGGTATAGTAATTTTATTCTAGGTGCATCGTCTTCACATACAATTATTTAACTAATGTACGTACTAATACAAACTATTGTAAAACATTTTAAAAGAGTAACGGTGGAGTTTCTTGCCCATTCTTCTCCATACGAAAACTACCTTTTGGAAGGGGCGACTATAATCAATTTTACTTCACGGCGATCTGAAATATAATTCGTTAAACAAAGTAGTAATTCTTATGCACAGCGTAGACATCGCGTTCGTTTAGATATAAAATATTATAAATTTATATTTTTTTAATAGAATTATCGTCCTTGGTGGCAACACACAAAGGAATGTCACTTTTCTTTCGCGCGCGTTTTTTCATCGCACGAAAAATATTTGCTCTCTTAAAATTATTCATTTAAAATAACTTTACGGAACTTTTTACTAGAATAACAAATGTTAATTATGTTAAGGTGATAGAAAGTGCAATAAGTGCATCGTTAGTGAAAACCTGAGACGGACAAGGCGTCCATCAACGATATTAACAAGAAAGCTGATAAATTACCTACATCAGAACTAACTAGAAGCAGCTTTAGTCTTCCTGACCCACATTAGATGTACTTAGATCTGGAGGCCTCCCACAATCCTAATGTGCGAGAATGCCTGGCTTTAACTGACCACTTTGTACGTGATACTGACAGTGTTTTACAAGCACTATGGTGGACATTAACACAACACAACTTGTTAAAGCTTTACCTATCTCTCCAGTGGACACGAGATGTCTTTAGTAACGTTATCTCCACGTTACTAGCTGGATGAGAAGCTACCAGAGAGGCACGTAATGCCCTTAGCGATGTAACTGTACAGTACCGACCAAAAAAAGTCCATAGGCAATCGCACAAAGCAATAGTCTGACGCTTCGGTTTGACTTACGACCTTCTTCTATAAGATGTTACAATACTATAGATACACACACACTCACTTTGTCTGCAACTCATAGTAGTTCATAATTTCAATCAATATAGAATACGGCGTGCTAGCTCAGTGGATAACGTGCTTTGGTATGTGCGATTATGGCGAGCCGAGCGAGGGTTCAAATCTCATCTGTGGTTTGCTTGTAATTTTTAATAATTACATTCATAGTTTTTGTTATTTTTTAATAATTATTATTCATAGTTTTTGTTATTTTTTAATAATGACTAGTTCAATAATCATTCGTTTTTTGTTTCGGTCGTCTTGTTCACATAAATATTAAGGTTTAGCAGGTAGACCACAGAAAACTAAGTAAATCATTTCGATTTCTGTGGGGTAGACAGACGCAGTTCGTTACGCGTATTCGCGATTGCTACGGTCTGTTCCCAGCCAATCTCAAAACTTTGTTGGTTCGTGGTTATTGTTGGTGACGAGTATTTAAGTATTAGCGGTGTTGTGGTTATTGTTTTCAAAATGCAGTCAAATATAAATATTGAAGGGAGATCAAATATTATTGCGCTGCGTAAAAGTGAATGTAATTTACACAAATATCTAATGAGACCGGACTAAGTGTGAGTGTTATCATTTAAATATTTCATATTTTACTAAACATAAATCTTAATCAAAGGTATTGTTGAGACAGAAGATGCCTTTAAAATTTTAAATTCATTATGAGGTTTAATTCGATTAGTGAATGATAAATAATTATTATGTGTAATAAATACAATGTTATTCTTTGTTCTAGAGAAATACTGTGAGGGTTAAGAGGAATGAGGAAGAGGCTTATTATCGAGCAGTAGCGACGTCAAATGATGGAAGAATATGAAACAAATGGTTTCATACCAACGAGATATTTTGCTGAATTATTAAACACGTCATTATGAACCGTTCGCTGTGCACTCTGAAGACTTGTATCACTGAAGACCACCTAGGAAGCCGTTTTCGACAGAAAGGCATAAACAAGAACGTTTAAGTTTCGCACGATAATATTAAGACTTCAAGTGGGACACTGCTATATTTTAACCTTAAAATATTTACCGTACCAACTTAATAAACAACAGATTCGTTATTGCAAGAATTTGTGGTAACGATTTTTTAAGCAAGTTACAATATGTTGTTTGTCGTATTTCTCGCAGATAGACCGAAAATGTTTAAGATTATTTTAGTAATATTATTATTTTAGGATTACAATTTGAGGTTAAGTTTCAATCTTCTTTTCGTACAGAAAATGAATACTTAAGCTATAACCTCAATACCAACCAATATTTACTAAAGCCAAATAAAATGTAAAATAAATAATGTAAACAAACTGACAATACTTTACCTTAAAATCACCTATTTTGTAAGTAGTTTTTTTTTTACATTTTGATTAGCTTATATTCTTATTTATTGCTTAATTACTTCGACCATGATCAAAGCTAACTAATAATAAGCTAGCTAATATTTATGGTGAAAAAATCAATTTAAAATTTAAAACATTTCATAATACAAATATGTCAAAATAATATAAATTACTTCTAAGTTTTTTGACATCTATTTCACATCTTATTGAGCTGACGTAATGACAAATAATTGTAGCAATATATTATCTATAAGTAAAATAAATATAACGAATACAATTTTTTAATTTTGCTATCACATATTACGCATTTTTAATTCTAAACCCTTTATTGCAATAACAGCATTAATAAAAAAGGCAGCATTAGTTAAGATATAGTATTATTGCAAACAAAAATATTAATATTTGCAAAAACTGCATTGTGCTTGACGAGGTTGGAACCTAAACCAGTTTGCATCTCAGACCAATGCTTAACGCGTTCTGCTATCTGCACACGTAAGTTTGGATTGAATTTTAGCATTGACATAAACTGGCCAAGGTCAAGCGCATGATGCGTGTTGTCTAACAAAAGCGACGGAAATATATATTTGTTTCGGTAGTGAGGCGCAAGTACGCGATGATACGACAGTGTGTAAAGCGTAATACTGCGTTCTCTGTGGTGTGTGTGCCGTGTTGTTTACACATACAGATATACGGACTATACCGCGTGTTCACAGCAATATGATTCTTAACGTGCTTATGCACTTTTGAACGCTTACTGTACATAGCTAGCTGGTACGCGCTTGTCAGCATTACCCCTCCAGTAAGCACGACAGAACGCAGAGAGTGGAGATACGCGTGAAAGATGGTTCCACGGTATCTTCCTCCCCACAATTAATAAAAAGGGGAGTTCCCCAAGGATCACTGCTCGGCCCGCTTCTCTATATACTGTATAGTGCCGACATAACCACGTGCATTAAGAACTGTCAATATCATGTGTACGCTGATGACACTCAGTTGTATGTCTCTTTTAACGCCAGCAACACAGCATCCGCCGTACGTACCCTAAATGAGGAACTTGATAGAATTGCCTCGTGGTCTATGGGCAACTCACTAGTACTGAACCCTCAAAAATCTAAGTTCATGGTCATGGGGAGCAGAAATCAAATAAAATCAATTCTATCTGCGAAACCAGACGTCAAAATCATGGGAGATAGTATACAAAGAGTAGAAGTCGCACGTAACCTGGGTCTAATAACTGATCCGGAACTTCGTTTTGAGGAGCACATTAATGATGTGGTAAAAAACTGCTTTTACAGATTAAAGGTTCTGTACAGGGTGAGGGATTTTCTTAGTATTGGAATGAGGAAGAGATTGGTGGATAGCCTGGTATTATCTAAACTTAATTATTGTGACGCTGTATACGGGCCGTGTCTCCTTTCCCGTACAGAACGTCTAATACAGCGTGTACAAAATGCGTGTGCTCGTTATTGCTTTAGCATACCCCGGAGGCATCATATTACACCGTATTTAAACGAACACAATATATTAAAAATGGCTGCCCGACGGAAACAACATTTAGCCGTTTTAATGTTCGGTATCATAAAAACACACAAACCGGAATACCTGTATAAAAAAATTTGCTGGAGGCATGAGTACTACAGCTACTCTGCTCGTTCCACGTCCGTCCCGATCTCGATGCCTCGACATAGGACTACAGCCTTCAGAGGATGTTTCAAGTATGCCGCTTCTCGCTGCTGGAATGATTTACCACCTCCCATTAGATCCCTAAAAACAAAACAAAATTTTAAGTTACATGTAAAAAAAAATCTATTAGAAAAACAAAAGTATGAGCAGCAAATATTTTATAAATAAATACTCACATAAGGTTTATCATCTATGGGCAAGGTATATCAACATCCAAGCGGCTCGAGGCGGCATGCATAGCCATGCGTGGGACGCGTCTCGTCATCTTCCCTCATGCTAATATCGATGCACAGGAGTGTTGTGTCGCTAAACACCTCACGTTAGACACGTTTGATCAAGCGTCGTCTAAGACGCAAGCGCAAGCCGGTTGCCCTCAGACGGTGTGATGTTTGGCGGTAGTAAAATAAGTCGCGCGGCGCGGCACGTGACCCCGCAGATCTCGTGAGCCACTCGTGCCGCTGCGTTGCGGCCGAGCGGCGCCGGCGGCCGGGCGCTCGGCTCGACGCGACGGCTCGATGGCTCACAGACAGCACAGTACGTCATCACGCTCACAGACGTAATAGGGAAATGCAACGGTACTTTTTAGATTATGAGCGCGCGCGCAGACGACGCGAAGGTGAGGGTGGGAGCGAGACAAAACACTTGTTTATCCTTGTTTTGTAATAATGTTATAATGCCTTCTTCTATGTAATAATGCCTGCGGATTATTTTTTATTATTTTTTATGATTTTTAATAATATTTATTCTTATATCTCGTTGTGTATTTGTCTTACATTCTAAGCACTGTTTATTTTATTTTATCGTACTACCTGCCTATGTAATAAACAAATCACTGTACCTGACTTGATTTCCGTACGTCTTTTCTTCTTCTTTTTTTTTCGGGTGACCACTGAAAATCAGCGCTGTGCTGTGGGCTCCCCATAGCACTGCATCATGCTGAGTGGAAGCCTTCTTGTCACAGTCATGTCGTGCAGCTGCCGACTAATTTCTGTTTTATGCTCGTGATTTATTATGTACTTTTTGTTGTTTTCATTTACTCTTGTCTTAGATGTATGTACGTGTCTCTGTGACAAATAAACCTATTTTTCTTTCTTTCTTTCTTTCTTTCACGAGATGCTCTCAGTAACGCTAATTCTACGTTACCAGCTGAATATGAAACTACTAATGTAGCACGTGATGCACTTAGCGATGTTATTCTACATAGCTAACGCTGGTATGTACTCGTCACCAGGGGTAAGTCACATTTCTATGATCTTGGCTAAGGAATTGTCAAAAGTGGTTCTATATACTTTTAATTTACAAGCATGAAGGTTGCGAGACAGCCTTACTTATCCCTGCACACTGTCTGTGCGTTATAAACTTGCAAAAGCATTATACTTCCTATAGTGATTGTGGAATTCTGCCTCGCTAACTAGATTGTTATCAACGAGTACAAGGTACTCTCAACAACATTGATTCTATGTTGCTAACTGGCACATATCTGACATGGTGTGCACATGCTTAGCACGAGATGCTTATAGCATGTTATCTCAATACTACGTGATCTAGCTTTCATATCGAGGATTGCAATTTTTAACAAACAAAATATAGCTAATTAAAAGATATCACTGTGTACGAGATACTCAGTGACTTATCTAGCTCTAGGTGGCTTAATTATCCTGCCAAAAACTGATAAATGATATCTATTTTGTAAACTAAAACAATAATGCAAAATTGTGCAATTTTTACAGGCATACATTTAAATACACAAGATACTTTGTAAACATGATTCTGAGATACAATGGCTGACGACAAATGCTACCTCTGGAAACTCTTGATTTCAGATACAAGTGCAATGGACTAAACCATAATTGGAATAATACAAAGTATTATTCCATGCTCCCATACTTATTCACCCCATTTAGATTCCTCTAAACTGAGGAAACAAGGGATTGAGATATTCCAGAAACAAGCCGTACTGGTTATTACCCCTATCATAGGGAAAGCAGTGACTGACCCTATGCTTATTAAGAACATAAGACAAACACAAATTGTTGATTAACTTGGCTGATGCAGCAAAACCAACTGGCAATGCCCACTGCCACCAAACTAAAACCAGAACAAAAGTTATATAATCTCTAATTGACATTAACTTTAATTCATCCTATTTGATAAACAAACCGAAACAATCACAAAATTGAGTGCACAATGTTTTAGCTACAAACAAAAACAATAACAACTATTCAATAAATATTAAAACTACAAGACATTCTCATGATAATAGTGAAACTTACCAGTTCTATGGCGAAAATATAAAACAAGCACAACATTAGTTGATTTACTTACTTTTGTAAATAACAAAATAAAACATCCTTCTACCGGGTTAATAACAGGAATCATACCATTGAAAACCACCACCACAATATCTTATGATGTTTTGGTTTAATCTAATCGGTTGGAATGGACTATGTCTGAAAAATAAATGAACTATTTTTGTCACTGAAAATAAAAATCAATATATATGGTGGACCTCAACCACAACCCGGCTTATATTCCAAAATAACAATTCAAGAAGACCAATACTGGAATAAATGCTGGCAAAGCAGTTATATTCCTCTGATTCCGCTATTGGCTATGGACATAGATAAGAAAATATTTGATACCTACCAATATCTTAACCTCTCAAAGCCATTCTCAGGAAGCTGTCCCCAACATAGTTGGGAAAAGGCCAGGCAGATGATGATCCTCTCAATACCATCAAAGAACTTATTAAATATTGAGATGCATTTACAAACAATACAATAGATAGATCTACAAAGAATTTATCAGAAAAATACATTTCAGTCAGTCCCAAACAAAATAGAAAATTCAGTTTCATTATGAACAAAAAAAAATCATCAAGACTGTCTAACCCATCTAGAGCAATAAGAATCCCACCATATCATACTGAAGGAAAATAAAAATCCCAGTAAAAGGGTTAATTACATATACATTTACTAATACTTTTCATACTTGAATAGTCTCTTATCTCTGTTTTACCTACTAAATTACCAGAAGTGAGTGCCACTTACAGAAAACAAGGTTTTCTTACAATCTAACTTGACTGTTTATTTGGTAAAATATCGAGACTGCGATAAGACATACCAATAAATACCACTATAAGTGTGTTTAAATGTTTGGGCTTGAAAACTAATAATGCTATTTTTTAGGCTTGATTATTAAGTTTTATTTTTTTTTCACTTTAAACAAACCTTGAAACACCAGTACTAAAAAAAAAAGTGCTAGTAAACTTAGTCGCATTATTTAACATTACGCCCGGACTTCCCGAAGGGCTGGGCAGAAATGGGTGATCTTATTCAAAGCTTATAAAATCAAAATACCTAATTAATCATTTGATTGCCAACTACTAGTCTACATATTTAACAGTAGATTTAAATGATAATTGCAGCACTAAAGTTCACTTTAGTCCTTTTTTTTTTGTTTCCTTGATAATTTCAATTATCAAGGAAACAAAAAAAAAAGGAGGGGGGCGGAGAACATTGTGAGGACAAAGTAGGTATTGATGGATTGTGAGTAGAACATGAACAAGATAAGGTATAATACAATAAATGTAGGTACTATGAATGAATTATCTACAAATTGCTTTACTCTAAAACTCTCCATCTGTTCACCAAGTGCACATCATAACAAGTTCAATTATACAACTCCCTCACTTAAAAATGCAACTCATTACACAATCCCAATTTTGGACATATTATGAGGTCAAGGAAAAGAGTTCATATCTTTATACTTCTAAAATGAATCTAGTTTCGATTAGCTCTAAACTCGTCAAGTAATTACTGCTAGCAGAATATGTGAAACTCATATGGAAATTAGTATCGTTGAGGAAAAACCCTAAGCATCTGAAATAGACCCTTTCACCTCAAATTTGTTCAAACCTCTCTCCTATCCAGGGCATAATATACTGCCCTTATTAATTGGTGCTTACAAGTTAAAAGCCTATTCCGTATTTGAAATTCAGTTTCCAAAATACCTTTAATAACTAAAGTTATGAAAAACTAGTCCATCCAAAAATGAAATGAAACCATATCATAAAGTATATACTTACCTAAACGGAAATAACATCAACTGATCACAAGAATTTGACCAAAAAATCCTACTACATTTTCAAAAAAAAAAAAAAAAACACTAAGTTTGTCTGTCAGTACAATTTAGGTACAATACAATTCCACAAATGCTTACCAAAAATACCTCCCTGCTTACAACATTCAGGGGCTAAAAGATCCTGTTACACCCTATGAAAGTTTAACTACTAAGGATTTCACAGCCATGGTGCCTCTTATTCAGATCACTAGATAACTGACATTCTTTAAAATACCCTAATGATAATCTTTACAATTCATCTTCTAGACTCACTGAGCTCGACACTTACCTTGACAGCAAGATGTAATGTGCAACTCAATACTCACTCATTAGGCACAACAGTATCCCAAATAATTTAACTATTTACAGACAGATCTGAGAATGCTATTCTCAATCATGGAAACTTTTAAAGTAACATCATAACATTACGCCTTGTTTCCCCGAATGGTTGGGCAAGGTGTCCCTGTAGCAGGTTCACCCAGTTTTACACTTTTAAAGTATTCATATTATAATATCCTCCTGGTATATTAATTCAGAACAACTTTATAAAATTTGTATAAACACAAGCTGGGTTAAATGTGGTAGGAAGTGAGAGTGATACTAATAATTCACCTCCCACAGCACAAAACATACAGTAGCTCAACTTAGTGCTGGCATCAATTGAAATAGACACAGTGCCAACCAACATTGTGTTGATGATTATACCTCATTACTGATGAAAAATAGTTAAACACTATTAATTAAGCAACGTTATTAAGAATTATTTAAAATGGATACGCCAAAAGCATATATATTGTACATTAAATATTAAATGTTAACAGGTATGGACTTATATACATACCAATTACAGATGTACTTACATGACATTCACATAAAACAAAGCAACCTTCTTAAATTACAAAAATTAAAATATTGTATTCAGAAAGAATGATAAAAGTACCTAATAAATCAGAATATGCCGTAACTTATTAACTAACTAAATTATTGCAGACAACTCTGAACATCTACTTTGTTTAACAAATTATATTTCAGATCGCCGTGAAGTAAAATTGGGAATCAAACGAGCTTACCTGTTAAGCGAAGTCTTGATTCTAATTTTACGAACGGCGATCTGAAATATAATTACCCACCCGCCACTAGCTAATAGCCTCAAAGCTGCAATAATTAGTCTACTTAATTCACTTATTTTTCCAGGAAAACCTAGTGAATGTAAGTATGCGGAACTACTCTGTACAGAAAACAGAGCTTGTTCTCCATCATAAGGATCTCTAAAATTAGTGACATTCCTGCGTGTGTTGCCACCAAGGACGATAATTCTATTAAAAAAATATATATTTATAATATTTTATATCTAAACGAATGCGATGTCTACGCTGTGCATAAGAATTACTACTTTGTTTAACGAATTATATTTCAGATCGCCGTTCGTAAAATTAGAATCAAGACTCGTTTGATTCCCAATTATATTAGTCTGTAAATTTTGACGTTCAAAAGTGCCATACATGGGCCTATTTGAAATAAATGATTTGACTTTGACTTTGACTTTATATTTAGTAATTTACCTTTTTGACATTAAATATACATTCAAGACATTGTTCGATTTTTTGCATTTTAGAGAATAGATTTATACGAATTTGACATGATAATATTTACAATAATTTATATAATTACTATTTACAATCTATTGACATATTAATTTATCATATAAGTTATTGATTTTATTTTTAGTGAAATTTACTGTTTGATATTCATAATTTATTGTTTTTAGCTGTAAAATATTAGTTAATGTACTACAAAATTCAAACACAATGCGAATTGTTATATGAATAAATAAATAAATAAATAAATATCTGCCTGACATGAGGCTAAGCAGATGCGTTGGCACGCGCGAACATGGCCTTCACGAGTCGCCTCACAAACTCATCAAGGATCTCGATCCCAAGATCCCTGTAGAGAACATCGTTCCTTACGCAGCGAGGGGCGTCAACTATAGTCCGCAACGCAAAGTTCTGTTGCGTGCGGAGCGTTTTTCGGCTCGACTCGCTCGTGAGGGCGAACCAAGCAGGGGCGGCATACGTCAAGACTGGGCGCACGTACATCTTGTATACTTGCTCAGCTTGATGTGCGCCGGGATTCGGGATGAGAGCACGGGCCTAAGGAGGTTGCGGGCGACCTTACCCTGTGCGACGACCCTGCGGACATGTGGCCCCATCATGAGGCGGCGGTCGATGGTCACACCTAAATACTTGACCCGGGGCGACCAATCGACGTCGACTCGATGTTGCTTCAGGGGTGGTGGGAGAGGCGCGAACCCAGTTACCATCGCCTGCGTCTTACCCACGTTCACCGATAGCCGCCACTTCGACAGCCGAGTTTCGACAGCAGTGTAACGCGAGTAACACGCCGGCGAGATGCAGCTACCCTAGGGCACGCCAGCCATCACCGGGCGGGCGCCCGAAAGCGCCCCATCGACCACCACCCGGAAGGTTCTGTGGGACAGAAAAGAAGAGACCATCGTTACAACGCGACGGGGCGCGTCTGAGGTGGCTAGTTTATATATTAGGCCCTCGTGCCACACACGGTCGAAGGCCTTCTCCATGTCGAGGAATACTGCAACTGAGTACTCCTTCTTGTTGAGTGTGGTCGTTAAAAGGTGCAGTACCCTCGACAACTGAAGCGTCGTACTGTGCTCCACCCTAAAACCAAACTGTTCCGGGCGCGGGGCAATGTGAGGTTGGAGATGTCGCAGCAGGAGTGCTTCGAACACCTTGGAGACCGTCGGCAGCAGGGTAATCGGCCGACAGCTCTCCGATTTCGCAGTATTCTTCCCCACCTTGGGCAGCATTATAACGCGCCCCTCCTTCCACAAGGTGGGAAAGGCCCCCGTGCGCAGTATCGCAGTGAACAGGCGCGCCAGAGCCGCTACCGTACGGAACGGCAGGTGGCGCAGCACTGTGTTTGTGATACCGTCAGCCCCAGGCCTTTCTGGGCTTCGTATTTAGGATGGCGCGTCTAACTGCGCCAGGCAAGAAGAAAATAGGGTTCTCCTCGGGAGCCATCGGCGTTGCGAAGTAGTCTCCCAGGTGTTTCTCGACCGTTGCGACATATTCGGTGTCATCGGTCGGGTTAGAGCGGAACTGACGCTCCAGGTGCTCTGCGAAGACCTCCGCCCGGTCCTCCGCTACATACTTAAGCGTCCCGTCGCTGTTGAGTAGAGGGCGCACCGGGACTGGGGTATTCGTGAGTTGGCGGCAAAGTTTGGATACAGACGGCCAACTGCCCGTTGTGGCGTCTATTCGTTTCTCCCAGCCCGCGGCGGTGTGGGTCAATAACTCGGCCTTTATCTTCTCCGCGAGGCGGTTGAGTTGCGTCTTGAGAGTGGGGCATCGTAGTTGTTGCCACTGCTTGCGAAGGCTCCTTTTCACGGCGATCTGATATGCGCCGGCAAGGGTGACAGTAGCCCTCTCCCTTGCGGCTGCGTAGTAGTCGCCGCTTCCAGGGCGCTCTGTATGCAAGCAGTGACGTCATCCGCCGCTTGATCTACGTCCGCGGAGGAGACAATAGGTCGAGTTGGCGTGGTGGTCTCCATCCTTTCTGTAAAAGCGTCCCAGTCCGTTGATCGACGTGGCGCTACAGGCTTCAGTCGCGTCGGCATTCCCGATAGGACGACGAGTACAGGTTGGTGGTCCGACTGTAACTCGTCGTCAATCACATGCTGCGTGATCTGGCAGCGTAGCCCTCTATGGACCACGATGTCCAGCACGTCTGGCATGTACTGCATCTGGGTAGTGGGTAGGCGTCTCAGGGCCGGACACCGTGTACCCGAAGGCTTCTGCGTCCGCGAAGAGCCGTCTCCCCCCGGTATTCGTTTTCATTGAGTTCCACGCCGGGTGCTTGCAATTAAGGTCGCCGTCTAAGATGACAGCGTTGTCATTTAGCGCGCTAATTAGCGCCCGCAGCTCGACCACATGTAGGGGAGCCGCGGGCGGCTAGTAGCACGTGTTAGAATAAAGAAATAAAAGCAACATTAAAGAGCAATTAATTAGTTCTACATTAAATACACATCTTATATGCTCAAAGAATATTATTATTTTAGAACAAAATAGTGAAATGAAAGTACTTTGTTCAAGAAACTTATATTTTATTATTTCATATCGACTAGGTATATATTATATTATTATACATATAACTACACATTTATTTATTGATTAAAAAAAAATAGCCTTTATACATTACACCATAGTTATACTTAGCTATTATTTTCTTCGGGAGCTCCGTACCAGTCAACGTTCCAAGCGAAAGTGACCCGATAAAGTTTTTTTTTTTTTTTCTGTTAGGCATCTCGTAGCTGACCTCTGAGGTCATGACTACTTAACCGGTCAATCCTGTGGTTGCCTTAAGCTACTACACTCAAAGCCTCCAGCCAGGGGCATACAAAACTAAGCTGAAAAGCTAGGTGAACGCTCGCTAAGGGCACCCCCTGTGGGGTACGAGCCTCGGCTTAGGGCGTCACCGGAGGGAGGACATCAAAGATGGGACGGGCTGGATCAAAGTTTTGATCATTATTATTAATCGGGGAATTTAAAGCTACGTGCACAGCTGAAACCACTGCTGGCACCTCGTTATCGAGCAAGGGTCGGGGAGGAGTATCATTTACTCGGGGGCGCGGACGCGATCGCAAAGGACCTCGACGGCGAGGTCGGAATGACGGGAGGCGTCTGAGTCAGTGTAGAGTACTAGTAGCCCTATTGCTCTCCTGAAGGAGGGTTATGGGGTCATCAGGGTCGGTGAGAATGTGCCTAGGTCGGCGGGTACGGCTAATCCTACTTGGGACATAACTGACGGCCTCGACAACCAGAGGGTTGCGATGTTTGACCGCGGAATCGAAATAACGCTTTGCAAGGCGTTTTAGAAATTGGTGGATCGTGGGAATTCTAAGGTCGAGATGGAGACTCTCGTTCCTAACATACCAGGGGGAGCCTGTGGCCCTACGGAGGAATCGGTTTTGGAGCGTTTGCAACCTATGGATATGGTGGGGTTTTGCATGAGCAAAGACGGCACCCGCATAAGTCATGATGGGACGAATACACGCTGTGTGGATTCGCAATTTGCACTTAAGTGACATCTTGCTGCGTGCGTTTAGGACGGAATGGAGCCTACCGAGAGAGAAAGCGGCTCGCGAACGAACCTTCTTTATGTGCTCAGCGAAAGTGAGATGGTGGTCGAGGAAAACACCTAGGTATTTGGCTCGCTTCTCCCAAGGGATCTGCTTACCGAACATAGTGAGAGGTCGGGGGAGGGGGTCTCTAAGCCTTGTGCGTGGTTTCGAGAAGAGAACCGCTTGGCTTTTTTCGGGATTGACTTCTATTCGCCACATTCGAAACCAGGCAGCGAGTCGATTGACTGCGCCTTGGAGAGTGTGGGCGACATTGTCGGGGTATCTAGACCTAAAGTAGATGGCCGTATCGTCTGCGAATAGAGCGAAATGCGCCCTTCTACCTGGGTTTGGAATATCGCTACTAAATAGCGTGAACATGAGGGGAGCTAGCACGGAGCCCTGAGGGACTCCTGCACGAATGGGGCGGGGAGAGGAAAGTGCTCCTTCAATGCGATAGCGGAATACGCGGTTCGATAGATAGTCCCGTAAGATGAGTACGAGACGACCCGGCACACCGAGTTGGTACAGCTTGTATAATAAGCCGTTGTGCCAGACTTTATCGAATGCTTTCGCAATGTCGAAGAATACTGCACCCGTCAGAGAGCCGCGTTGGAAACCATCGCTTATGAACGCAATGATGCGGTGGGCCTGATGCACGCTAGAGTGCTCAGTTCGAAAGCCGAACTGTTCGTTGGGGTTGAGGCCCTTGGTCTCAGCGAAGTCTGTGAGACGCTTGTAAATAAGCCTCTCATAGATTTTTCCGAGAACATTGAGCAAACTGATGGGACGGTAGCTAGAGGGCTCGTTACTGGGTTTACCGGGCTTTTTGATTGTATTAAATACAATTTATTGCATTAACCTATCATTTTTATTTTCCGAGATTTTTAACATTCTTTAAGTGACCCGGATTCATTGCTCTCGAGTGTATTTATTACATAAGTACCGCGCGGTCATGTTTTACAAGAGAATTTCGACACCGCGATCTACAAAAGTGACGAAACGGCACAACGCCATCTGAATCTCATAGTTGTACCAAGCTAATGACAAAATGTTGACTTTCACATACTAATTATCTAAACAGATTAGACAATATGTAAAAAAAATATCCAGGATTTTTTTTTTTTTTTACCAGTGCGCAGACTTTTTTTTTTTTTTTTTTTGTAGGTGGGAAATCATCAAATAACTTCTCCCGCTCTGGGCGGAGCGGGAGAGCGTGTCAGACTCTTACTGACTAAAACCCACCCGTGTTCCTTCCGTTGCCCTGTTGCCGGGGGCCACGATCTCCCTCTCGGTTTTCTTCGCAACCCCGGCAGGCATTGGCCCTAGCGGACCCCGTCGATTCTGCTGACATCTCTTTGAGGCGCGCGTGGAACACAACGCGCCGTCGACCCGGGCCTGGTCCTTATCGGACGGTGAGCTACCCATTGCTCACCGCCCGCAAACCCGCGCCTACGGTGGCCGGAAATCGCCCCGCGATTCCCGACGCCCTGGGCGTCTCCTCCTGCGGGGATTAGGGGCGTGAGGGCGCAAAATTTGCCTCTCCCTCACGCGTTCCGCCTCCTCCTTCGCGAGCATTACTGCTTCGCAGAAGGAGGTGACGGCCTCCCACTTCCTCTCGCTCCGTACCATGGCCTGAACCAGTGCCGGACGCGAGAGATCGCCGCCGCCGATCGCCTCCACGAGGACACGGCGATGCTCCGCCCAAGCTGGGCAGACCTCCACCGTATGCTCCACCGTGTCCTCCGGGCGATCCACACAATGATGACACCCGGGCGTGTCCTCCCGCCTTATCCTGTGCAGGAACCTCCCGAAACAGCCGTGTCCGGTGAGGACCTGCGTCAGGCGGAAGGTGAGGACGCCGTGGCGCCTCTCCAGCCACTCCTCAAAGAGGGGTCTTATCGCCGCAATTGTGGCGTGCCCAGCGCTGGGTTGCGACAATCGCACTCTCCATGACGCCATGAGATCCCGCCGGAGCTCTGTCCGCTGTGCCGCGATTTCTCGCGGCAGCGGAGTTAAGCCCCGGCGTTTCGCCTCCTCGCGCCACTCCCAGATGTGCGCGAGGACCTTTGCCTCCAGATCCCATGGCGGTAATCCGACAAGAAGGCTCGCCGCCTCGCAGGAGACCGTGCGGTATCCTCGGGCCAGCCGGATGGCCATGACCCTCTTGGACGCGTTCAACCGGCGGGCTGGCCGCAGCCTTAGTGAGCGCGCCCACACCGGTGCCCCGTAAAGGGCCATGGACCGCACGACCCCCGCGTAGAGCCTCCGGCAGGAGGCGTTTGGATCCCCTAGATTGGGCAGGAGCCGCTTCACCGCAGCCCCGGCCCGCTCCAGTCTGGGAGCCAAACGTCGGAAATGTTCGACGAACCAGTGCGCAGACCTAACCAACTGACTTTACTCATCATTATGAACAACTTTTACAACAGGACCAAACCTGAAATCGCGAAAAAAAAAATCAGTCATTCCCTACATTTTGACGAGTTATGCGAACATAAATGTAGGGAACCGCAGATTTTTTTTTTTCGCGATTTCAGTTTTGGTCCCATAATAAATGTTGTTCATAATTATGAGTAAAGTCACGTGTTTAAGTTTGCGCACTGGATAAAAACTTACCCTGTATATATATATATTAATTTGTGATTTCCTGTGCGAGAGCTCCATAAAACTGGCATTGCCAAATGGGCAAAAACTGAAAAAAAATATCTCGTAGGTTGTTGCTTTTTGTTGCTAAATAGTTGCAAAAATTGGTTTTATAACATATTTTTTTTTAATATTAAAATGTTTACTAGTCATGCTAGCTTAACTCTCAATGTTTTTGGATTAATTAACTTAAAAAAAAATTGAAGGAGCCCTGTACTCCTCTCTTTCTATACGCACAGGAGTCTCTCAGGGCTCTGTGCCCGCTTCCCTCATATTCACGCTATTTACTAGCGATATCTCCAAGCAAAGAAAGACGCAGTTGGCTCTGTTGCAGACGACGTCTATCTATTGCAAAGAGCACAACCCAGATATTCCAAAATTTACAAAAGACAGTCGACAAGCTCGGCGCCTGGTTTAGAAAGTGGGGAATCCAGGTTAATCCCGACAAAAATCAAGCGGTTTTTTTCTCAAAACCGTGTGCCTTGCCCCGCCGCCTCATTAATTCACTCACCATGTTTGACAAGCCGACCCCTTGGGGGAAGCGATCCAAATACCTAGGTGTCGTCTTTGAACACCATCTCTCCTTTTCAGAGCACGTAAAGATGGTTCGCTCACGAGCCGCTTTCGCTCTCGGTAGAGTCCACTACATCCTGAATACACGTAGCAAATTGTCACTTAAGTGCAAATGTTACGAATCTTAACAGCGTGCATTTGTCCAATCATGACCTATGCAGGCAGCGTCTTTGCACAGGCAAAGCCCCACTTCATATATAGGATGCAGACCACACAGAACCATTTCCTTCGCAAGGTCACGGGATTCCCCTGGTATGTCAGAAATGAGATCCTCCATCTCGACTGTAAACTTCCTACCTTCCACCAGTTCCTAAAATGCATGTCCAAGCGTTACGTTGGCTCCGTTCTCAAAAATTGCAACCCTCTGGTTGTCGAGGCAGCCAATTATGTCCCCTCTAACATAAGTAAAATCCGCCGTCCGAGGCATATTCTTTCCGACCCAGATGACCCCATAACACTCCTCCCAGAGAAGAATAGGGCCTCCAGTACAGTATACAAATACAGAGACACCAGTCATTCTGACCTAGCCGCCGAGGTCCGCCGCCGAGGTCCGCCGCGACCGCGCCCCCGAGTAAATGATACTCCCCCTGACCCTTGCTCGAAAACGAGGTGCCAGCAGTCGTTGCAGCTGAGCATGTAGCTTTAAATTCCCCGAATATCATGATGATCTAAATTTGATCCAGCCTGTCCCATCTTGCTGTCCTACCCCTAGCGACGCCCTAAGCCGAGATTCGTACCCCACAGGGGGTGCCCTTAGCAAGCGCTTGCCTAGTTTTAATTAGCATATTTTTTGCCCTTAGTAGGAGGCTTTGAGTGTAGAAGCTTAAGGCAGTCACAGGAAAGCCCGGTTAAGCAGCCATGACCTTAGTGGTCAATGGCGAGATGCCCTAATAATAAAAAAAGAACCTCATCCGATCTCTGCTTTTTATTTTGTTGCTGACTCTCTGGGCATCAATAATCATTGCTATCATGACACAGTTTAATACGAACATTTTATCGTGATAAACTGTAGGTACTAAACAACTATGCCTACTTAATTGCTTTATCAAGAAATTTGTATCGTTATAAAAATGTACTAAACTAATTATATCTACCTATTTATTCATCACATCACGAAAGTTCTATCGCAATATAATCTGTATATTATCTAGGTATTGTCCGACCCCTTTTTTTGGGGGTGGGAAATGATAAAATAACTTCTCCCGCCTGGGTGGAGCGGGAGGGCGTGTCAGACTCTTACTGACTAAAACCCACTCGTTTTCCTTCAGTTGCCATGTTGCCGGGGCCGACGGTAACCCTTTCGGACAATAACCGCAACCTCGGCAGACATCGGCCCTATCGGACCCCGTCAGTTCTGTTAACATCTCTTTGAAGCGCGCGTGGAACACAACGCGCCGTCGACCCGGACCTGGTCCTTATCGGACGGCGAGCTACTCATTGCTCACCGTTCGCAAGCCCGCGCCTACGGTGGCCGGGAATCGGCCTGCGACTCCCGACGTCTAGGGCGTCTCCTACGGCGATAACGTGCGTGCGAGCGCGAATTTTGCCTCTCCCTCACGCGTTCCGCCTCCTCCTTTGCGAGAATTACAGGATTGCGACAATCGCACTCTCCATGACGCCATGAGATCCCGCCGGAGCTCTGTCCGCTGTGCCGTGATTTCTCGCAGCAGCGGAGTTAAGCCCCGGCATTTCGTCTCGTCGCGCCACTCCCAGATGTGCACGAGGACTTTTGCCTCCAGATCCCATGGCGGTAATCCGGCAAGGAGGCTCGCCGCCTCGCAGGAGACTGTGTGGTATCGTCGGGCCAGCCAGATGGCCATGACCCTTTGGGACGCGTTCAACCGGCGGGCTGGCCGCCGCCTCAATGAACGTGCCCACACCGGTGCCCCGTAAAGGGCCATCAACCGCACGATCCCCACGTAGAGCCTCCGGCAGGAGGCGTTTGGACCCCCTAGATTAGGCAGGAGAGGCTTCAAGGCAGCCCCAGCCTGCTCCACTCTGGGATTCAAACGTCTAAAGTGCTCCACGAAGTTCCACCGGCTATCGAGGACGAGTCCCAAGTACTCCATCGTCGACTCGACGCCGATGAGAACCCCTCCTGCCGTTACTTGGGAACCCGATGGTAGCGCATTCCGAGGACCATGAAAACACATGGCCTCGGACTTGTGCAGGGCCACCTCGAGTCTCAACTGATCCAGATCCTGTCAACGATTGTTGCTACCCCGTGTGTCGCTAGTTCGACCGCCACCTTGTGCGACCTCCCCTGCGCCAAGACCAACGTATTGTCAACGTAGCAAACGACGCTGACACCACTAGGGAGGTCGGCGCGCAGCACACAGTCACATCTTAGTTTATCAACACGCTTGTGTGGGACATTGGATAGTTCCACACAAGCGTCCCCTGGACCAATCCGTGTGGGACACCGCACGAGATCTCTCGCCAGTTCCACTCTCCCTGGTGACCGGGGTAGATGACGGCCCTGTCTGTCAAATAGGCCTCGACCACGACAGAGGTAGATCGGCATCCGGTGATACTGGAGTGCCTCCCCGATGCAACTCCAGGGCAGAGTGTTGAACGCATTGGCGATGTCTAAAGACACCGCCAAGACGGTAATTGCAATTCATTATTAATATTCTAGTTCAGTAGTTAGCGATATTTCACATTTCCCTTAGGGCCTGTTTCACCACCTCTGATTACGTTTTCTTTAACTTACTTGGCAGATAATATGATATCCTACAAATTCTGTTTCATTTTTTAATTTATTCGGTAAGTAGTGGCTATTCGGATATCGTGAAATAGGCCCTTAGAGTAGTTGTAGTTGAAAAAAATGTGTACATCGATATACGTCACGGTCAATTCTCCAACTGCAAATGTAAGTTTGTAATAGCAAAAGATATATTTTTTATGTGATATATCAACATATTAACTATTTTCGGACTTTTTCCTTTGGTGCTGTGCTGTGAGACCTTGTTTCTTGCCAAATTTCATGATTTTAGGTCAACGGAAAGTACCTGGTAGGTTTTGATTTATTTGCGAGTATCCAAATATAAATAAGTTAAATAAATATAATCCAAATAGGTACAATAATATATCGATGTTGGTAAACGTATGGAGAGAGCGCGTGCCATTGTCAGAGATCGGTAGCGAAGTGGTCCTATGGCCTGCGTCCCGCACGCTGCACCTCTCGCCGCCACCCGCCGCCTTCTACTGTCTCCCGACAGCAGCCGAAGATTGCCGAGTGGTCGGAGGCGCCCGAACATCCTCCCCGGGTTGAAGCGTTCAAGTGAGAGGAAGTGGGCAGACGTTGTTGTAAGCCCACAACACCGTTCCTCTCTTCGTCTTCAGCTCCACTACCCGTGTGGAAGCCAGAGAAGATTTTGATGACGCGCCCCAATGGCCACACCAAGGGCAGTTGGCTTTGATGAGAACCAGTGCTCCCACTGAAAGTTGACCTGTTGACGCTATCCATTTAGTTTTTTTTCTGGAGCAGAGAAACATATGTTAATTAAAAAAGGTTCCAAAAATTTTGCTTAATGTGCTCTACTCTTTGGTAGCGCTCCAGTCACCCGATGTTGAGATCAGTAACCTGTGGATGCGGAACAGATATAATAATAATATTTTTATTGAATAAAAACGTTTACAAAAAGTGTACATTTAGGCAACAGTAAGATTTTCC
The DNA here is from genome assembly GCA_916610215.1 of Omphaloscelis lunosa. Classification (NCBI taxonomy): domain Eukaryota; kingdom Metazoa; phylum Arthropoda; class Insecta; order Lepidoptera; family Noctuidae; genus Omphaloscelis; species Omphaloscelis lunosa. The sequence goes on from OU744249.1 coordinate 23,677,250, forward strand.
AAACAATGATAATGCCTAAAAATAAACTAAAACTAAAATATGTTAATTACAAGTGCAAGTAAGTAATGATGTTTCGGAATTGCAATATAAGGTAGCGACCCGCCCGATCTAGGTTAATTCAAACCTGTGTTTCAGGCCATCACTTTGCATTTGAATTAAATTAGAACAATAAAATTTAAAACTAAAATAATATAAAGCAATTTATTAAGAACTATGAGAAAAAGCATATTGGTACATTTATATCTAAAACTAAACCTATGTAAATATACAAAAGTAAATACTTACGACGGATAAATTACTTCTAGAAGATTTTCTGTGTCTGTGTAATTGAGTTCGCTAAATGTTCTGCTAACAATTTACTAAATTTTTTGTAACTTACACTATAGAGGCTTAGTAACTTGTTGAGCCTATTATACAGAAAAGGTCCTGAAAACACATAAAATCGATTAGCAAAAGCATGTCTAGTTTGAGGCTTTATGCAAACCAAGTCCTTCCTTCTCTTGTCGGTAGGCGCTGAGTCAAAAGGAAGTGCAGTGTGCTGGTGTAATACTATGCTTATTATAAATAATTGCCGTACTGTTAGTACATTACATGCTATGTATAGCTGGTGCGTAGGAAATCTAGAGGGAGTAAAATTGTTTTTGCAGCACCGCCCCAAGAAGTTATGCAATAGGTAAGAATGAATTGACACAAAGCTAAATAAATCTGTTTAATTAATGTATAGTCTGCTATGTTCCGCAAATTCTTAAAGACATATTTTAATTTGCGCACTCTAGCACAAAGTAAATCGATGTGTTTACGGAAGTTTACATTGGAGTCAGTGGTGACACCCAGATATTTTAAATGGTCAGCTTTAGCTAAAGTGGGGCAGGAACATGCAGTGTCAGCGCAAGTGCTACAAGTATGTGAGTAAATGTTTAGATTAGTAAGCGGTATGTTAGTATTTCTCATTGTAAATAAAACGTATTTTATTTTATCTGTATTTAATGTTAGTAGATTTTTATGAAGCCAATTAGACACAATGTTAAAACCATTCTGAGCATATTCTTAGACTTAGATATATTTAGACTTGGATATATTTAGTAACCTGTTCCGCTTAGCTATTTCTAAAGAGTGCTCAGTGTGGCAACACGCCGTGTTCGAGTTCGCGACAAGTTAATCGTCATCCTGAGGATGCCTCGTTGAGAGGTGAAACACTAGTCGATTTCTTCCAGGGTCTTTTCAAGACTCTTTAGAAATAGCTAAGCGGAACAGGTTACTAAATATATCCACATCATCATTTTATAATGGATTTCCGCAAGTTCACGCCTGAATCAATTAACTATAGTTAATAAATACAAAACACACGTCCGCTTAGTCTCGCGTCTTGTCAAAGAGCAAGCAAAGAAATATGTCGCATAAAAGGCTGTATTTTTTATAACATTGATTTAGAAGCTTGATTTTTTTAGAGCTCCAAGGGACCATTAACCTACATATTTGATATTAATTTCAACTTGATACCTATACGCGTTCTTGAGAAAAAGGGTCTTGACAGACTGAAAGACAGACAGACGGACAACGTAGTGATTCTATAAGGGTTCCGTTTTTACTTTTTAGGTACTGAGATAAGACTATTAGGTACCAAAATGCAAGTAAAAGTACATTGGTAATAATTGGATATCATTGATTTCACAGGACACTCCAAGAAAGTCTTATCAAAACGCCTGTCTCAGGCGTCAGTCACCGTCTACGCTATAAGGAGCGCTCACTCGAGGAGACCTTTGTGTTCGTGGACCAGTGGTGCGGTAGCGAGCACAAACAGCGACTGGCGACGTGGCGCGTGAACGCGACCAGTGGCGTCGTACGCGGCAAGAGTGAGGCCCGTGCCAGTTACTCGCGGCCCGCCGACCTGCCGCACGACGACGGCGCTTCGGGTTGCACCGTGCGCTCTGGCGACGAGTTCAACCCCACTTGCCACGACGCCGAGTGCGCCTGCGGGCTGCTGCTGCTAGCGCTAGCGCCCGGCGCAGTGCTGCTGGCGCGCCGCGCACTGCGCCGTCGCCTCGCACGCATGCAGCTGGAGCAGCAGATCCAAGTGATCGCGCGGCGCCAGCACGTGGCTACCGTTCTAGCTGCGTACCTCGTGGAGCGCACTGCGCTGGAGCTGCACGAGGAGCTCGGCGCGGGCAGCTTTGGCAGCGTCCGCCTGGCGCGGCTGCGCGAACCTGCCCGCGCCCCGCGCTACATCGCCGCGAAGGCTCTGCGCGACAACGCCGCGCCAGCCGAGGAGAGCGAGTTCCTCCGCGAGGCGTGCACGATCGCCTCTCTCGACCACGCGCACATCGTGCGATTGGTCGGCGTGTGTATTGCAGACGGGCCGCCGCTAGTGCTCATGGAGCTAGCGTTTTTTGGCGACCTGCTGGGGTATCTGCGCGCGCGTCGCCACCTGGTGGAAGGCGTGGGCTCGGAGATGCCAGCGGAGAGCGGCGAGGCGGAGCACGTGTCTGCCGTAGCGCTGACGCGTCTGGCGCGCGAGGCTGCGGAGGCGCTGCAGTACCTCGGCGTGCGCGGCTTGGTGCACCGCGACGTGCGCGCCGCCAACTGCCTGGTGGATGTGCGGCGCTCATTGAAGCTGGCCGACTTTGGCATGGCGCGTGACACTGTGGCTGGCGCGGACGGCGTGCCCGAGTACTCATGCCGGCGCCGTGGCCTGTTCCCCGTGCTGTGGATGGCACCCGAGAGCCTCGCGCACGGCGTGTTCTCAGCCGCGTCCGACGTGTGGGCGCTCGGTGTGCTGGTGCTGGAGCTGGTGACGCTGGGCGTGCGGCCCTATGGTACCATGTCGCCGCTGCGCGTGCTGGAGTACGTGGCGGCTGGCGGCTCACCGCCGCTGCCACTTGACGCCACGCCGCAGACGTAAGTGTGCGGGTTGTGGGCAGGAGTCCAAGCACGCGGAGCGAGCGCAGTCTAACGGAACGTGTTGCAGGCGTGGGCTGGCGCGGCTGTGTTGGGCGCGTGTGGCGGAGCAGCGGCCAAACGCGGCGGAGGTGGCGGCCTACCTGGCGGCGTGGCCTTTAGCACTGCGCCCGGCGCTGCTAAGCGAGCGCGACGAGCCGGCCGACGCCGACAGCGGCTTCGGGGAGTCGCCTTCCACAGAGCTGCTGCCACCCGACTCTCCTCTCCACTCTCTCGATCAGTTCGGGGATCTCGTCGCCACTCACTGATCTGCCCAGGTAGGTAACATAGTGCAATGCATTTAAAGTCGGACACAGCACATTATCGCACATGCATTAATAACTTACTTAAAAATAATTACTGCATCCACTAGAAATACCAAGACGAAGACCCAGACCAGACCAACCCAGACGTATCCTACTAACCGCAACACGTGCCTGCAGCCAAACCGGCCGTTTAGTGGCTGCCCCCCGGCGGTGAAAAAGAAACTCTATATTAAATTAATGACTATGCAATTGAAATAATGAAAACCTGAAAGAAGTCTTCGTGATCGCGCGGCGCCAGCACGTGGCCACCGTTCTGGCCGCGTACCTCGTGGAGCGCGCTGCGCTGAAGCTGCACGAAGAGCTCGGCGCGGGTAGCTTCGGCAGCGTCCGCCTGACATTATGAACCACGTTTACTTAGGGAACAACCCTAAATCACGAAAAAAACAGCTGCTCCATACATTTAGGCTCAATTATTTATATTACCACCGAACAGAATGAAAAATCACAGTTACTCATTTTACCCGACCAGGATAAGTCACCCATAAGTCTCATATTATTTTATTCTTTTGCATTTATAGGTTCACACAATATGGCATTTGTGACCCCTAATTCTAAGCTCCTGATGGTCAGTACGAATATTTGGCCATGCCTTTCGGACTTACGCTCTTAATACAGCGTAAAGGTATAGAAAAGTAAAGTAAAGGTATAGGGTAAAGGTATTAGAATCACAATGTTATGAAAACTACTTGAAGTTAACCGAAAAATCTATTATGGAAAATCCAAAATATTTTTGGACTTTTGTTAAAAAACGACACAACTCAAACGCAGTTCCGAGCACTTTAAACTACAACAGCGAAGCGTTGCGTACCGGAGAAACAATATGCGAAGCTTTTTCTATGTACTTTCATTCTACATTTCTAGATAACAACCCTAGTCGTGGAAATTCTTCACCCCCTCTTTTTACTGAATCTACCAGCCCATCTGATATATGTAGCATTGAGGTGAACGTTGAGGAGGTTTCTAACTTGCTCTGCAAGTTGGATACCTCTAAAGCGGCTGGCCCGGATAACATTTCGTCTAAATTTCTTGTTCAGTGTTCGATTTCGATTGCCCAACCTATCTCGCTTCTCTTCAGAAAATCCCTAGACATCTGTGTTGTACCTAAACTTTGGAAATCGGCTTTCATAACGCCTATTCACAAAAAAGGAGTCAAAACCGAAATTGTAAACTACAGGCCGATATCCAAGCTCTGTATTGTGGCAAAAATCTTCGAAAGGCTCATCTATAACCAGTTGTATAGTGCTCTTAAAAATTCGTTTAGTTCCTTCCAACATGGTTTTCTGAAGGGAAGGTCTACCGTCACTAACTTAATTCTACTTAATGATTTTATTACTGACGCCATGGATAATGGTAAGCAGGTTGATGTCGTTTATACAGATTACAGTAAGGCTTTTGATCGGATTGATCATGAGATCTTACTATCGAAGTTAAATAATATGGGAATACGAGGTGATTTACTGAGATGGTTTTCTTCTTACCTGGAGAACAGGTCTCAAGCAGTAGTAGTAAGTAATTACATGTCTAGTTGGGTGCCTATCCCCAGTGGAGTCCCCCAGGGGTCATTACTCGGGCCTTTACTTTTTATCGTATATATAAACGACATCAACTCTTGCTTAATCTCATCCAAACTGTTGTGTTTTGCTGACGACATGAAAATCTATGCCGAAATATCATCACATGCCGACGTGATTGCGCTTCAGGATGATTTATGTCGTCTGGAGGCATATTGTCGTGGGAGTAGGCTTGATCTCAACCCTGCTAAATGTTCGGTTCTAACATATTCTCGAAAGCGTTCAACTATACCTTCATCGTATAGCTTAGGTAATCAAATACTGCCTAAAACCAACTGCGTCCGAGATCTGGGGGTATATCACGATTCTAAGCTTACGTTTGAACCTCATGTCGATGCCATAGTCGCTAAAGCATCTAAAGCACTGGGTTTCATAATGCGGCTGTCCAAGTGCTTCAGTCAAGCCAAAACTTTAAAAATTCTTTACTGTACTTTTGTTAGAAGTCACTTGGAATACGCGTCTGAAATCTGGAATCCTTGTTATCACAAGTACATTGATCGTATAGAGAGCATCCAGAGGAGGTTCATCAAGTATTTGTGTTATCATCAGAAAGTGCCCTACCGATCTGAAGATTACCTCAACCTCTGTAAGAAGTATCATATATTACCCTTAATTAATCGACGAGCAATTTGTGATTGTATTTCATTATTTAAGATATTCAATAATTCTATCAATAACTCCGATATCCTATCTAAATTTTACTTTAACGTTCCCGGAAGGTCAAAGCGATGGAACGTGCCGTTGCGTGTTCCATTTTCTTCTACAAATTACAGGCAAAATTCATTTATAGTGCGTGCAAGTAGAAACTTTAATGACATGTGTAAACAGCATGATTTTGATGCTTTCATAACGAGTGTGTCCTCGGCCAGAAAGTGCATGAGCCTTAGCTTTTTTAAGTAAGATTTCGTTTTTTCAGGTTTTTATTATTGTACTGAATTTAAAATTTAAAATTTGAAAAACGTGAATTTAGTTTAAGCTTGAATGTTTACTGTATTTTTTTTTTTTTGTGGCTGTATTGTGTTGTTCACACTCTTTCTTTGTAATCTGTTTTTAAAAGTGAGGACTTTTAATTGGCTGTCAGTCTCACATACTATTTTTTTTAATCTGTTAATCTTAGCTGTAAGTCTTCCATAGTTAATAAATAAAAAAAAAAAAAAAAAAAAAAAAAAAAAATACACCGACGCGTTCATATGCAGCAGCGATTCTCTGCGAGACCATTGCAGTAGCGGAACATCTACAGAACGTTTAGTACACTGCAGTTTTTTCGCAAAGAAATGTCATCGTAGCTTTTGTGGTCTGTGGGTGTGGACGTCATCACAGAATACCTACATTGATATACTAGGAGGTAATTTCAGAATGTCGTCCCAGTCATCGCTTTCAGATTCAGAACAGGCAGAATTGCTGTTACTGGCGTCGGTCTGGGTGCATGAAATAAAACAGGAACGAAAGAAAATTGGAGAAAATAAACTATGCGTAGAACTTCAATCACATGAAGATCGTTTCTATAAGTATTTCAGAATCAAGATAGAAACTTTCGAATATTTACACAATTTTTTTTTTTTAATATGACGTGTAAAAGTGTTTCCGATATCCTATTTACAGAATAAACAATTTCATTTCATTTCATTTCACTAGCGAAAGTTGGCGTCGGTGTAACGACCATTTCGCAGTTACCTGCGAAACAGTACCGACAAGAACGCAACTACCTCATCTCGCTATATAGTAAAGTGAGACAGAGCATATGCGATACGCTGCCATACAATTTAGTTTCTTTTTTTATTTGCTGCCGCATACGAACGCATCGGTGTACTATAGGCGTTAGAAACGCTGCGTCAACAAAGCTTTAGGTATTCATAAAGATGAGGTGTAGTATGTATGTACTTAGTATGTAAGATCTATGTTACAAAATATATTGCATTGTATTAGATGAGTAGTAATAAATGGTAATCGATCGGGTACAGTTGTTTCAATAATACTAGTTTCCTACGTGGCGACCCTGCCACGCGCGCCTGCGCTGCCTGCGCATGACCCGATTTCAGTCTTAGTCTAATGTTACGCTCCAAAACATGTGAAAGAAATAATTACATATTAAATTCGGAAAAATCAGTAGACAATAATGATGTGTAAGATCAAACTTAGAAAAGAAGAACAGAAAAGGAATTCAAGAACAGGTAAGGAAGCATTCTGGTTTCTTAAACCAGAATGCTGAGGGTTTGAACAATGCCCATGTCGAAGAAATGGAGAATCACATGTCGACTACACCTATCGGTATTGTGCTGCTGATAATTTGTACTGTTTATTTTACCGAACGGATAAAAAATTAAATATCTTTTCGTTTTTACAAAATCAACTTTTTATTTTCTTAGTATAATAAGCTTTAACCTAATTACCATCTTAAAAATAGAATCAGAGATCAATCACAATAATATTATGAGAAAATTGCACATTTTGTTTTTGACATATCGACAGGGGTGATGTTAATTTCGTCATGAGTAACAGTTTTCCTAAAACTACTAACTTAATATGTAAGCTTACATAAAATAATTATTAGTTCGAATTGCTTTTGAAGCCAACAGTCTTAATATGTCAATTACAAATCGTAATATTATATCAAGTTATAAAGCACTAACAAAAAATTACAAAAAAATCTACAGAAATGTCAGAACATTCCTGTAGAAAAAAAATTTGAAAAGAAGGGAACATTAGAAAATATTTTCTTCGAATAAGCAATATTATTATTAGGAACACATTTCAGAAAATTATCTGAACGTTTTATATTTTCCTTAAAACATTTGCGTTTCCTTATTTGAAACATCTCTTCATCAAAAGTACTATCAAACCCCATAGCATGTTCGATAAAAATCAGCAGCGGGACGTGAGGTTGTCGGTATTTTGGGTTCCTGTATATATCAAGGATTGGTGCTGGAGATTCCGGCTGTGAATGAGTTGGTTTCGTCAAATCAGGTTGATCATCATTTTAATTTTTGCAAGTCAAGTAAATAAGCCCAATTTCGTAATGTGCACAAATCTGGTCCATTTTACAAACATTGCAACTTAATCTTCTGGCATGAATGATATCAGGACTGGTCTTCTTCCATGTTAGTTGATAAATTGATAGAGTACCGGCCAAAGACCTAGTAGTGCTTGTACTTAATATATTCGAGATGTTATCAACATGAGTGTCATCAATCGGTAGAATAATACTTTTACATTTTTTTTTGTAAGTAATCCAACAACGCTTCAAAATTTGGGATATCTCTCTAATTGCAAAATTCTCTACCTGAGATGTATATTTTATATTTTAAGTCTCCGCCTATTTTTTTCTGCAAGTCTTCTACCCAAGGATGGTCTAAAAGATACTGAAGAACTCTGTGGAACTGGACTCAAGGAGGAGTATCATCATTCACAACTCTCTGCTCAGTAACTTTTAATCTTTTCTATTAATTACGATGAGTTTGTGCGCGCTCTCGCCGACTTTTTCTAATAGATTTTTGTGCTCTTGATGTAAAAACTTTGAATAATTTTATTTTCCTGCTTCTTTCTTGTTTTTTTCTCGTTCTCTATATTTTTTACGTCTTTCTTTAAGTTCGGCTTCAGTGTTTTTTTTTTTTTCTTTCCTATCCAGGCCTTTTTTTGCACTTACAAGCGCTCTTTTTTTGTCTTTTTCTATTCGCCTTTTACCCGCCATAACTGTAAAAGCAAAAAAAAAAACAGTGCATATAACTTCGTAGAGAACAAGTCAGTTCTGTCGATAAAAATAATATTAGGTCTTTACCTGTGAAATTGCCGTTTTTCATGAAATAAGTTAACGCCCTTGTTTCTCTATATTTTTTTTATTTTTATTAATCAAAGTAATTACCCATGCAATCAATGCATTTTTGCCAACGTAGTGGTAGCTTATTGATGCCCTTTTTGTAAAAGTCTGCTGGACTGAAAGCAAAAAATTCTTCAAAGGCATTTTGAACTATCTCTCAGTTATTGAATTTTTTCCCCGCCAAGGAGTTATCGAAATTCTGGAAAAAGTAGAAGTCTATAGGGGTAAGGTCTGGTGAGTACGGTGGATAACGGAAAACTTCCAACCCCAGCTATTGTAATTTGGAGACCTAAGTAAGTACTTAAGTAAGTTTAACCAACTGCTACCGGCCGCACCTAGTTGTAGCCGGCTAAAACTAGGTGTAGCAGCACTTCGGATTTTAGTTTTTTTTTTTTTCGGGGTGGATATTGTCAAAGTAAATATGTTTAAATTGTTAAAAACAAGCAAAAGTGAGACTACGCTACGTACGTGATCGTACGTAGATGATACCAATGCGCAGTTAATTAAATCTTAATAAATAGTAAAAATCCTATCAAGCAATGTGGGCAAGACCGGCATACTTTTGTTAACAGTTAACTTTGATTGAAACATACTAATGGAACTATACTACTTTACTATTCTAGGGTAACTGTTAATAGTTACAAATGATGAAAGTATTATCTTGAATATTCTGAAAACACTTGAATTGCTAAATGTCAAATAACACTAAAAAGGATTTTTTTTTAATCGGCTATTAGACGGACTTTCCCTGCTGTTTGAGTTAAGTCCGTCTATTATTAATTTTACACCAGATAGATAGAATGAATGGCATTGAAATATATGCCTCAGTCATACGTATAAGGCTGCAATTAATTTAAATAGCTATTTTTCTCATACTCGAGCTAAGATGATATAATTGCGTGGCTGGGTTGTAAACATTTTCGATAAAATAAATAAAAATACACATTTTCAATCATGATTTGTTTTCTTACAAAAGGATACACAAGAAAATTGATTAATTTTTCGACTGTAATGTGGATACTGTCGGGCAGTCTTAATATGAAATGTTTGGTATTGCCCTAAAACCTTTTGTATTAGCCGACCCAAATCAAAGAGGGAATAGGTACCATTTAGGCACAGGGAGAAAAAATTACTTGAAAACAAATTGGAAGTTAAATATTTATACGCTCGGTTTTTTGTGGAATTAAATTAGTAGGTTAAGAGCAGTATGTACATTCGACAACAGGGTAATGATCGTAAATTGCCATATGCAGACAGCTTTGACACCAGAAAAAATCAAAATGTAATGAAGATTGTAAGTTTCATTTACGCGTCATGAAATGGGGTGGTAAGTTTAAGTCTGTGTCTATAGCATCTTCAAAAGTTTCAAAAGTTTGAAATCATTTTTAGATGAAAAACGATCAACATCCAAAGGCACCTTAATATTTTTTTAAATATTTCTGCAAAATAAATCTTATTGGTTTTTCTCGCATGGTCACTATACCCTTTCTAAAGTCAGCAACGTGGAACCTAAACCGCTGCATTTGGAGTGTATATAAATCGACCCTTTAGGTGTTAAAGGCATTGGGACGTTAGAGAAGGCATTTTTACACTATCAATAATTATCTAGAAGCAAAACAAAATACCTTGACGGTCCAATATCCTTTACACCCTTTGAAAAGTGAGAAGTCGAAATATAATGATTTAAGAACACGCACATGCTCCAAAAAAGGTTGACGATCTGTTCTTCGAGGCAAGACCGGCGGCATGTGACGGAATTACATCGTTCGTATTAGACGGTCTTCCCAACTATTGCATTTTATGGATAAATATTTACTACATTTAATATTTCAAAATTCTTAGCATCCTTGATCAATTCAATAATAGATACGTATAGAAGGGATATTTAACTTCTTATATAATATACACTCTACGCTTCAATTTGTTGGATTCGGTACTTTTTTTTTTTCTCCGTAACTAGTGACACTTGATATTCGGGTTTACAACACGGCTAGAAATGGATGTCAAATTTCTTTCGCAGAACAACTTCTAGCGACATCTATGATTCTGAATTCGAACTAGAACCACTATACTGTTTTACCGATCGAGATGTAGGTGACATAGATAATAATCAAAAACCAGCGCTATGATGTGTAGACGGAGTTGCCTTGTATACGTACGGACTTCCCAGCATTGACCTTATGAAACCTGAAAACATTGTAGCTTGCGAGAAAATCAATTAATTGAGTCAATTATTTTTTAATAGATTTGTTTCCGCCATTGGAGAAACCCTATTAAAAATGGGTATTTTATTCAAAGTAGTTTAATTATAATTAATAAAAAACTAACTAATATATTATTTCCAATTGCGACCCTCTTCCGTTGCCTAGCAACCACTAAAGCAAACCTAAATAGTCTTTGACAGCACGTAAAGATTGAGAGGTGAGAAATTTTACCCATATTGATGGGTAAAAAACCAGTTGAAACATACTTCATTAAAAGTTTTAATATTTTTCTGTTTTAGAATGAGCGTAACGAGGCGTGCACTTTTGGATTTGCCAAATATTTTGAATTTCTTTGAAGCTCGATAAACGGTGTTGGGGTCGAAATAAATCGCGCTATGGTTTCGTTTAAAGCACTTTGCACTGCTATTGGAATTTAAAATAGGTTAATTACTGATCTATTGTACTGCTCTTATTTACGTTGTCATACAGTCTATCAAGCGTTAAAACGGAAAAGTATAAAATAAAAAATTTAAGGCGGATCATACGGTCTGTTCCAGGCCATTTTCCCGCTAGATGGCGCTGAAGTCATTTTTTTTAGTTTATTTTGTTTTATGCGAAATTGGAGCCTTACTAAGTTGTAGAAATAGTTGACGCGGTACTAGACCATTACACTTTATTAAACTTGATCACAACAATGTCTCAAAATCCACCCAACACCCACACACACACATATCTGCCATTGAATATACAGTATTTTAGACACACAGACGTATTCCTTACATTTACAACAATTTACCACTAGATACTTAACACTCTAAATGTTTATACCCCTAATGCTCGCGAAGGAGAAAGCGGAACGCGTACGCGTGAGTGAGAGGCAAATTTCGCGCCCTCACGCCCCTAATCACCACAAGAGAAGACGCCCTGAGTATCGGGAATCGCAGGCCGATTCCCGGCCACCGTAGGCGCGGGCTTGCGGACGGTGAGCAATGGCTAGCTCGCCGTCCGATAAGGACCAGGCCCGGGTCAACGGCGCGTTGTGTTCCACGCGCGCCTCAAAGAGATGTCAGCAGAATTGACGGAGTCCGCTGGGGCCGATGCCTGCCGGGGTTGCGAAGAAAACGGAAAGGGAAATCGCGGCCCCCAACAACAGGGCAACCGAAGGAACACGGGTTGGGTTTAGGCAGGAAGAGTCTGACACGCTCTCCCGCTCCGCCCAGAGCGGGAGAAGTTATTTGATAATTTCCCACCCCAAAAAAAGTCCATAGTGCTTACCCGGATGAGTTTTCTCTCTTGGAGCAAAGAATCGATGGCCACGAAACTCCACCGTTCTTGTTCTTTCTGCCTTATGTATTTTTTTAAATGTGTTGCTGGGCTCTGTGTGTTTTGTTTTTTCCACACAGTTTCATGCCATTTGTATCCGGTAGCAACCGATAATCCTGAAACCACAATATTGTTTCCTACAAAATATCAATAAATAGATGATTATGCGAGTCATTTTCAAAATATGTGTACAGTAAGCGTTCAAAAGTGCATAGGCACGTTAAGAGTCGTATTGCTGTGAACACGCGGTATAGTCCGTATGTCTGTATGTGTAAACAACACGGCACACACACCACAGAGAACGCAGTTTTGCGCTTTACACACTGTCGTATCGTCACGTACTTGCGCCGCACTACCGAAACAAATATATATTTCCGTCGCTTTTGTTAGACACGGTAACACACGCTTCATGCGCTTGACCTTGGCCAGTTTATGCCATTGCTAAAATTCGAGCTAAACTTACATGTGCATATAGCAAAATGCGTTAAGTGTAGGTCTGAGATGCAAACTGGCTTAGGTTCCGATCTTGTAGAGCACAGGGCAGTTTTTGCAAATATTATTATTTTTGTTTGGAATAATATTATATTTGACGGCGCTTCGATGTTTTGAGAGTGTCAAGAAACGTCAAAAATGACAGCGCACATTGACAAGCTTGGATAGACGTTTATTCACTCTGACACAACACCGGGCTCTTTTGCACGCGACTGTCAGACGGGACACAATCCGTTTGCATCGTGCTCAAGCAAGACGTGTTCGGTGGAGCGTCTCTGTATTTCGATTAATTAGAAAGTGCTGATTGTAATTCCGTTAATAGTTTGTTGAAAATAATAATTGTGTATCGTTGATCATCTTCAACACGTGGTTTTAATTCTCCTCGCCCGCCTACCCACGATAGCTCGGCAGCCGTAATGAACCCAGAATTGATTGATAATGGCCATGTGCCGTTATCAGAAGTGGGATGTGAAGGGCTTGCTTCAGAGGAGAATAGGCGTACGAGATCTTCAGCGCCGGCAACAGAACCAAGCCTGTCTCAACAGATGGAGTTGTTTTTAGCCCGATTGATGGCTATATCACAGCCGCAACCTTCGAGCAGCACATCTACTCAGTTGATTGAGTTTGATCCTGATGGCAGCGAAGCGGACATCGAAGGTTGGTGCAACGTGACAGAAATCGTAGTCAAAAACCGTAAGTTAGAAGGCGCAGAACTACTTTTGTTACTTACACGTGCACTCAAAGGCCGAGCTGCTACCTGTTTAACACGACTGCAGGCATCGCAGCTGACATGGCCTCAAATAAAAGAAGTATTGCTTGCGAAGTTTGCTAAACCTATGCTGCCACAAGATCACTTCGATGAAATTCTACGTTTTCAAGTTGGTGTTAAAGAAACCGCGAGTGAGGCGGCCATGCGCCTTTGGAACATCATCGAACGCATTCCGCGGATGGAAATGTCTGAAGATATTACAACGGGATTTGTATCTTCAGTTTTATGCCAAAAGGAAGCCGTGATCCGCCGTGAGCTCTACTCTCATAACCTGACCACTAGATCTCAACTTCTGCGCGTTCTCAACGGCATTTCACTGAAGCGAAGGCATGAGGGTAGTGATGACCATACTGCGGATGTGAAGAGGACCCGATTCAACGAAGCACGCTTCATGGGAACATGTCACCGCTGCGGTACTTCGGGTCACAAAGCGATAGACTGCCGCAAGCGAAGAGAAGAGCCTGCTACTTCAGAGAAGACGCACGACCAAGCATCCAGAGCCGCTGATAAACCAAGACCAGTCACCTGCTTCGCGTGTGGACGACCAGGACACTTGGCATCCGCGTGTCCAGATCGAGCGGGTGGCAGCAGAGCAGCGGCGGTCAAAGAAGTCCATGTGTGTGAACGCAAGGCATCGAGGAGCACCTTGACTACATCATCCGGTGAGCCAGTTTCCTTTCTTTTTGATAGCGGATCTGCTTGTTCATTAGTAACTAACAGCTACGCCGAGAAGTTCCCTGGTTCTGCGCAGAATGATTTAGTTTATCTGACGGGCATTGGTAGAGGGGATGTGGAATGTGTTTCCCAGGTTATTAGCCCCATCAATGTCCAAGGCCTATCGCTTTCAGTGTTGTTTCACATAGTACCTGATGGCACTATTGCTGAACCAGTTGTAATAGGTAGGGATATATTAGAAGATAATGTACACGTGCATATGGATAACGATCAAGTAACTTTTTCTCAGCGTAAAGAAGTTAATTTTTCTGACAAATATAGTAACTTTGATTTTATGAATATTGATACAGACTTACGAGGTGATGACAAATTAGCATTGATTACAATTTTAGAAAAATATAGTGAGTTCTTCACAGACGGTATACCAACGCGACGGGTTACGACAGGCGTTCTCCATATAGACCTCATTGATCCAAATAAGACCGTGCAAAGGCATCCCTATAGGTTAGCACCCGCGGAAAAAGAAATAGTCAACGAGAAAATAAAATCCTTATTAAAAGCGGGCGTTATTCGGGAAAGCAGTTCTCCTTTTGCTAGCCCCATTTTGTTGGTCAAAAAGAAAGACAACACTGATAGAATGTGCGTAGACTATAGGGAACTCAATGCTAACACGCGTCCCGAGCATTATCCGTTGCCCCGTATTGACGAACAAATCGACCGTCTCCATGGCGCGCACTATTTCTCGTCATTAGATATGACATCTGGTTATCACCAGATAATCGTTGACCCCGATAGCATAGCAAAAACGGCATTCGTGACGCCGGATGGTCAATTCGAGTATTTGACGATGCCGTTTGGTTTACGGAATGCCGCTTCCGTATATCAACGGTGTATAAACACAGCTCTAGGTCCCTTAAAAGACAAGGTAGCGCTGGCATACGTGGATGATGTCATGTGCTATTCAAATGACGTCACTGCAGGGCTAGAACGTCTAGACCTAACTTTGAAAGCTCTCACTGACGTGGGCTTTTCGTTAAACTTTAAAAAATGCAGATTCATGAAAAAGGAAATAGATTACCTTGGTTACGTCATAAAATCAGGAGTAGTTACACCGAACCCTAGAAAGATACAGGCTTTAGTTGACGCTCCGACTCCAAAAACAGCTACACATGTTAGGCAATTTTTAGGCCTAGCTTCTTATTTCAGACGGTTCATACCAAATTTCACCCGTATAGTAGGACCTCTTTACCCATTAACAAAATTGAAAGGGCCCATCAAATGGACAGATGCTCACAACGATATCCATAAAAAAATTGTTGACATTCTTACGTCAGAACCGGTTTTAACGATATTTGATCAAGATTTGCCCATTGAACTTCACACTGACGCGAGTTCAGAAGGTTACGGGGCTATATTGATCCAGAGGAAAGATATTGTTCCTCACGTGGTATCTTACTTCAGCCGCCGAACGTCCGACGCGGAATCACGATATCATTCATACGAATTGGAAACCCTGGCGGTCGTTCGTGCGGTTGAGAACTTCCGGCATTACTTATACGGTCAGCACTTCACTGTCTTCACCGACTGTAATTCTTTGAAAGCATCCAAATCAAAAACCGACCTAACTCCACGCGTACACAGATGGTGGGCTTTCTTACAAGCGTACGATTTCGACATTATTCACAAGCAGGGCATTAGCATGAGCCACGCTGACTATCTATCAAGAAATCCCATTTCGGAGCCCACACGTAGTTTGCAGGGATTAAATGATTTAACTGTCGCGACGAGTAGGAATAAGAAAGTTCACTTTATAGAGTTACATCAGGGCTGGCTAGCTGTGGAGCAAAAACGTGATAGCGAAATTTGTGACCTTATCAGCAAACATCAAAACAACGAGTTACCAGAATCGATTGCACACACGTATGACGTGCAGAAAGGCATACTGTATAGGAAAATTGAACGCAATAGAACCAGCTCTTGGCTACCAGTTGTACCAAGATCCCTGACATGGACACTTATTAATCATGTTCATACAGAAGTTATGCATCTAGGTGTTGATAAGACGCTTGACAAAATATACGAACAGTATTGGTTCCCACAAATGTGCAAGCAGGTGCGTAAATTTGTAGATTCATGCATAGTATGCAAAGCTTCAAAGGGATGTTCGGGAACGCAGCAGGTTCGATTGCATCCAATACCTAAAGTGTCTACGCCTTGGCATACGATACACATAGACATCACGGGCAAACTAAGTGGTAAAAGTGATAGGAAAGAATATGCATCCGTTATTGTCGATTCGTTCACCAAATATGTTCTCTTAGATTACACACCTTCTCTCGATGCTGCTAGCGCAATTCAATCTCTTAAAAGGGCAGTTTACCTATTTGGTGCACCGAAGCGTATAATATCAGACCAAGGTAGGTGTTATATTAGTGCAGATTTCAAACGGTTTTGTAGCGAGCATAGTATAGAGCTTCACCTTATCGCTACTGGCTCCAGTAGAGCCAACGGTCAAGTTGAGCGTATAATGCGCACTCTAAAATGTCTGCTCACAATAGTAGAGAACGATCCAAACAAAACATGGCGCGACCAACTTCCTGAAGTTCAGCTTGCCTTGAATAGTACTAGATCCAGAGTAACAGGCTACTCCCCAACGGAATTGATGTTCGGCATACAAGCAAAATCATTAGGACTATCAACCTTATCCTTACATGCTGAACCTGAGCCCCGTTTAGATTTAAACACCATTAGGCATAATGCTTCCGAGAATATCAAAAAGGCTGCTTCATCAGAGGTAGAACGCTTTAACCGGGGTAGAGCAATAGTGAGACTATTTAGTGTGGGCGACTTTGTCTTTATCAAGGGTAGTGAGCGTAATCAAACCAAACTACAGCGAAAGTTCAAAGGTCCTTTTACGATTGTCAAAGTACTAGATCACGATAGATATGAGCTGAAAGACATTGATGGGTCTAACCGAACCTATAAGTACGCCCATGAAAACTTGCGCGCAGTACCCAGGGGCTACGGTGGATTGATTGAAGTAGCTACTTCTTTAGTCAATGAGTCAGAGGAGGCCGAGACGGCGGAAGTTCATAGTCATGAGAATGGAAAGGTAACATCTGATGATGATAGTGACACAGTATCGGTATCTAGTTCACACACTTTGACCGCAAGCTCTGGCACCCTCTCTGCCTCCGAACATGATGAGTAGTAAATGGTGAGTTTATAACAATTGCGTAAATCCTGTGCTTTTATCGAGAATCGATCTAGAGCGTAGGGCACTGGATAGGCAGTTGGAAGCGGCGTGGTTGATCAATGGGGCTGGCCTAAACCGGGTCGATGCCCCTGATCAGACTATGTTTTCCTACGTGGTATGTAGTGTAGTTGATCGACTGGGCTGGCCTAAACCGGGTCGACGCCCACGATCAGACTACGACTTCTCTGGTATGAGCTGGGTGGCAGGAGATTGGTCTGGGGCTGGCTTATGCGGGTCGACGTTCCAGACCAGTCGATTGCAGCAGCTGTGTGTGGTTTTCGTGACTGGTGGAAGGGGCGCTGACGGGTTGTCCGGTCAACCGCACCATGCGAGTTGGTGGGTGGTCGAAGGGGCGCCTGAAGTCAGTTGTCCGCCCAGTGTGTTTAATTCAGGTGTGAGGGGTGAAGATCGAGGTATTTTTAAACAGGCAGCATAAATGGGTAGTCAGGGATGGGCGAGCATGCCCAGACGTGTACTACAGATTTGTATTTGGTCTTTGCAGATAACTCGAGGCGTGAGCAGTCGCACGAGGACGTGCGAATGTCAGTCCGGCCGTGACGGCGCTTCGATGTTTTGAGAGTGTCAAGAAACGTCAAAAATGACAGCGCACATTGACAAGCTTGGATAGACGTTTATTCACTCTGACACAACACCGGGCTCTTTTGCACGCGACTGTCAGACGGGACACAATCCGTTTGCATCGTGCTCAAGCAAGACGTGTTCGGTGGAGCGTCTCTGTATTTCGATTAATTAGAAAGTGCTGATTGTAATTCCGTTAATAGTTTGTTGAAAATAATAATTGTGTATCGTTGATCATCTTCAACACGTGGTTTTAATTCTCCTCGCCCGCCTACCCACGATAGCTCGGCAGCCGTAATGAACCCAGAATTGATTGATAATGGCCATGTGCCGTTATATTTTAACTATTGCTGCCTTTTTATTAATGCTGTTATTGCAATAATGGGTTTAGAATTAAAAATACGTGATATTTTATAATGTCGCAAACAATTCAGGCCCACGTACTTCCGGACGCCGCCACGCTCGTCTTCCCTCTCGCTTTAACGATTATGCACTCGAGTCATAAGAGAGAGAGAGGGCGATAACGCAACCGCGACGCTCACGCGCCCCGAGCGCCTACGACGCAGAAGAGTTCACGCCTAGCCTCGCTGGTGGTCGGTCGGGTACACGTTACGAACCGCCTCACGCGCTCGAGCTCTATCCGACACGCGTTTTCTTATTTCGGTTTGTTCTAGACCTAGTAGTTCCCGTGATAGTAATTAACTGTCTTTAGTGTACCTCTACCTGTGTTACCGTGATTATACGACATTTAGATTACACAAGTTGGTTACGCCAATATGGTGTTTGCGTGTAATACCTATTTATAAATAACTATAATGCTTGACGTTGGACATTTGAACTGACTAGGTACGAAAACGGGATGGCTCGCCTAGATGAAAGTGTCCAGCAATCACTCCATGGGCTTTGTTCCTGCCGCGGCTAAAGGAGCTCAACTAGTATGAAGTTCTACTGGCCGCATTGCATTTCGTGACTATCTTCACGTAAAGGAAAAAAAAGTCAAGATGGCGTGTGTATATAATCGCATTGCAGCGCGTGCTGTTCCGTTGACCATCCAAAAACGAAAATAATCCATCTCTGGTCGTCGGTGTGCCGCGTCATCGCGTCTCAAGCTAAAATATCGCTGAGATTGTCCATATCTTTGCTATAAATGAAACCCGCGGGTCCATCGGCCCATCGCAATTGCAATAACATTTTTGAACTATGAACTTCGGTGTGTGAAGTGGGCTTCGGCTTAGAGTGCAGTTTGAAGCAGTCCCTCTGGAGCTGATCGCAGACGTGGCCAGCAAGTTAAGCCTCCCAAGTACCTACCTAAAGATTTTCTAACTGTTCACCGTCAGGCTTTTGCAATTTCTAGAATATTATTACGAATCAGCGACCCTCCATTTTTGAGGTTACCGCAGCGTATCGTTTTTAATCAACAATTCATATTTTTAGAATCCAACGATAAACTGTACGCACCATTTTGGTCCTACGAGCCCGGATAGAATTATCCTTTAAGCTATAAAAATCTAGAAATTATTTACGTAAAATTGCATATCGTTTGAGGAAACTCGTCCTTATTGCGTTATAGGTAAGGTCTAATATCATCTGCATTCTTTATCGAAGTCCCGTTACATTTTATATTTTTAGTTGTGTAATTTCACATTAATATTACTAAATCATATCGAAAATCATATACCTATATACTATTACAGTGATTTGTGTCGTGAAATAAGGAATTTTCCAAGAATTGCGCGTTATAGGCCAACATTTGGTTTTAGCGGGTAGGTTCGTGGGTTGTATACCGCGATTCTGCAACCGTTCTCCGACAGTCGTTTCTCCTTTGGACTGTTCACCGACAGGACGTTTCGTTTTTGAGAGATTCGCCTATAGAACGTTTCACCTATGGATGTTTCACCGACAGAATGGTTCGCATTTGTTAGTTTCGACGACAGGACTTTTCAACTATGGAATATTCGCCGTCAGATCGTTTTGTCTACGATTGTTTCGACATGGCTTTTCCACTATTTAACTACAAAGCCACCAAAAAGCTACTAGCTTGCTACAAAGACATGAAGAAAGAAAATGTTTTAATGGAAGAACGCCTTTACTTTTAATGAATGGTATTTATCTATTACCTATCCATATTCGTTTATTTTGTTATTACAAACATTGGAGAAATAATAAAACAAAAGATTATAAAATTACTTAAAATCTTTATTTTTATTTTTAATTATCTAAAATTTAAAATCTTATACAATTTTTTTAGAAATAGTTAAATGCGTGGGATTTAATCAATTGGATGTCCATTTGGAACCGGACATTATCCTCACCGATTTTGAAGTTTCCGCTATGAAAGCTATCAAAAAAACATTTCCCAATTGTTTAAATAAACTGTGTTTTTTCCACTTAAATCAGAGTATATATCGTCATATACAGAAAGCTGATCTAGCTACGAAATACAATAATGATGCAGATTTCGCTCATAAGATGCGGCATATCGGTGCACTGGCATTTCTAGAGCCAAGTGAAATTATTGAAGCTTTTGCTATAATAAAAGACGAAATTATACCGGACGAAGCAATTGATGTGATAACGTGGTTCGAAAAATATTATATCAACGGATTAATGAGAATTACAAAATCAGTTAGCTCTATAATGACAATGAAACGACTTCCACCGCAATTTCCACCTACTCTGTGGTCAATACATGATAGTATATTATCATATGTTCCTTTATCACAGAACGCCCTTGAATCGTGGCATAATAGATGGAACACACTACTAAATCGACAGAAGTGGAACATATTTAAAACTATCTCAGAGTTTAAAAAGGAGCAAAAGAATACAGTGAACATTATTGAAAGAATAAAATCCGCAGAACCTATGTCTAAGCGAAAGCGTGGAGGTACAAATTATTACAGGAAAAGGATTGAGACACATTTATCTGAAAAGAATCAGATGGACTTAAAATCATATTTACATGGATGGGCACATATTTGTCACCTAATGAAATAATTTTATATTATTTAAACCTAGGTATACTCAACTACTTACCTACTTATAATAAAACTGTTAATTGAAGATATTTTTTTAATCACATTGTAATCCACACTTTATAATATAAATAAATACGTTTCATTAATCTTTTGTTTTTATATTTCTCCAATGTTTGTAATAACAAAATAAACGAATATGGATAGGTAATAGATAAATACCATTCATTAAAAGTAAAGGCGTTCTTCCATTAAAACATTTTCTTTCTTCATGTCTTTGTAGCAAGCTAGTAGCTTTTTGGTGGCTTTGTAGTTAAATAGTGGAAAAGCCATGTCGAAACAATCGTAGACAAAACGATCTGACGGCGAATATTCCATAGTTGAAAAGTCCTGTCGTCGAAACTAACAAATGCGAACCATTCTGTCGGTGAAACATCCATAGGTGAAACGTTCTATAGGCGAATCTCTCAAAAACGAAACGTCCTGTCGGTGAACAGTTCAAAGGAGAAACGACTGTCGGAGAACGGTTGCAGAATCGTATACCGCGTGCACAATCCTTGCAAAACGGTCATGGTACCTTTGTTATAGATTGATTTAGTTCTAATTAACTGAAGTTTTGTAGGTAATGTTATCCTATTAAATCGCCTCGTATTGTACGAGTATTTAATCGCAATACAGTCCACTCCGCATTTGATTAAATTATTGCAATTTAGTTAAATTAATCGCATTAAAAATATTTTTAATTTAATTTTAGATTACAACATTTCATTGGTTATCTACACCGCACTTACCTAACGCTAAAGTTGTGAGATCGGATAAGTTATTTCTGTATTACACCTACGTAAAGTAAGTTTTCGCATGGTTGGATATTATTTCCATACCTACTAAAACAAAAGGTTGTTTTTTGAACCTTGGTTTCTTAACTACCATCGCGCCTATAAGTAATTTAGGTTCAGCCAGTTTAGGTACATACTCTTGTGTTCATTCCGTGTTGAGTTACATCTAGGAAGGTACATTAGATATTTATCGAGATACCTAGGTGTATTCCCGCAACGCAATTTTTTTCTTTAGCTACTACACTTGATCCTTTGTTGTAAGTGTTTGCCTATCGGAAGGTTTCGTACGAGACATATGCTAAATACGTACTTACCGAGAAGGTGTGAGTATCGTACTTATAAAAAGTTGATAATTGTATAGCCTTCATTAAGTTATTGTGATAGGTCATGCGCACCGTCGGAGATTTGATTCCGTACCTATTTATTTAATTGTGTTACTTTTGTTGGACTATTTATTGCTTTTGCGTTCCATTAGGGTTCCGCGTGCTCAGGCGATAGTTAGTTCCGTACACAATTATTTAACACTGTGATTTATTATTTTATAATAGTTCAGTTGTTTACCGCACCTTGTTGCCATTTTTGGTACTAAGGTTCCGCAGGTCAGGAAAGGTGGTTCCTACCTATTTTATTTTTACCTGATCAAGCATTAAATTTCTTTCTTTTGTTTTGAATCACAGTTTTCGTACCAGCTTGTTAGGGTTCCGTGTTCTGAGATATAAGTGAGTTCCGAATTGATATTTTTGTGTAAATTTATTATTGATTTCTATTGTAATTAAAATGGAAGATTTACAAAATAAACTAAAAATGTATGAGGGCAAACGCGCCGCATACTTTGCTCGTACACAAAAGTTATTTGATTCTATAATAAACCTCAAGACCGAAAGATCGCGGGACACTTTTATTGCGCAAGTTCAATTGATTGATCTAATTCGTACTGAATTTATAACTGCTATTGATAATATAAACATTATTTCAATGAAACTTAATCCAACATATGAGGTCAATTATAGCACATTGTCGTCATTTGACGATCTGGCGTGCGAAATCAAAAGTGTTCTGAGTTCCCTAACCTCAACAAAAGAGTCTCCTAGCTCGAATAAGGCAGGATCTTCGCATATCAAAATACCTCGAATCGAATTACCTACCTTTGATGGTGACATTCAGAACTTTCCGTTCTTTTATGAGACATTTAAACGGGTGATTCATACAAACCCCGATCTTTCGGATTCTGATCGCATTCATTATTTTTATTGGGCCATCTCAAAGGTAAAGCCAAAGGCGTGGCCGCCGGTATTGTTCCCGCTGCAGAAAATTATCATGTTATCTGGGACGCGCTTATCGCTAAATATCAGGACACGCGCGCTTTAGCCGTTCATTATTTAAATCAGCTGTTTTCTTTAAAGGCAGCTGGTTCGTCGCCCGCTAATGTAGAAAAGGTTTTTGATAGGATACACCGCTATTGTGGCTGGACTCAAACAATTAAAAATCGACAACATGTCTGATTTTATCTTTATGTACGCGGGTCTTAAGTTAGTAGACTCCGACATCGCAAAACATTACGAAATGTCGCTTCGCACGTTAAAGGATCCTCAAAGCGTCGACTACGATTATTTCGTGAAGTTCGTACGAGAACAGGTAAAGATTCTTTATAGCACCGCGCCGCAGAAGCCTGAGCGCTCGACTGCTGGCGCCAGCGCTAAGCCCCCCCCCGCACCCTCCAGTAGGGTATCGCAGGTGTATGTAGCTACGTCACCTAAATGTTCGCTTTGTCAGTCGGTGCACACAAACTTATATAAGTGTAGTGCCTTTTTAAAATTAAATACGAATGACCAATTTAAATATATAAAAGATAATCGCTTCTGCGGTAATTGCCTTAGTAGTCAACACACCGTATCTAAATGTAAATCAAAATTCTCGTGCAAGAAATGCAACGGTAAACATCATTCCCTGTTACATTTTGATCAACCGCCGCCTCCACAACCGTATCCCGCGCCGGCAGTCGGCGACGTGCCGTCTGCCAGAGCCGTAGACCAGACCCCGGATCAGGAACGCGTTTCTTTGTGTACTCATTCGGCTTCGGCTCATAATAGTACTCGCACTACGGAGGTTTTAGCTACTGCGAAAGTGTTAGTGATAGGTAGAAAGGGGAAGGATTTTGTTGTTCGCTGTCTATTGGACCCGGGTTCTCAGAAGAACTATATTACCACCCGATGTTGTCGTATGCTTGGACTACCAATACGTGATGATTCTATAATAACGGTTAAAGGTATCGGTGGTACATCTCAGTCGGTCCGCGGTTCAGTAGACTTCACCTTTAGCTCGCGCCTTCGCGCGCAACCCAAGTACTCGATCGAGGCACTGGTTCTCGACGAGATAACAGGACAGCTTCTATTGTGTCCGATAAATGTCGCTGATCTCTATCATATCGATTCGCATCTATTCGCTGATGATACTTGGGGAATGCCGGGGAATATTGACATCCTACTTGGAGTAAAGTTGTTTGCTAAGTTATTGCAACCAAGTAAAGTTACTTCGACCGTTGGATATCCAGATGCATTAGAGACTGTGTTAGGATATATATTTATGGGAGACGCGCCTATTTTAGACCCTCCTACCGCTACGATGTCGTTTTGCGCGACGTCTTCTTTGGAAAGCTGCGACTTGCGTAGATTCTGGGAGATCGAGGAAGTTCAGGCTTCTTCAATCACCAGTGTGGACGATAAACACTGCGAGCAGTTTTATTGTTCTACCACTACTCGCACCCCATCTGGCAAGTATGTCGTTGCTTTGCCACTGAAGACGGACGCTTCTGCGCTAGGAAATTCTTTCGAAATCGCTCGTCGTAGGTTTCTTAGCCTCGAACGTAAATTTAATTCGAATCCTAACGTCAAACTTCTCTATGATGACGTCATTAAAGATTATCTCAAAAATTGCTATATTTCCTTGGTGGAAGGAGTTTTGCCAGGTGAAGTCTCGTTCTATATCCCACACCATGCTGTCATTCGCGAAGACAAGACAACCACTAAGTTACGCGTGGTTCTTGACGCAAGCGCGAAGTCAGACAATGGTACCTCGGTAAATGACATCCTTTACGCTGGTCCCGTTCTTCAAGCGGATCTGCTAAATATTTTATTGAACCTGAGACTCTTCGCTGTAGCCATAACATCCGACGTTAAAGCTATGTATCTTAAAATAGGGATTCGTCCTGAAGATCGTCCGCTTCAGCGAATACTCTACCGATTTCACGAAGATGAAGATTTAAAGATCTTTCAGTTTTCAGTTCTACCTTTTGGCCTGAAGTGCTCTCCTTTTGTCGCGATTCGCACCATTCAACAATTGTGTAAGGACGAAGGGCACCAATTTCCTCTGGCCAGTGAGGTATTAAACCGAGACATTTATATGGACGATATAGCAAGCTCTACCTTTAATGTAGAGCAAGCAATAGAGTCATCTCACCAGCTGATTAAAATATTTGCACTTGGTGATTTTGAGTTGACCAAATGGTCAAGTAATAGCGCTGAAGTCCTTCAGGCTATTCCCGAGTCATTGCGACTCTCGCACAGTGTCGATCTAAGTAAGGACTCGACCCTGAAAATTCTTGGGCTACGCTGGTTTCCCGACCATGACTATTTCGCATTCCAGGTCACCCCTGATGTTCGCCCTTGCACAAAAAGGAATATCTTGTCGTCTATCGCTCGTCTTTTTGATGTATTGGGATTAGTCGCGCCCATGATTTTGTACGCTAAGTTACTGATCAAGGATTTGTGGCTTGTCAAAATAGGATGGGATGAGGTCCCACCGAATCGCATTGTTCGCCTTTGGGAACAATTTCAAGCTGAGTTGCCTGACGTTTCTCAACTTAAATTCGCACGTCATATTGGCGTTATTGAAAATTGCAAAGTTTCAATAGTGGGCTTTGCGGATGCCAGTGAGAGGGCTTACGGTGGTGCCTATGCCCACGTAGTCAAGCCGGACGGTGACATCATCATCTCACTGGTATGTGCAAAGTCCAAAGTCGCACCTCTTAAGGTTATTTCGTTGGCTCGCTTAGAGCTATGCGCCGCACTCCTTTTATCAATTCTGATCAAACGAGTTTTTGTTCTCTACTCCGCCCGATACGCCATTGAGGCTGTCGTAGCGTTCTCAGATTCAACTGTAACTTTGAGTTGGATTCATTCCTCGCCACATCACTGGCACACTTATGTGGCCAATCGCATCGCTAAAATCCAAGAAAACTTGTCGTCGGAGCACTTTCTCCATGTCAAGGGATCTGAGAATCCAAGTGACTGTCTTTCTCGTGGCTTAACACCTGCCCAGCTAGTTCATCATCCATTGTGGATGAGTGGACCGCCATGGCTAAAAACACCCCGACACGAATGGCCCGTGAAGCCATTTGTATCCAGTGAGGTGCAGGAGCTGCCAGAGATGAAGCCTGTAGCTCTACCCTCAGTTACGAAAGCCGACTCTTCTGCTACAGATACCAGTTTTCTAACTGAAGACATTCTGTACCATCGTGCGTTAGATATTTCATCCAAGAGGAAAACCTTTCCTCTTGGATGAAATATCTAAAGACAATTTGTTTCGTCTATAAATTCCTCAAACGTCTCCCGAAGGGGGGTCCCTTCGGGAGACGTTTGAGGAATTTATAGACGTAACGGGTGTTACCGTATCGGACTTGGAGTTCGCCGAATTAGTAGTGTGGCGCTCTGTTCAGCGGATCCATTTCGAATCAGATCTCGTTCGCATAAACCGCAAACAATTATGTTCAAAGCCAGTACAGAAACTTAGCCCGTTTCTGCATAATGGACTTATTCACGTTGGTGGACGCTTAGCCAACTCTGAGTTAGACTTTGACTCGCGTCACCAAATTTTACTTCCTCGACAGGACCACGTAGTGAAACTTTTAGTTTCCTACTATCATGTCAAAAACTTTCATACAGGTCCGAACTTGCTACTGTCTCTTTTAAGACAGAGGTATTGGATTCTGTCCGCACGACGTATTGTTCGTCATGTAACTTTTAACTGTAATATTTGCTTTCGAGCTAAACCACGACCGGTTTTTCCAATCATGGCTGACCTGCCGCAGTCACGTGTTGAAGTCGCTCCTAAAGCATTTTCACACACTGGGTGTGATTACGCTGGACCGCTCAAGATAACGTCTGTACGCGGCAGAGGCCAAAGAAGTCGTAAGGCTTATATCTGTCTTTTTACGTGCTTGACAACGCGTGCTTTGCATCTGGAAGTTGCCTCAGATCTCAGCACCGCGAGCTTCTTGTCAGCACTAAAACGCTTTATATCTCGCCGTGGTCCCATCGAGTGTCTGTATACGGACAACGGCACCAATTTCATTGGTGCTCGTTCTTATCTTCGCGATCTCTACCAATTCTTGTCGCAGGAATATCGCCCCTATTGGGAATCGGAACTGGCGGAACATAAAATAACTCTCAAAACCATCCCATGTAGAGCTCCACACTTCGGTGGGTGCTGGGAAAGTGAGGTAAAGAGTGTAAAAACGCATCTTCTGAAAGTCGTCTGTCAACAAATACTCACTTTGGATGAGCTTAACACTATGTTAGCTCAAGTCGAAGCTTTGTTAAATTCTCGACCACTCTATGCACTTAGCTCAGATCCGTCAGAACCTACCGCTCTAACACCTGCACATTTCCTTAATACGAAACCGCTTGTGTTTTTACCCGCTCGCGAAGTTACTGAAACGCGTTTACACCTTATTTCACGATACGAGTTAACTGATCAACTCGCCCAATCTTTTTGGAAGCGGTGGCGAAATGAATATCTGCCAACCCTCCAAACGAGGCAAAAATGGAACACTCCCTCTAACCCAGTACGGGTTGGTATGGTCGTTGTTTCAATGCAAGATAATGTCATGCCCTTGCACTGGCCGTTAGGTTTAATTACCTAAATCTTTCCGGACAAAACAGGGATATGTAGAGTCGCATCAGTGAAGATACAAGGTGGAACGCTTCAGAGCAGACCGATTGTTAAGTTGTGCCCTCTCCCTACTCAGTAAGCATTAATTAGCTTAGCATAATTTTAGGTTAGGGTTAGGACAATTTTATAATACATATAACTAAGTTTTCTTTTATCATCTAACTTAATTATTTTTATTAGGTTTCCTCGCTTGAGGTAGAGTTTTCGCGACGATATGCAATTATGATATAATTTCGGTTTCTTTGTGTTTTGAAAGTAGGATCTTTCAAGCCGGGGAAAATGGTTACGCCAATATGGTGTTTGCGTGTAATACCTATTTATAAATAACTATAATGCTTGACGTTGGACATTTGAACTGACTAGGTACGAAAACGGGATGGCTCGCCTAGTTGAAAGTGTCCAGCAATCACTCCATGGGCTTTGTTCCTGCCGCGGCTAAAGGAGCTCAACTAGTATGAAGTTCTACTGGCCGCATTGCATTTCGTGACTATCTTCACGTAAAGGAAAAAAAAGTCAAGATGGCGTGTGTATATAATCGCATTGCAGCGCGTGCTGTTCCGTTGACCATCCAAAAACGAAAATAATCCATCTCTGGTCGTCGGTGTGCCGCGTCATCGCGTCTCAAGCTAAATTATCGCTGAGATTGTCCATATCTTTGCTATAAATGAAACCCGCGGGTCCATCGGCCCATCGCAATTGCAATAACATTTTTGAACTATGAACTTCGGTGTGTGAAGTGGGCTTCGGCTTAGAGTGCAGTTTGAAGCAGTCCCTCTGGAGCTGATCGCAGACGTGGCCAGCAAGGTAAGCCTCCCAAGTACCTACCTAAAGGTTTTCTAACTGTTCACCGTCAGGCTTTTGCAATTTCTAGAATATTATTACGAATCAGCGACCCTCCATTTTTGAGGTTACCGCAGCGTATCGTTTTTAATCAACAATTCATATTTTTAGAATCTAACGATAAACTGTACGCACCACAAGTGTTTGATTTTAACAATCCACTTTAATCCAGTATCATAGACATTTAATAAGTATGGACTGGAAATACCTACAAAAAAAAGGTGCATACCTACAACTCAAAATGTCTCATAAAATGGCTGCCAATGCTAGGGTTGTGTCATTCAGGGAACATAGTGTTACTATTTCGAGTATCGATACTAGTACGTAATAGTATTACGAATCTTACTAGATATCACGGTTGAATCATATTAAAAAAATATTAGCTAATAGTCCGTTGTAACAGAAAAAAACGAGTATTGACAATTTATCACTTCCCAAACAATTTTCCGGATAATTATAATTTCATTTATAGAATTATTACTTAGCAAATAAAGTTTTCACAAATATTTGTAACGCCAACCTAATGTTCGGCAAATGAACGTTTAAACAAAGCCAAATATTTAGTATCGAGTGAGCATGCAAGTCTTATGCCTGTTTTCACCTTCACTAAGTGACACTTAAATGAATCCCTAATAAAAGTTCACTGTTGGATTTTCAACGGTAGACTCAGTGCTGAGAGTTGAAAAACCAACAGTACAGTTTTATTTAGGTATTCATTTAAGTGTCACTTAGCTGTCGGTGAAAACGGGCATTAGTGAATTAATTTTTTAACAATTTTATCATAAATGAACATTCGGAATAATACACATCCTTACATATTATAAAACAAAGTCCACCGCCGCGTCTGTCTGTTTTTCTGTCTGTCTGAACGCGAAAAACTCAAAAACTACTAAACGGATTTTCAATCAATTTTCACTAATGGACGGAGTGATTCTTGCGGAAGGTTTTAGTGTATAGTTCATTAAGGTTTTGTGTAAATTGGCTGAAATTTGACGATTATTGTTGAAGATGTCGGATAAAATCATGCGGACTGGGAACTTTATTAGCGTGCGCCGCGGAAATTATAAAAGTTACATCAAATGTATGTTCTACAGTATTGTTCATCTTAAAAACTTCAACAAAAAAATCGTATACACTACATAAAACTCTGCGGAACGGTCTCTCGGTGCTATGAACCAAAGAGTACAGTTTGCTGTAAACCACGGGCCGGACCTAGCAATATCATTTCAGCGCACCGAAGGAACTAGTATCAGAAACTATTACGGAAACGGTACAACACTATTCCACCATGACATATCATTGTAAACAAACGAATGAAATTATGAAATAATAAAAAGGTCTGTTGGACGGAAATAAACCCATATATTAAAATTTAAGCCGTATTTAATGATCGCCTAGCAATTTTTTCATCGAAAGTTTATCACTTTATGTACTATTGCATGAAAACCGGCTACTACCTGTGCAAAGATAATTGATCTTGATTTTCCTTCTTTCTTGCACCACACTTCACAATACAACACACAGGCATGTTGAATTGGTGTTTTCCAACGTATATATGTACACACATCAAAAGTGTCTAGGGATCAACATATATTTTTGCAATAACTTTTCTCCTGATTGATATTAATTAAAATTTTCTTTAAGGATTCATCAAATAAAGTGTTTTCGTTTGTCACAGTAACGATAAACCAAGTCACCTTTGCATTAATAAAGAAATTTGCCATTTTCCTCATAAAGGGATTTTTGACATTTGAACCACTAACATTAAAGTTCGAAAAAAAGACTGAAATAACAGTTTTCTTTAAAATTTTATTGGGTAACTTAAACAATTAATAATCCGTGTTTCTACCGCGAACACTAACAACACAAGAACATCGGTTTGGCATACTCAAAATGAGTTCATCCAAATCACGCTGTGGAATGGCCGCCCATGTTCGTTGCAACAACAAAAAAAGGTCTTCTTGCGACTGGATACCCTCCATATTCGGCAGAGCTCTTCTCTGTAGCATATCCCATGCATGCTCAATCGGGTTCAAGTCTGGCGACTGAGCAGGCCAGAGCAGGACATTGATGTTAGCTGCGGCGAGAGTCTGTCTTACAACTCTTGCGGTGTGCGGTCGTGCATTATCATGCATTAACTGAAATAAGGGACCGATTTGCACTTGTAGAGGAACGATGACGTCAGATACAATCGTCTCAGCATAAATTTGAGCGTTGAGGTTGCCTCTGATCCAAATCAACTCAGTTCTTCCGCCGATCCAAATACCCGCCCATACCATGATGGTTCCACCACTATAAGGATGGTCTTCCTGGCAGGATTTTAATCGCTGTTGGCCCCCTGGACGCCAACAGCGATTAAAATCCTTCTCCAGTGTCGTATACGTCTTGTATCCGGTCTCATACCAAAACGAGACTCATCAGAAAAGCACACGAAACGCCATTGTTCTTCTGCCCAATTTCTGTGTTCAAGAGCCCATTGATATCGAATCCTACGATTGTGCATTGCTATAGGTGGTACCCGTAGCGGTCTTCGGGAATGAAGGTTCACTTCATGCAAGCGGTTTCTGACTGTTTGGTCGCTAATTAAGTTCCCTGAAGAGTGATGAAGCCTCACGGCTAACATCATGGCGGTTATTGTTGGAGCTCTTCGAGTTAAGATTTGAATGTATCGGTCTTGTCTCCGTGTGGTGCAGCGATACCGTCCTCCATGGCGCTCAGCCACGGTACCAGTGCTTCGGTAACGTGTCCAAAGTCGACTGATAACACTCTGACTTGTATTCAGAGCTAAAGCCACAGTACGTTGCCGGGAACCAGCTTCTATCATTCCCACGGCTCTGAGCATTTCTTCCCTGCTTAAATGACGTCGCCGCTCCATAATAACGTTGGTTTTAATCAGTAGTAGGGAAACAGTAGCACTAATAATGTCTTCAATGCGTTGTATGTTTTTATAGGGAAAATATTGACAGCTGATTTTCATCTTTTACTCGAATTTGATAAACAGTTCCTGTTTCAAATTATGAAATGCACCAAAAAGGATCCATATAAATTTATATAATCATAAATTTATTACAAAGCCACATCTCAATCTCAAGAAATCCGCATAAAAATGCTTGATCCCTAGACACTTTTGATGTGTGTAGTTTTAAAGGAAAACTCCACGTAATTTTCTCACAAATCTCAATAAAACAAAAAGTAAACAACCACTTGACAGCAGAACTACCATGAACTTGTCGCATATTATGGCGGATATGGCACTTACCTACAACTGTTACTACGTCTCAACAAAATGTTGCCATTATGAGGAACAACTGAAATATTGTTGTCTCTTTTATCAAATACGATTACCACATTAGAAAGAGTGAAATAACACGATATTTCACATTCTAGTTCGTTTTTCACCCATATTTGTATAAGCAAACTTATGTATATAATATCGCGGCGCCTCCGTGTTTTTACTATCTCAATGTCCAGTATGGACACAGTTACGAAATATGGCGTCCCAACTGTAGGCCGAATGCCATAGTGCCTGTGAAAACTGTGTAGTGAAAGTACTTAGTGTGTGTATAACTGTGAACATAATTGTGATCGTGTAACAATGCCGAAGACACGGAGTAGGCAATCCCTCAGTGGTTCGCGTGACGATGAACTCAACGACAGCGTCACGCTGTCTCGCGATAACTTTACCGCTCTGTTATCAACGATTCAGCAATCGAATGCGGAGATCTGTGAGCGTATGTTGGAGCGCCTGTCGACATTTACGTCCCCTCTGACCGCTCAGTCACCGGCGCCAGCGCCGAGTGCGGCACAGAAGACCGGCAATTTCTCACGATGTTCGTCCAGATTCTCCGGAGTGGCGAAGGAAAACGTCGAAGCGTTTATCGATGCCATTGAAGCATTCAAAGAATGCACTAACATCTGTGATGATGTCGCTATTCGAGGCATGTCTATACTACTTACCGGCGAAGCAGCGACCTGGTGGCAGAGTATCCGCGCGGAGGTAACATCCTGGAAAGATGCAATACAATACCTTCGTGACGCGTACGGCGATCGCCGTCCTGAATACAAAATATATCGGGAGTTATTCAGAGACGAGCAGGGTGAAGAAGAACGCACAGACATCATCGTAGCGAAGTGTCGAGTCCTCCTAACACGCCTTCCAGCAGACGAACTGTCTACCAAAGTGCAACTTGATATGATTTACGGCTTATTACACCGAAAAATCCGTAAAAGATTACGACGCGAAGAGGTCAGTAATTTTCCCGAGTTGCTATCGAAATCTAGAATTATCGAAGATTCCATAAACGAATCGACAAAGCGAGAATCGCAAAACGCCGCATCCATTGCTTCGCGAACGAAACGTAGCGCAACCGAAACGCCTACTCAGCCCGCAATGAACAAGGCGCTTACATTAAACTCCGCTGCAAGCGTGAGACCGGCGTACGGGGCGGCGATCACGCCACGCGGCGGCGGCGCTCCGCCCTACGCCGCACGCCCGCAGGAGTCACGCGCGCAAATTCCGAACGAGACGCGCGCACAGCGCGAATCGGACGTACGTGCCACCGCCACAACACCGCGTGATGAACACGCACCAGCTGCTGCGTCATCAAAAAGCAACGACCGTTTTGTGCGTACTGTAAACATTACGGACACCAGCGCGACCAGTGCCGTAAGTTGGCGGATAAAGGTGAGTCAGCTGTTGATTCTAATCATTCCGTTTCGTGTTACAAGTGCGGATCTAAAAATGTTACTCGCGAAACGTGCAAAAAGTGTAACAACGAATCAAGTTTTTGCTGTGTTGATACTACTCTGCAAATTCTGGGACCAAAGTACAACCAAATGCAAAAGTCTAAAAATCGTGATCATGTTGTGTGTTCCGAAAATTTGTATAATCGCGCAGAGAAGTGTTTTAATAAACATTGTTGTGAAGATTTGAACTATTCGAATACTTCGTCTTCTTGTTTTAAAAATGTTGATGCAAATGTTTGTTATGTCGTTCAAGAAAATAATAACTGGTCTCGTGATAGTTCGAGTGCGCCTGCGTATAGGGAAGCTGAAATGTCTTATAATAATTATTATTATCCTGAACAGAGTCATGTTTCAGACGATTTGTCGAACAATCACATGACCAGCTGCGAGGTCGATAATAATAACGACAGTTTGTGTAATTTTTCGGATAATGATTATTTTTGTCGCGATGACGCCCTTAATGTAAAGAAGCGTAAGGACGATTTTTGTACCTTTGTGGAAAATCGTAAATGTTGTAGTGACAACCGTAGTGCGTTAGAGCATACGAACCATTTTAGTGAGTATTCGAAGGATGTAATGTTTTAAATAACAATTCCCTTGACGTAAAAGGGCGTAACAGCCACTTTTGTAATTTTTTGCAAAATGATATATTATGTGGTAATGATGTTTCTAAGAATGTGTTAAATATTGATATGGTGTGTACTGACACATGTGTAGAGAACGCGCGCACCGGTTGGAGCTCCGACCGAAAAGTTTTGCGGCCGATTTTTGATATCAAAATTTTAGGAGCGTCGGGGACCGCCTTAGTTGACACCGGTGCCAAACATTGTATTGCGGGCCATACACTGCACACCCTCCTCTGTCGAAAGGGACACCCTCTTGAACCGGCGCGAAGACGTATTAAGCTTGCCGATGGACACGCTCGCGACGTTGACGTTCTCATGACTACTCTTGACGTGCACTTAGAGGAGAAGGTCATTAGGACTCCTGGTATTTCTCTAATACCAGGAGTCCTAATGACCTCGGGAATGCTGGTATTTTTCTAATAACAGCCACATTCAGTACACGATGTATTTCGAACCATCCTTATCACCAGAACTGTCTTGTTCCTCTGCTGACGTACTCAGGCACGACGAAGGTACATTGTTGAACCCACCTGACCAGAACCTGCTGGCGCAGACCTTGGTTACCAATACGGATATTTACCAGCTAGGGGGAGGGCCTACCCCGGTTGCTGAGCACCGTATTGATACAGGTGAGCATCCTGCTATCTATGTACCGCCGTACCGATTGACCCCTGCCAAAAAAGAACTTATGCGTCTGGAGATTGAGAAGATGCTGAAGGACGACATCATTGAAGAGTGCGAGTCTGCCTGGTGTTCACCAGCTCTTCTGGTTCCCAAGGCGAATGGCAGCACCCGCTTCTGCGTACATTACAGACGCCTAAACGCCGTGACCAAAACCGACCATTACCCGATGCCTTTAATCGACGAATTGCTACAGTCAACAAAGAGGGAATGTTTTATGAGTACATTGGACCTGAGATCCGGCTACTGGCAGGTTAGTGTAAAGTATCTGGGGCACGTAATTACCCAACAGGGCGTCTCACCTGACCCTGAAAAGGTTCAAGCAGTACTAGACATGAAAGAACCAAGCAACTTGAAACATCTACGGACATTTTTACAAACCTGTTCCTGGTTCAGGAAATTTATCCCGAATTTCTCCTCTGTAGCAGAGCCACTTATAAGACTAACACGAAAACATCAGACCTGGACCTGGGGTTCAGCTCAAACCACTGCTTTTAACAAGCTGAAACAACTTCTTACCTCGGCGCCAATCTTAATCCAGGCTGACTTTAATCGCCATTTCGTCCTCCGCACCGACGCGAGCAATTATGCCGTTGGAGCCGTTTTGCTCCAGGGGGAGGACAAGGAAGAAAGACCCATTGAATACGCCAGCCGTCTCCTGAACGCCGCTGAGCGTAACTATTCTACGACCGAACGAGAGGCTTTGGCAGTAGTGTGGGCAGTGGAGCGATTTAGATGTTACCTAGACGGCCATCCGGTGGTTATTAGTAGCGACCACCAACCACTTCGTTGGTTGATGACGCTAAAGTCTCCTACAGGTCATTTGGTGAGGTGGGCCCTCAAGCTACAATCATTTGACATTCAGTATCAATACACCCCGGGAAAAGCAAATGTAGTGGCTGACACGCTGAGTAGACCGATATGCTCCCAAGATACTCGCGACAGTTGCGGTATTTGCTTGGTTATAATTGATTTACCCACGAAGAGTCCTGCAGAGTTAAGGCGGGAACAGCTCGTCGACCCGGAGGTTGACAAAATCATCAAAGAGATGGAAAGTCAAGACGAAGTGGCCTCTCGTAGATGGACGGAGCGCGGGTACCTGTTATCACAAGGAGTACTATACCGGTATAACCCCGACTCAGATAGCGAGACTCCTCAACTTGTTATTCCAATTTCACTCCGTTCTGAAATCTTGAAAGAGTGCCACGATTCACCTCTTGTGGGACATTCTGGAATTGATCGTACTTACCACAAAATCGCCCAGTCCTATTATTTTCCCGGGGTGCGAAGAATCATTACAGATTATGTGAAGGCCTGTGTCGATTGTCAGCGATATAAGGCTACCAATGACAAACCCTCGGGACTACTACAGACGCCCGTGATGCAGCAACGGAATGAGGTCCTGGCTGTAGACCTCTTCGGACCCTTACCTGAAGGAGAGAACGGTGAGAGATGGATACTTCTAGTTGAAGACACCGCCACACGGTGGGTTGAGCTTTATGCCCTTCAGGAAGCGACTGCTGAAGCCTGCGCCCGTACTCTTACCACGGAATACTTTCTCCGATACGGCTTACCGCGCAGAGTCACATCTGATAACGGCGTACAATTTGTCGGGGCCGTCATACAACAATGTATGTTCATCTTCGGAGTCAAACAAAATTTCGTGCCACTTTATCATCCGGAGGCAAACCCCGCCGAGCGAAAGAATCGAGACCTCAAGGCGCAGCTCTCAAAACTCGTGGAGAATGACCATTGCTCTTGGCCTGCAAAACTACCAGTGATTCGTTTCGCTATGAATAGCGCGGTATGTAGAACTACTGTTGCCACTCCCGCATATCTCATGTTTGCCCGGGAAATGAGGTCCCCCACAGAAGCTCGCCATGATTTGAGGGCGATTCTCGATAAAGAGAATTTTCTTCCCCAAATTACTCCCTATCTAAGATCTTTTATCAACTCGTTATCTGCGGTTCGTGAACGAGTCGAATTACAACAAGATCAATCCAAGAGAGTTGCTGATCGATCCCGTCGACCTAGTCCCACATACGAGGTCGGAGATAAAGTTCTGGTCCGGTCACATGTACTGAGCCAAGGTAGCAAGGGCCTCACTGCTAAATTTGTGCCAAAACGGGATGGACCCTATGTTATAACGGAGAAAGTGAGCCCTACCACCTATCTTATCTCTCCAATAGGGAACCCTGAGGAATCCTTGGGGAAATACCATGCACAGGATTTGACGCCTTTTGTAGGCAGTGGTACTGGAAACGACGTACCACCTAATCCCGTCATTCCCAAGCGACGTCGCGGACGCCCGAAGCACACGGGTAATGAGCCAGTCCAGGAACGAGGGCGTTCTCCTAGACTAGAGGGGGAGTCTGTGGCAAACAATTCAGGCCCACGTACTTCCGGACGCCGCCACGCTCGTCTTCCCTCTCGCTTTAACGATTATGCACTCGAGTCATAAGAGAGAGAGAGGGCGATAACGCAACCGCGACGCTCACGCGCCCCGAGCGCCTACGACGCAGAGAGTTCACGCCTAGCCTCGCTGGTGGTCGGTCGGGTACACGTTACGAACCGCCTCACGCGCTCGAGCTCTATCCGACACGCGTTTTCTTATTTCGGTTTGTTCTAGACCTAGTAGTTCCCGTGATAGTAATTAACCGTCTTTAGTGTACCTCTACCTGTGTTACCGTGATTATACGACATTGAGATTACACAAGTGTTTGATTTTAACAATCCACTTTAATCCAGTTACGAAAATAACAATTTTAAAAAAAATATTTATTCTCGTTATATTTATTTTACTTATAGATAACATATTGCTACAATTATTTGTCATTACGTCAGCTGAATAAGATTTGGAATAGATGTCAAGAAACTTAGAAGCAATTTGTATTATTTTGACATATTTGTATTATGAAATGTTTTAAATTTTAAATGGATTTTTTTCACCATAAATATTAGCTAGCTTATTATTAGTTAGCTTTGATCATGGTCGAAGTAATTAAGCAATACATAAGAATATAAGAATACTCAAAATGTAAAAAAAAACTACTTAAAAAATAGAAGATTTTAAGGTTAAGTATGGGCAGTTTGTTTACATTATTTATTTTACATTTTATTTGACTTTAATAAATATTGGTTGGTATTGAGGTTATAGCTTAAGTATTCATTTTCTTTACGAAAAGAAGATTGAAACTAAACCTCAAATTTTAATCCTAAAATAATAATATTACTAAAATAATCTTAAACATTTTCGGTCTATCTGCGAGAAATACGACAAACACCATATTGTAACGTGCTTAAAAAATCGTTACCACAAATTCATGCAATAACGAATCTGTTGTTTATTAAGTTGGTACGGTAAATATTTAAACGTTCTTGTTTATGCCTTTCTGTCAAAAACGGCTTCCTAGCTGGTCTTCAGAGTGCACAGCGAACGGTTCATAATGACGTCTTTAATAATTCGGCAAAATACCTCGTTAGTATGAAACCATTTGTTTCATATTCATCCATCATTTGACGTCGCTGCTGCTCGATAATAAGCCTCTTCCTCATACCTCTTAACCCTCACAGTATTTCTCTAGAACAAAGAATAACATTGTATTTATTACACATAAAAAATATTTATCATTCACTAATCGAATTAAACCTCATAATGAATGTAAAATTTTAAAGGCATCTTCTGTCTCAACAATACCTCTGTTCTACCAACAATACCTTTGATTAAGATTTATGTTTAGTAAAATATGAAATATTTAAATGATAACACTCACACTTAGTCCGGCTTCATTAGATATTTGTGTAAATTACATTCACTTTTACGCAGCGCAATAATATTTGATCTCCCTTCAATATTTATATTTGACTGCATTTTGACAACAATAACCACAACACCGCTAATACCTGAATACTCGTCACCAACAATAACCACGAACCAACAAAGTTTTATTAAGCGAATACGCGTAACGAACTGCGTCTGTCTACCCCACAGAAATCGAAATAATTTACTTAGTTTTCTATGGTCTACCTGCTAAACCTTAATATTTATGTGAACAAGACGACCGAAACAAAAACCGAATGATTATTGAACTATTAATTATTAAAAAATAACAAAAACTATGAGTAATTATTAAAAAATTACATGCAAACCGCAGATGAGATTTGGACCCTCGCTCGGCTCGCCATAATCGCACATATCAAAGCACGTTATCCACTGAGCTAGCATGCCATATACTATATTGATAGAAATTATGAACTACTATGAGTTGCAGACAAAGTGAGTGTGTGTGTGTCTATAGTATTGTAACATCTTATAGAAGAAGGCCGTAAATCAAACCGAAGCGTCACTCTATTACTTTGTGCGATTGCCTATGGACTTTTGGTCGGTACTGTACGTCACGAAATTGTCAGTAAATTGTTTCGTTACGACATGTCAGGAAATTGTAAAAGTAAGGCCGTATTCAGAATTATGTAATATTTTAGTAGTTACGGTGTATATATTTATTTTGAGACTACAATTTGTGAGTATTTTAGAGTAATACTTTATAAACTTTAACACTTAAGTACATAAGTAGAAAAAAAAACAAAAGTGAATCATTGTTTTATTTTAAAAAAGCTACATTGACCATAGGGTCAACTGTAACTAGAAAACTAAAAAATTTAGAAATACAAATTTAAAAAAATATTGTTTCTTCCTTGTTGGCTAATACAAACTCCTGACTGCCTTTCGATATTTGTAACTATTTAACATGTTTAACAATACCACACCAATATCTTTGGTAACTTTTCGCTTTATAAATTTCAAATTACCTTTTTGACGGATGCTTTTGAAATAATTCATCTTACAACTTTTATTAGTATTATTATATTAGTATATATATATTAGGTTCAATTGTACTCATATAATATTTTCAGGCGTTTTTAATGTAATATCTGATCAATACAGTATTATTTATTTCCCATTTGTTTGTCTCGGTTTTCCCGTCCTGAAAATTACCTTGATTTCCAATAATAGGTTCACTTTCAACTTCTTTTACAGGTATTATTTGTATATTGCCTGTTTTTCATTTAATATCATCTTTACTGTTGCTTGAGTCAATATTTTCTCCGGTGTGAGTTACTAATGCTGGGGCTTGCACAATGAGGTGATTTCTCTTTTTGATTTATTAGATTTATCATCATCAGTCATTTCCGGTTCTTCGTCGACATTCATCTTCACTTTTCCTTTAGTTTCCTTTATGTCTGTTTCTGTTTTTAGGTTTACTGCTTCACTTGCTATCAACTGTGTATCCGCATCTAGGATTTCCTCTAGTACCATTTTTCTTTTCATAATTCCCAAGTCACTTGTTTCTACTCTCAGCTCTTTTTTTCCATGACTGTCCATCAATAATAATTGTGTATCATAAATTTGCCATTCATCGGCTTTTTGTTTCTTTTTTCTTGTTTTCTTCAGATCATTATCTTTTTTACGAGTATTATTAGCATATTATCTGTTTTTTTTTTTTCATTTAATATCATCTTTACTGCTACTTGAGTCAATATTTTCAGGGGTTTCAGTTACTTGACATAATTTACTAATGTTAGTGCTTGCACAAGGAGGTGAGTTCTCTTTTTGGTTTAGTAGATCTATCATTGTCTCATTATTTTCAGCATCATCAGCCATTTCCGCTTCATCGTCGACATTCATCTTCACTTCACCTTTAGTTCTTACTCTCAGCTCTGTTGCATGACTGTTTATCAATTGGGTATGGTATATTTGCCCTTCACTGGCTTTTTGTTTCTCTTCTTTCCTTGTTTCCTTCAGGTCATTATCTAAAATCTTATCGAATTTATCAA
Organism: Omphaloscelis lunosa; assembly: GCA_916610215.1. Taxonomy (NCBI): domain Eukaryota; kingdom Metazoa; phylum Arthropoda; class Insecta; order Lepidoptera; family Noctuidae; genus Omphaloscelis; species Omphaloscelis lunosa. The sequence continues at coordinate 23,717,681 of OU744249.1, forward strand.
TGGAGTTTATTTCCAGGCCATTTTCTTCAATAATAAAAGCTTCAATGTATTCAGTTTTCATTTCTTTAATGTCCTCAACACTATCGGCATTTATTTCAAGTTATTCTATATCGAGTAGCGAAAGAAAAATTCTACAAAGTCATGACAGAGCTAATGCAAAAGAAGAACATAATTATCATGGGAGACTTTAACGCCAAGGTTGGTAGGAAATCAAACAAAGATGAATTTGTCCTAGAAGAGTACAGTAGTGGTTACAAAAATGACAACGGACAAAAACTAATAGATTTTTCTTTCGCTTACAATTTCAAAATAATGAATAGTTTCCTCAAAAAACGAAAGTCGAGTAAGTGGACATGGTTAGCACCGAATAGCATAGATAGAAATGAAATTGATTTTATACTTACAAGAGAAAAACATATTTAATAACATTGAAGTACTTAATAACTTAAATACAGATCATATAATAGTAAGAGGGGTTATACAAGACAGAAACAACAAATCAAGAAAACATATTAAACACTCAACCATGAACAAGACAATAACATCACCGACACCACAAAATATATTGAATGATCTAGGGACAACATTAAATGGAATGAAAGATACTGAAACATTGCAATAAAATTATATTTTTTTGAAAAGGGAACTTATAAATATAAACAAATCGAGTAAGACAAAAGTGATGAAAAATAAGTTAGGAGAATAAAAAATTAAATTGATGGAAAAGAGAAATTCAATGTTAGACAAACGAAAAGATAATAAACAAAATATCGCAAGTGTTAGTAAGAAAATTCAAAAAACGACAAGAAAACAAAGAAAGCAGAAAGACTGGATATTTTGAAAGAACAAGTTGAAAAAACAGGGGGAATTATGTGAAGTCTAAAACAGTTAAAAGATATGCACAATGAATACTCAACATGAAAACTAAAAATTAGAAGAAAAACGAGAAAATTACGACAAAGAGACTATCAATAGCAAATTTAACGACAGATTTTTACAAAAACTTATACACGGAGAGAACAACGCCAGAAGAAGAAAGAAAAGAAAGCTTACGAAGAAGAAGAAATACCTTGTATACTAGAATCTAAGGTCACAAAGGCTATAAAATCACAAAAAAGTGTGTTTATTACCGAACTGGTAATGGTTTGAACTATGAACTCATGTGCACACTAATAGGATTGTAAATAAAACCATAATTGTGTACTGATCTAAGTTGTTATATTTAATTAAAATTGCGAGACACTAACCAAATCGTGGTAACGAAACCATAGCGAGATCTATTTTGACGCCAACGCCATCTATCGAGCTTGACATCAAACTTTTCAATTTAAACGATAATGACTACGGTTTCTTCATGAACATACCGCCCACCAAGGACATTTAGTGACGGATGTCGTTCTTAAATTATCGTTAAATTTAAAATTTACACTTTGTATACTGTATAAGCTAAAATAGTTCGTAAATCTAAGGAATACACTAAAAATAAACAGTCTTCAACAATTTAAAAGGTGCTATTTAAAACATTTGTAAAAACTTAGTATATCGTTAAAATATGAGATAAAGATATAAACAACGTAAAAATTAACCTATAAAATGTAAACAGTAAAACATGGTAAACCTTGTAACTATACATTTGATCTTAAGAATAAAATTAACGAAAAGAATAATTAATATTTGATCTACAGAAGTTTATAAACTTGATAAAAAATAAAAAAAATAAAACAATTCATTGAGCTATTGGTAAAACACATAATTTGGAAGTTGGTCTCTTAATGACAGAGGATTTTGTGCGCAATGTGACCACACGGGTGATGTTATCATCACCGGGGTGTTTCTCTACAACCCTTCCCAACAACCAACGACTTGGCGGCAAATCGTCTTCCTTAATCAAAACAATGTCCCCGATATTGGGCTCCGGAACTTGGGAAGACCATTTATATCTATTCATGAGATTTGACAAATACTCTTGGGACCATCGTTTCCAAAAGGACTGCATCATTCGCTGAACTAATTGCCACCGAGTCAAATAATTAACATTTGAACTTTCGTAATTTCTATCTGGCACATTAACTATCGGCTCGCCAATCAGAAAATGTCCAGGGGTTAAGGGCAGAGGTTCACCAGGATCATCAAAGTTAATAACGCTTATCGGTCGCGAATTTAAACATGCTTCCACTTGGTTGAGGAGTGTAGACATTTCCTCGTACGTGAGTGTAGAGTCGCCGATTACCCTTTTAAGGTGAAACTTGGTGGATTTTACACCTGCTTCCCAAAGACCACCGAAATTGGGAGCATGGGGCGGAATAAAATGCCACTCAGTATGGTTTGCTTCCAGGTGTTCTGCTATTGCTGGCTGTATAGACGCCAACTGTCGTAACTCTCTGGAGGCACCTACGAAATTGGTACCGTTGTCGCTCCACAATTTAGCACACTGACCTCGTCTCGACACAAATCCTCGATTTCCAACTAAAAATAAATGCCTATGTTTTGAGAAAGATCACTTCATACTTGCCTGAGAGAAGTGTAAATACATGTTCATTGGATTGGATTACAATCAATGATCTGTGTCTAGCAGATCCCAATTTTAATACACCCAATAAAATAGATATTCTTTTGGGTGCAGATGCTTACTGCTACATTATGAAGGAAGGTATAGTCAAGAGTCCATCTGGCACTCTCATCGCACAGAGCACCACTTTAGGGTGGGTCCTTTCAGGTGTAGTCAGTTCAAGTACTGAGAGTTCAAAGCATCAAACAAAAAATATAAAGGTACATTGTGCACAGTTCAATGCAGATGACATTTTAAAGAAATTTTGGGAGATCGAAGAAGAAATGAGCACAAAGAAATTACTTAATCCAGAAGAGCAAAAGTGTGAAGAATTCTATATTAAAACGACTAAGAGAGATGATACAGGCAGATACATTGTACGATTACCATTCCGAGACGAAGAACCTGCTTGTAAAGCCGGACGTTCACGTGATATAGCTGAAACAAGATTTAAATCATTAGAAAAGAGACTAAGTAAGGATACAGATTTAAAAGAAAAATATATAGAGGTAATTAATGAGTACTTACATTTAGGACACATGAGACCTGTAAAGGATGAAGATAGTAATAGAGATGAAGCCGTTTATTTACCACACCACGCGGTGATAAGAAATGACAAGACCACGACTAAGGTTCGTGTTGTTTTCAACGCCTCGGAAAAGAATAAAAAAGGAGTTTCACTAAACGATACTTTAATGGTAGGACCAACGCTGCAAGCAGATTTAAGACACACAGTTTTGAGATGGAGAATGCATTCTATAGGTATAGTGGCGGACATAATTAAAATGTATCGTCAAGTTAGAATAGTCGATGAGGATGCTGTTTTCCAGCGAATACTCTGGCGAGACGATCCTGAAAAGCCGGTCAGAGATTATGAGTTGGTAACGGTAACTTTCGGAACAGCCTCTGCACCATACCAAGCCGTTAGATCGCTCCATCAGGTCTCATATGATGAAGGAGACAAGTTCCCACTTGCAGCAGACAGAGCGTTAAATTGTTTCTATATGGACGATTTAATGACTGGATGTAATAACATCGAAGAAGGTGTAGAAATCTGTAAACAAATGGTAGAATTATTAGCAAAAGGAGGATTTGCCTTACAGAAATGGAACAGCAATAATCAGGAATTATTAGATAAAATAGGTTCTATGGATAGGAATGAAGGAATTCAACAAGTAGGTCAAAATCATATAAAAATGGAGTACATTAAGAATAAGGACAAACAGGATATGATAGTAAAGGAAAAGGAAATAAATAATAAGGACACAGAAATTAAACTAGATAGTACTACAAAAATGTTAGGACTCACCTGGAACCGCCACGAAGATTCCTTTCAGTACGCGGTAAATCTCCCACCGCTGACAACGGCACCCGTAACAAAAAGATCTATAATATCTGACATAGCTCGTTTATTCGACCCATTAGGCTGGTTAGCTCCTAGTGTGGTTGTAGCAAAGGTTTTCATTCAGAAATTATGGCTTGCAGGTGTAAGTTGGGATGAGGAATTAACTACGGAATTAATAACAGAGTGGTGTACTTACCGTGAAGAGTTAAAATTACTTACCAAGGTTCGGATACCTCGTTGGCTTGGGACAAGTTCAACTGATGATCTTGAATTGCAAGGTTTCAGTGACGCTTCAAAGGCTGCATACTCGGCAGTCGTTTACTTGAGGATAATTGATACCACAGGCAAGGTTCATCTTTCATTGTTGGTGGCAAAAACAAGAGTAGCTCCAATCAAACAAGTCAGCATTCCTCGACTGGAGTTATGTGGCGCAGTGCTCTTATCAAAACTATTGACAGAGTCTGCAGAGGTGTTAAATATACCAAAGGAGAAGATTTCAGCGTGGACAGATTCGACAGTAGTACTAGCGTGGCTGAACAGCCACCCTAGTAGGTGGAAAACGTTTGTTGCAAATCGGACCGCTGAAATATTAGGGGCAATGAGTTCATCTCAATGGTTTCACGTGTCGACCAAAGAGAATCCAGCAGACTCCGCTTCAAGGGGAATACTACCCAGTTCATTGATTAATAATGAGTTATGGTTTTCTGGACCGTCATTCCTGAAAAACAAAACAATTGAGTACAAAAGGCCAAAGGAATTATTTGACTCGGCTTTTATTAACGCTGTGGCTAATAAAACCTGTCTGGGTTTGGAGACCTTCCCCGTAGACAAGCATGCGACTATCGGATTATCACTAGTTGAAGAACTAGTATTATCTGTAGCCGTCCTTACGGTACCATCTCGTCCTTCATTCTCTGCGTTAGGTTCTCCATTAGGGTGCAGCAATGAATGGTGGCGCTTGTTGCAAACTTTACAGACGGTTTGCTTTTTACAGTCGTATACTCTATGATTGCTGCCTAGACAATTAAAACAGATTTTATTTTTTGCTACAAATTCGCGTCTACTTTCTGTGGGTTGCTTTGCAAATTGCTTGCAGAAACAGAGCTTGTGGACTTCCGAGCAGAATTCGCAACGCATGTTTGATGACTTTGTGGCTAGCATTGTCTTTGAACTATGAACCTGTGAACTATTACTGGCCTGGTGAGCCACGGCCCTCCTCGGCTCTATACATTCCAATGCGCGGAAACGACTTTCAATAAATATCTTAAGATCCTCAAAGGTTGGCAACTCGTTGCTAGAATCGTTAGAACTGCTTAACTCCCATTGTTTCCGCGTTTCATTATCTAATTTGAACGTTACTATATGGATGATGATAACGTCCCATGTGCTCACATTGATTTCTAGATTTTTAAGCGCATTAAGGCAGTCACTTGTGGTATCTAACAGCTCTTTTAAAGCGGTAGCTGATTCTACATTCAATCTTTTCTGACTAAACAACCTTTTTAAAATACAATTGACTAGGTACTTTTTATTAGCATAGCGCTTTTCTAACTGAGACCAACATTCGCTATAGTTGGCATCTGTGATTGGTGTATACCTAATCAACTGTTCGGCTTCGCCCGTCAGGTGACCTTTAAGATAGTGCAGTTTTTGTACATTATCTAAAGATGTGTTATTATGTACAAGCGACTTAAAAAGGTCGTGAAAGGCTGTCCATTCACTGTATTTGCCAGAAAAATTGGGAATTGTGATCTTGGGCAACTTTACGAATGAATTAGATGGCTTAGACGAATTATTATTGTTAGATCCACTCGTTTGTGGTAGTGGTTCTCTAGGATTAATCTTATTTAACGTTGATTTCATCAGACATTTACATGATATAAATATATCTTCGGTAGAATCGTATATATCGACCACCCTTTGACCTATGTCTTCCATCTTAAAACGTCCATAAAGTTGAGATTTTGTTTCCTTAAATGAAGACCAATCATTTTCTAATAATTCAAGTCTTGTCTCTATATATTCTACTGTCAGTCTATCTTTTGGACTCTTTTTAAAATTTGTGAAAGCCTTTTGTATAACATTTTGAAGGTCTTTCAATATATTAATTTGACCTTCCATCATGAACAACAACAATAATATTCAAAAAAAGAATTAAAAATTGATTGAAAAAACAGTATAATTTAATATACTATTTAAAGTTCATCCAAACTATTATGTGAACAACTCCAATATAACCTTATAAAAGAAAACCTAGATTGAGACATAAAAACTTTGAAAAGTTTGTTACCAAATAAAATGTACTGTTTTTGTTCTAAGTCTCAATAACAGCGAAAAATTTTACAAGTTATATTTAAACCAAACACTGGTAGAAATCGGGCATAGATTCCCCGTTCCACCGTTTTTAATGAAACTATTCTAAGTCCTTAATTACTAACATGCACAATTTTTACGCTAAGACAAAATATTTTTCAAAATCTTAAAGTTAAAATCTTCTTTAAAATAAAGTTCAAAATTGCTTGGCAAAATCTTCTTTATCACTGCTATAGTTATTTATTTCAATTGTACTCACGTTTGCACTTCACTCACACTTGCACGTAGTTTGAACTCGTACTGAACTAGTGGCGCCCCCTGTGGTGACACTTTGAACTTCAACTGCCGGTTGCTCACGACGATCTCGTTCACCTTGCTGAACGAAGCTGCTGCCTGAACTACCAGTGTTGGTCTTCTGTGATTCTACTAGTGGCGCCCTCTGTTGCGACGAGTTGAACTAAAAATTCCACAGTGGGTTGCTGCCACTGCGGGATGTCCCCAGTACTCCTGCTGCAGCGATCCACTGCGAGTACACTGGAGTGCGGTCCAAACCTGGCACCGCTACCTTCAAAAACTTTAGACTATCTGGTCTAATCCAGGGTCGATGGACCAATGTTTATTACCGAACTGGTAATGGTTTGAACTATGAACTCATGTGCACACTAATAGGATTGTAAATAAAAACATAATTGTGTACTGATCTAAGTTGTTATATTTAATTAAAATTGCGAGACACTAACCAAATCGTGGTAACGAAACCATAGCGAGATCTATTTTGACGCCAACGCCATCTATCGAGCTTGACATCAAACTTTTCAATTTAAACGATAATGACTACGGTTTCTTCATGAACAAAGTGGAAACGCTGTTGGAGATGATAAAATATCTAACGAACTACTAAAATAGTCTCTACCCGCGATATCCAAATATGTGACAGTAACTGAACAAATACCCATTCAATGGACGAAATCAACCATCATCGACTATGGCTAATAATGATCGAAATAGCTGTATCTATAATTATTAATATTTAATTCAAACCCAATATTTTGCATGCCGTAAGGTAAAATGTATCGGGACACTTAATAAATATTCCAACCTATATGTATACCTACATTATCAGCAAATAAATGATTTCTTTCTTTCTTTCTTTCTTTCTTTCATCCTACTACACAAAAAGGTAGACAAAAATTAAATAAATAATTATAAACCTTTTTATGTCCAATATGTATACACAAAGTGTTTTCTTAAATAATACTCAGGCGAATATCAAAATATCTAGAAGAAAACCAACCGAGGGAGCACGCTGGATTTCGCGCCGATTATTTTACCATCGACCATATTCATGTTGTGAAACAAGTAATTGAACAGCTCAATGAATACGGGCAACTGTATTATATGGCATTCGTCGAAACCAAGGAGTAGAAAGAAAATACATAAAATAAATTTACAAAAACACCACAGCAACAGTCCAATTTGAACAACAAGGCGAAGAATTTAGAGTTCAAAAAGGCGTTAGGCAAGGCGATCCACTTTCCCCAAAACTCTTCACAGCAGTGTTAGAAAATATATTCAGGAACTTAGACTGCGGACATTTTGGAATCAATATTAACGGATTGAACCTAAATCATTTAAGATTCGCCGACGACATACTAATTGTCGCTGAGAAACCAAGCATGCTACAAACTATGTTACAACAATTAGATGTTGAAAGCAGGAAAGCAGATTTATCTATGAACCCAACGAAGACTAAATTAATGACGAATGCCGTAAAAGAAAATATAGTAATAGGACAAGAAAATATAGAATATTTATTTATTTATTTCAGACATAATCTAGTCCATAGTTACATTTAAATTATAAAACTCACAGATAAAAATCCAAAATACAATATTTTTTAAAATATTCATTAAATAAAATCGACAAAAAATTATAAAAAAGTGTCAAATATAAAATTGACAAGGAGTAAAATTTTATAAGAATGTGAAAATACTTTTAAATCTAAAAATTAACAAATTATAGGAAATCATATCATTTTAAATTTTTACCTGCACCAAGCCCGATATAAGGGTGCATGTAAGGCCTGCCAGTGCCGCATAAAAGGCCCGTCTAACCTGTTGGCAACAACGGTAAGAAGACTGTTGCCACTGCCCCGCACTCTACTCGCCATCGAGGTCGCCCTCTTGCGCATGCTGGCATAAAAACAGTCAATGCGGACCGACGCGAACATTCCCGATGCGCTGCAGAAGCGAGGCAACCGCAGCAGCGCCCTCAGCACGTTATTATATTGAACGCGGAGAACGCTGTAGGATTTCTGCAAATATGACACCCACAGACCACTCGTATAAAAAGATGTGCAGTAGGCTCGAAACAAGGTGATCTTCACATTCTTAGAGCTACGAGCAAACCTGCGGGCGATCATATTTGCCCTCACCGACAGCGCCCTCCTTTCTCGCTCAATATCAGCATCATCCTTCAAGTCGGACGTCACAATGTGGCCCAGATACTTAAAATCATGTACCCGCTCCAAGGGCACCCCACATAGCCTTACTGGTGGGACCTCCGCCGGACACTTCGAACCCACATTGAAAACCATAAACTCGCTCTGTTTAACGTTATATTTTAGGCCATGAGTATGAGCGTACGTTTCGTAAATGCTTACTAGCTCTCTGAGTCCCCCTATTGACGCGCTCAGTAACACCTTATCATCAGCGTAGCTGATGTTGTTAAAGCAAAAAAAAAAAAAATTGTGATGTTCACATTCCCATACAGCCAAAGTTTGCCACAGGAAGAAAATAATTTTAGGTCTGAAATTAATATGACATAACATAATTTGACAAGTAATAATCATTTATTTCATTTAATTGACACTAACAATTATGTTGGTAACCACTTTTATTTGACAAAAGATAGATTTTGTATGGATAGGTACTATCTTTCAATATATTGTAAAAGACAGATAGCTGTACTGCTATCATATTACTTTTCTATTACAGCCAATAATTTGGTATCAAATATTGACATTGATAATAATTTAAATTAGAAATTAAGACTATAGAGGCAACCTCTAGCAATAGTGTACAGAATTGCAAAATAAAATCAAATAAAAGTTTAAAATCTGTAAATAGTATTAACCTGGTGCATCAAAATATTCAAGGATTTATGAACAAAGATTTAGAAGTAGAATTATTTATGAATTTTAACAGTACTGATATTCTTTGTATAACAGAACATTGGCTTAAAAGCCACCAGTTCTTGTTCAATTCTAATAATCACCAGGTAGGTAGTTTATTCAATAGAGTTAATGCTGTACATGGTATTAATTTAAATAAGTAACCAGCTTAAATAGAGAGGCCGTAAGGATATTGTGAGCCTATCTGTTGAGCGAACAGTTGAAATAGCCTGTATATAATTGGAGCAGTTTATTGTATTAAGTGTGTACAGACCCCCTTCAGGATTGAATGACTGCTTTGAAAAGGTAATGGATGAAGTGTTACACAAGATTTGTAACTCAAATAAGTCCATTATCACTTGCGGTGATTTTGTTAATTTATTAGAAAATTCAGGTTCTTGTAGTAAAATAATAAGTCTGTTTCAGTCCTACAATCTTGTAAACCTGTTTTTAGAGCCCACAAGAATAACCCCGACTAGTGCCACATGCCTAGATATGTTATACCAAGCCACACAGAAATAATAAATTTACTAGATTCTGATCATTGCGGGCAGAGGATTACTATCCCAAACCAAAACAACAAAGTGGCTAAAAAGGATATCACTGTTAACCCCAAAACTGCAAGTCGCTTGGAATTTTTTTAAGTTAAACTAATTAATAAATTACCAGTTTTGTCTATTCATGCTGGTCCTAATTATCTATATGAGGATTTTTTTCATATATACTGTAAGCAATTTAATTCCATCTTAATTCCCAAGACTATCTCGGTCAATAGTAACCCATCTTTTAGTGATTGGGCTACCTTTGGTATTCATAAAAGTAGAACACGGCTTTATGAGCTTTACAAGAAAAGGACTTATGTAATAGGGTGGAGCGCGGTTGTATGGAAATAATTTTTTTTCCTAGTTTTGAATTCTAATAGGGGGGGATTAGTGCCTTATGTAAAAATAACTGTTCTTTTTCAGTTCGATAAAATAATATCTTCTACCTCCGCTTGGACCTTGAAATTTTAAGATTTTCTGAAAAATCGTAGTATTTTTAAGGTTCTCTGTTAAGTATATAAGAGCTATATAGGGAGGATAAATGATACTAAATTATATATTTAAGATATGAATAATGTAATTAAACGCAAAAGTAGTACAATTTTTACTTATAGCTAATAATAAAACAAGTTTTCAGTCAGCCTTAAAATCTCTTTTTGTCTCAAATTTTGGCATTTTCTTACGGGATTCCAATTTAGCTTTTATGGCTCCCAATCGTGATGAGTCCTTACACTGGGAAGTGCAAGCTTCTGTCGTCAACTTTACAGCTCTTTCAACTGCTTGGGTATGGCAGGGTAGACGTTCACCCTCGTCGCCAGATTGGACTATTTGTTGAATTTCTTGATCAGTTAGCTGTTTCAAGATCGGAGGTTCGGTAATAGTTTGTTGCCAATTTATCATATCGATATAATTCGACGCACCAAAGTTAATATCTGTCACTTCAAACAGCCTTGGTGATGGAAGTTGTGACATACTACGTGCTTTTAATACACGCCGGGCTGCCAGTTCACGAATGTGTCTCTTCTCATCTGTAATCATTGCAAGTAAGATGTTTTCAGGATGTGCAAAATAGCTATTGCGTTGAATGACAGGATCGATGACCTTTTTTAGATTTTCTGGCAGGTACCTAGAGGTCGATATGATTTTAAAAAGATGCCGAGCCCCATTTTTACAGGACGATTTATTCTTAATGGAGAACCAACATGGGGCGTAAACTTTTATGACAAATGTAGCCAGGGTTATCAAATTATCTTATGGTTTTTCTGTTGCTACATACAAACGTAGTATACGATTAGCACCTGTGAGCCAACGAGCATGAGATAGGTAGACTATCTCATGCTCGTTGGCTCACACTGGGGACCTATTCGCCAGATCTTCTGGAAAGTCGCCTGATTGTACCGCTGAGACAATATCGTGCAACTACTTTTGATCTGCACTCAAATCTACAGCTGTTGTTGGAAGCGGTTCTCCTTCGATCGGATGGAATTTTTTAACTGGCAATTGTTCACAAGTTTCCAGTGACTTTCCCAACTGGCCTCGTGTAAGTCTTGGGTCCCGAAGTGGCTACGTCAATATGAAAAAACAAGTGTCTCAAAGGAAGTTCGTTCATATGAAGTAAACAAATTACCCACTGGAGAGGTCTTTGCAGATTTTTTTCCAGGAGGCGTATAATTCCGCCATATTTTCCAGTATTAACATTTGTTCCATCACAGCCAATTGCCATAAGATGCTGTGGAGAAACGCTTTTCTTGGCCAAAAACCCTGTGATTGCGGTTTCTATTGCCTTTGCTGAACCTGTACTTGGTACTACGTACCCCATATAAATAGAACCCGGCTCCTGAATGAGCGAGATATGCTCTTCAATACACGTAGTTCTATAGTATTTATTACCTTTTTTAACAATTTTTAAAGTTTTGTCTTTCTTTCCGTCAAAGTATAAAGCAGAAAGCTCTGTATTAATGACTTCTTTCACTAATTTCTGTCGGTTTTTAGATCTCTCCCTTCATAATTTATGTCTATCAATAACCTCAAGATCAGATCATATATCGTGCAAAACGGAAGATGCGATCGCTGCCGCCGCCCTATCAGAGACACCATATCTGTCGCACGTCTTCGATAACATAGGTAAGTTAATATGTGAGATCTTTCTTCTCTTTATTTCAGGAACGCCATCGTCTTTAGTGTTTAGGAATTCATCAGCTGTACTACTACTTCGCTCGGATGTCGGGGATGTCGGTGATATCATGGAAACGTTAATTTCTGTATCAACTTTCATAAAACTGTTACTCAAGGATTTACTTGTGGAGTTTTCGCGATCTAGTTTCCGTTTAAGGGTCTTATGTAGTTTTTTTGTCGTAGTAATGTCAATTTTACCGATAAACATATTTCGAGAAGTTCGTTGATCTATTAAAAACGGTTGTTCCTGTTTGGGAACCTTTTTATCAGTCGGGCAGATGCAATGTGGGAGTTCTTTACATTTGCAAGATGCAATATCAAAGAGCAGCTTACCATTTTCGCGAAAACTTTCCAATTGTTCTGGAGAAATCTTCTTAATAGACTTAAGTAAATTCTTGCATTTCAAGTGATATGCTTTTAACATCTGTATGATTCTCGTTCGTGTTACAGTCGGAATAGATGCTGTTTGCCATATACCTTCAATCCTAGGTACCACTATATCTGCTACTTGTGAAAATGTTGGCTCCTTTGTAGTTTCTAATTGTAATTTGAGCTGATGTCTCGTCCATTCATAATACTTCATTACATCTTCATAAGTAGGTAGATAATTGTCTTTAATATCCTCGATTCCACCAAACAAGGGACACTTAAATGCACTACGAGTCTTTTCCATGTTTCAAAACAAACGTCCGACCTGTCACTTGGAGTAATAACTGTGCACTGATACAAGTGTCGAAAAGCGCGCGCTGCGCAACGAATGGCCTCCCAGCGCGCCCCCGCACTCTTGTTTTAAGTACCTAAACCAACGTAAGAATATGTTTTTTAATGATTAGAAAACAAAGTAGACTATTGTAACTATCGAATAATAAAATAAAAAGTAATGAATATTTATAAATGACAAATTTAAGCAGCGTCAAACATGGGTCTAAAAATCAATTTATTCAAAAGTTCAGTGACCTTGCGGAGGCAGATAATCTAATCTTATTCAAATTATATTTTGTGTGCGTTATGTTAAACCCTAAAGGCACCCTTTTCGCGCTATTACATAACTATATCACGAAAAAAGTTTTTTCACTCCACCCTATTATGTAAACACAGCTGAATTTAATTTATATGTTAGAAATTATTCAAAATTATTTAAAAAAGTTTGTTGTATGGCCAAGTCGCGTTATTTGAGTCTGAAGATTAAAAATAGTAATAATGTAATTAAAACGACTTGGAATATTATAAATAGTGAAACGGGAAGGTCTAATAACTGAAATACTAACTACAGCCTGTCTATTAATGATAATATAATAAAATCAGACTCCCAAGTCGCCGCGGCCTTTGAAAATTTCTTTTCAGATATTCCCGTTTCAAATACTAAATCTCTAAACTCATCACCTTCTGTTGCTGAGTCTTTGCTAGAACTGTTTTTGTAAACGCAACGACATAGAAATAAGTAATGGTATTATTAGGTGAAATGGGTCACGCATAATGCTCTTTGTAACTAACCTTGTATAATCAGTTCATAGCAATTGGGTCCCTAATAATGACCTAGCTGTCACTTGTCTTACCGGTGTAATTCATGTACATTGTGCTCGGACGTGTTCCAATTATAATCTTTTATAATCAGACTGGTGTTTGCATTTCCATCCATAATCCATCAGGTTATGGGCCCAGGACACCGAAATCTACACGGCAATCGCAATATTTCCCGTTTAAACACGAAAGTAGAAGAAAATTTAAAACTATAACCTCTACGCGTGAACACGAAGAAATGGCCGGAAATGCTTCACCTTTGCAAAGCATCGAAAAACTCAAAGGTATCGATAATTATTCTACATGGAAGTTTTGCATGAAGATGATATTAATTCACGAGGACCTGTGGGACACTATCGATGGTGAGCAGAAAGGAACACTGAGCGATGCAGACATGAAAAAATCGCAGAAGGCACTTGCAAGAATATGCCTGTCGGTTCAAACGAGTGCATTCCCCCATGTCAGGAACGCAAAGGATGCACGTGAGGCGTGGAACAACCTGAGCAGAGCCTTTGAGGACAAAGGGCTATGCCGAAGACTAGGTCTGTTAAGAACGCTATTCAGCACCAAATTATCAGAACATGACAGCATGGAAAGCTACCTTAGCAAGCTGCAGGAGCTGTCACAACAACTGTTTGATATCAATACACCTCTGGATGATGAATTCTTGGCTGTCATCATGCTCAGCGGGTTACCAAGTAATTATGATCCGCTTATTATGGCTCTTGAAAATTCAAACTTAAAGTTGACTAGTGACATGGTCAAAGGCAAATTATTACAAGAATATGACCGCAGGAATAAAACTGAAGATACAAAGGGATTCGCAGCGACCAGAAAAGCACCAAAATGGTATAAATGCAAAAGGACTGGACATTTCATCAAAGACTGCCCGAGGAATAACAATAAGAAGCCAGCGAAAGATAAGAAAACAGAGAAGGAGAAACCTCCCAAGGATTCATCCAAGGCTTTCTTAACGGCGCTCTCCGTCAGCTTCCAGCGTGGTGTGTGGTATGTGGATAACGGTGCATCAAACCACATGTGCAACAACCGAGAACTCTTTTGTGATTTTAGTGAAGTAAGTGTGTCGCAGTGTTGCAAACGGTGAAAAATTACCAACAGCTGGACAAGGTAATGTGCGTGTCAAATTGCAAGACTGTGAGAGAACAATTAGAGACGTTTATTATGTGCCTAATCTTTCAGCTAATTTGCTTTCTGTTAGTTCTTTAGTTAATAAAGGTTATACAGTAACTTTTAATAAACAGAAATGTATTGTATCTGATGATGATGAAGTTTTGGCAACAGCCACTCATAGGAATGGTATATATCAACTTGACGCCATTGATCAGCCTTTGTGTGGTGGTGGAGGTAATACCAGTTTTGCTTCTTTCAGTACAGTTACCAAAGAAAAACAGTCTAGTGATGAGACTGTTATGTTTTCTTCATCAAGCTCATCAAAAGGTACAGTGAAAGAGGAGTCCCAGGAAATGTGGCACCGTAGACTTGGCCATTTGAACTCCAGGAGTATGGCACTCATGAATAAAGGTATGGTGACAGGTATTAAATATAATTCAGATATTTTTAATCCTTGTGTTGCTTGCATTGAAGGTAAACAAACTCGTGCTCCCTTTCCTAAAAAGTCATACACACGAGCAACACAGTTACTAGGATTAGTTCACACTGACTTATGTGGAGCAATGCCAACGCAGTCTATTGGTGGTGCTAGATATTTTCTGATATTCATAGACGATTTCAGTAGGAAAACGTTTGTTTATTTTTTGCATAATAAAGATGAAGTTTTTGAACATTTTAGGAATTTTAAAAACTTAGTGGAAAATGAAACTAACCACAAGATTAAAATTATACGCAGTGACAATGGTGGTGAATTTATTAACTGTAAATTACAGGCTTATCTGAAAGAGAATGGAATCAAACATCACACAACGGTCCCGTATTCTCCACAACAAAATGGTGAGGCAGAAAGAGCAAACAGGACCATTGTTGAGAAGGCCAGGTGTATGCTAAAGGATTCCGGCCTGGACAACAAATTCTGGGCAGAAGCTGTCAATACTGCTGTATATCTCAAAAACCGGACACCAACTAAGGCTCTAATTGGACAAGTACCTGAGGAAAAATGGAGGAATAAAAAGGTAGATGTTAGTCATTTACGTATTTTTGGCTGTATTGTCTATGCTGTTACCCCGATTAGAAACAAATTGGATTCGAAATCCAAGCAGTATGTTTTTTTGGGTACTGTGAAAGTACAAAAGGTTTTCGTCTGTTGGATCCTGATAAATCGTACAAGTGTGTCAAAGCACGAGATGTGATTTTCTTGGAGAATACATTTTTCAATAGTAGGTCACATGATGATAATTTTGACTCTGTGTTCATCAAATTTCCTCAAAATGATGCTCCGGGGAAACCTGTGAATGTTGTTCATGACCCATAATCAATCCTGGATAATGACCAATGCTCACAGCATATTGAACGATCTGAGCCAAGCCAGTCTGAACCATCCACCATAAGACCAGAATTTTCTGATGACCAAAGAAGAAGAACACGGTCGAGCACAATTACAGTGTATGATTCAGACAGTGAGGTCAACCTCACTGTCTGAATCATACACCACTTTAGAATCAAATTTTTCTGCGGATCCCACATACGTTCCAGGTTGCTCAACATTGAATGAGACAACATCAGATTCATCTTTATATAAAGATCTCGATGAGACTGGGATGACTGTCCTGTTGGTTAAAGAACTATGCAACGACGATGATGTACCAGGAATGGTGCAAGAAGCTTTGGCAGGCACGGAATCAATTGAGTGGACAACAGCTATGACAGATGAGTATAAATCTTTTAATGACAACAAATGTTGGACTCTAGTAAAGAAACCAAATAATCAGAAACCAATTAAGTGCAGATGGGTTTTTAAAAAGAAGAAAGGTCTGAATGGTGAACTCTTGAACTACAAAGCACGGCTGGTGGCTAAAGGTTACTCGCAGAAATTTGGAGTTGATTATTTAGAGACTTTCTCTCCGGTGGTAAGACACTCAACTATTAGAACTTTACTTGCCATTGCTGCTGAATTTAATATGGACATTAATCATCTTGATGTTAAGACCGCTTTTTTGAATGGCAACCTGAATGAAAACGTATATATGGAACAACCAGAAGGTTTCATAGTAAAAGGTTATGAAAATTTTGTGTACAAACTACATAAAGCTATTTATGGCTTAAAGCAAGCTTCCAAAATGTGGTATGAGAGAATAAACGAAGTATTATTACAGAAAAAGCAATTCAAAAGGATAACTTCAGAACCATGTGTATTTTACATGAGAAGTAATAGTGATTTAATAATAATTGCACTCTAAGTCGATGACAATTTATTGTTTTCTAGCAATTCAACTTTAAAAGAAAAGGTGAAATGTGAACTTATGAACACTTTTGAAATGAAGGATTTTGGATCTGCACACCACATTCTTGGAATTAGAGTTAATAAAATTCAAAATTAAGTTACACTTGATCAAACTGGATACATAAAAAGAGTATTGGAGAAGTTTAACATGACGGATTGCAAACCTGCAAAAACTCCACTAGAAAAAGGAATCAAATTACCTAAAGGTGATAATAAAAGTACAAATTCTCATTACAGGAATTTGTTGGCTGTCTCATGTATATAGCTGTGTGCACCCAACCAGATATCGCTCATGCTGTGAGTGTGCTCAGTCAATTTAACGAATGTCACACTGAACATCATTGGAAAGCTTTGAAGCGTGTCCTTCGCTATCTTAAAGGTACTGTAAACTATGGATTAGTTTTTCAGAAGAGTGGTATGGATGTAACAGCTTATGTAGATGCTGACTGGGGTGGAAATGAACTTGATCGTAAGTCTTTCACCGGTTTTATTTTTAAGCTTGGTAATTCATTGATCTCTTGGGAAAGTCGCAAACAAACTGCAAACAGACTGTTGCCCTCTCCAGCACAGAGGCTGAATATATGGCACTTTCAGATGGTTGTAAGGAAGCTCTTTTTGTAAGAAGTTTTCTTAATGAATTGTTGAACAGTAATTGTAAAGTAACATTGTATAATGATAACCAGTCTGCTCAAAAGTTAACTACTAATTGTATGTATCATAATATAACTAAGCACATAGATGTAAGGCATCATTTCATTAGAGAAAATATAAAGAAAAACATTGTTAATGTTAAGTATTTGTCTACAGATTTAATGATTGCAGATGTGTTGACAAAACCTTTGACAAAAGAAAAACATGATCAATTTGTAAATGGATTATGTTTACATAATTTGTAATAAAGTTTTTTTTAGGTTTTAAAACATCTCTCACTTTACTTAATATCTCGCATTCTTTGTGATATTGTATTAAAGTTTTTTTTTTTTGTAATTCTGTTATGTAACTACTTCTAGTTATTTACTTATGACATTGGTTTAAGGGGTAGTATTAGAACTGTCTTTGAAATGGGTCATGCATAATGCTCTTTGTAACTAACCTTGTATAATCAGTTCATAGCAATTGGGTCCCTAATAATGACCTAGCTGTCACTTGTCTTACCGCTGTAATTCATGTACATTGTGCTCGGACGTGTTCCAATTATAATATTTTATAATCAGACTGGTGTTTGCATTTCCATCCATAATCCATCAGGTTATGGGCCCAGGACACCGAAATCTACACGGCAATCACAATATTTCCCGTTTAAACACGAAAGTAGAAGAAAATTTAAAACACACTTTAAATGTAAAAAAGACTGCAGATCTGTGGGGTAACTCTGTAGACGTTGCCAAGTCTATTATTGACATTGTAGCACCTACTTTAGCTCTCATCTTTAATAATTGTATCGACTGTGGGGAGTTTCCTGACCTAATGAAAAATAGTAAAATTATACCTTTGTTTAAATCAGGTAGTACATCAGACCCCACAAATTATAGACCTATTTCAGTACTACCTACATTTAGTAAAATTTTTGAGAAATTAATTTTAGAGCAATTGCAAAGATTTTTTAATAGACATTACACATTATTACACAGCAAACAGTTCGGTTTTACAAGGGGTCGTTCAACTACTGTCGCCGGTGTTGAACTTTTAGGTCACATTTATAATGCATGGGAAGATAAATGTGATGCCTTGGGTATCTTTTGTGATTTGTCCAAGGCATTTGATTGCGTTCTTCATGACACGCTAATCAGGAAACTCCGCCACTATGGGATCCGGAACAGCGCTCTGAATCTTCTTACTTCATACTTGAGTAATAGGATTCAGAGCGTTGACGTTAATGGAAAAAGATCTCCCGGATCTTTAGTAACAATGGGAGTCCCACAGGGCTTAATTCTTGGTCCTTTCTTGTTTCTTATTTATATTAATGACTTGCCTTACCTCATAAAGGATAACCATGATATAGTGTTGTTTGCGGATGACACTTCACTTTTGTTTAAACTTAAACGTCAGCAGCTAGTTACCTACGATGTAAATACCGCAATCTCAAAAGTAGTTCACTGGTTCAATGTTAACAATTTACTTCTGAATGAAAAAAAAACTAAATGCATTAAGTTTACCCTACCTCATGTTAGGTAGGTGAAAACTAAAGTGTTAAAGGGCGAAGAATTGAATCCTGAAGATAGCACAGTATTCTTGGGCTTAACTTTGGATGCTAAGCTTCAGTGGGGCCCACATATAGATAAATTGTCAAAAAAGCTAAGCTCCGCAGCATATGCTGTTACAAAAATTCGTAATTTAACTAACATAGAGACAGCCCGTTTATTGTACTTTAGCTATTTTCATAGTTTAATGTCTTACGGTATTCTGTTGTGTGGAAATGCCGCCGACATTGAAACTGTATTTGTTTTGCAGAAAAGAGCTGTTCGATCAATTTATAAATTAAGTCCGAGACACTCTCTCAGAGATAAATTTAAGGAATTAAATGTAATGACTGTGCCTTCTCAGTATATTTTTGATAATCTTTTATATGCCCAAAAAAACATAAAATTGTTTAAAAAATACAGTGATATCCATAACATAAATACTAGGAACAAACACAAATTTGTGGTACCTACAACAAGGCTCAAGAAAATAGGTAGCTCCTTTAGATGTCAATGTATACGCTTTTATAATAAACTTCCAAGCCACGTACAAGATCTAAGCCTTAATAAATTCAAATCATTTACTAAACGCAAGTTGTGCCAGAAGGCTTTTTATGCCGTTAAAGATTACATTGAGGACAAAAAGGCATGGGATTGAGCTGCTCCAATTTTATTATTTTTTTATGTTTTACTTTCGGAACTTTGTTTTTATTTTCGCTAACTTTAAAGTTATATACACAATGACATGAATATTTACTTTGTGAAGTATAATTTTTTATTTTTTTTTGTTTTAATTATTGTGAATGTGAGGACTATGTTGGTCATATATATATTATATTTATTTATTTTTCTCAGTTACTTTTAATGATAATCTGGCAGTTGTGAGTACTTTATGCGACCTACCCAAATGTCCTTTCTTTGGTATTGTTCGTCGAATCATTGAGCTCCTATTAAGTTCTGAGTTGAGCTACACGATTACTGACAAATGCGTGCATGGAATGGACAGGTCCACTCAAATCTGTATGGTTCTTTCCTCAAAAGACCATTTCAGACATAAATCTACATGGTCCTCAAATGAAATGCTCTAACCAAGATTATTTCCTGGTTTTTATATACACTTTGACATCAATGAATTTTTTATACTTTTAAAGTATTATATTATTTAAATTATTGTGAATGTGAAGACTATGTGGGATGACCCACATAGTCTTCACATTCACAAAAATCCTTTTTCTTTTTGTTTTTAATTTTTTCTCACTTAGTTCTAATTATAGTCTGACAGTTTGAGTAATTTATGCGGCCTACCCAAATGTCCTTTCTTTGGTATTGTTCGTCGAATCGTTGAGCTCCTTAATTTTGAGTTGAGCTGCACGATAACTGACAAATGCGTGCACTGACTGGACAGGCCCTCTCAATCTGTGTGATGCTTTCCTCAAAGACCACTTCAGACACCAATCTACATGGTCTTCCCATGATCTGACCAAGATTATGTCTGGACTTTAAAAGAGACTGTGAACTCTGAGTTTGTTTCGGCCTTTCTTCTCAGAGTAGTCAGATAGGAAACGCCGACCTCATCTAGTTTTTAAAATATGATTGACGTGTAAAAGTGTTTGTACAAACCTATTTACAAAAATAAAATCATTTATCATTTATTTATATCTCAGAGATAAATTTAAGGAGATAAATGTAATGACTGTGCCTTCTCAGTATATTTTTGATAATCTTTTATATGCCCATAAAAACATAAAATTGTTTAAAAAATACAGTGATATCCAAAACATAAATACTAGGAACAAACACAAATTTGTTGTACCTACAACAAGGCTCAAGAAAATAGGTGGCTCCTTTAGATGTCAATGTATACGCTTTTATAATAAACTTCCAAGCCACGTACAAGATCTAAGCCTTAATAAATTCAAATCATTCACTAAACACAAGTTGTGCCAGAAGGCTTTATATGCCGTTAAAGGTTACATTGAGGACAAAAAGGCATGGGATTGAGCTGTTCCAATTTTATATTTTTTTTATTTTTTTTTACTTTCAGAACTTTGTTTATTTTGCTAACTTTAAAATTATATAGATACACAATGACATGAATAAAAAAAAGAAAAAGAAGTATAATATTGTGAAGTATAATATTTTTTTTTTGTTTTAATTATTGTGAATGTGAGGGCTATGTGAGTCATATATATATATATATTCTTAGCGAAACCTCCTTCTCCAAAACCTGGTACAAGCGGTGCACTATAAAAGACAGCGCGCGGTTAGCAACGGGTCTGACTCTGCGCCTGGCATCGGACGCGGACGGACGTGCTGCGCTGCTGATTGTGGTTCCCGATAGTGACTCAAGCGATCCTGTTCCTGAGTCATCGTTTCGTCGCGTACTGCGACGCTCTTCATAGTCGATTATTATTAATCGACTATCGTCGACCAATTAATCGGAGTCTTTTTCAAGATACGATTAATTATCTGTTTCTTTAACGGAATAACGTCAACTGACTCTTCAAGTCATTTTGCCCCTTCAGGGAAAAACCACAGTTTCGTGGTCCTCGGTGGAAACCATACGGTGCCAACGAAACCGAGGGGGTGTTGACCCAATCACACCCGCCGAGCCCCTTCAGGGTTAGGCAGTCAATTGGCCGGGTCCCAGTGTTCGGCCTTGGGGGGTCTCCTAGTCGGCATTGGTGACAGTTTTCCTTCCACAGCAACACACCTAGTGTCGGTCGGGTGTGTCTACACCCGGCGCACTAGACTGGTCAGGACCCCGTTGCACAATAAGATAGGCAACGGGCAAAAGCAAGCTTAGGGCTCACCAATAGGCACACAACCTCCCTGTCTATACCCAACAGGGAGGGTTTACACATCCCCGGTAGTCCGCCCGGGAAATTAGGTTGTTAGGATATTTAGGGAAAATTAGGTCCCAAATTTTAATTTAAATTGTCAATATGGAGGCCGTACAGAGTGACATTCAGTCACTCCGTAACGACCTCATTTCCCTCAGGAGTGAAAACTCCAAGCTCCTCGACCTCCTTAATAGGGTTCTTAAAAAGGAGCCCACTCTCATCAACGAGTTCGGTACCGAACTCGAAGGTCTGGCTGCTTCACAGCAGACCAATATTAGGTCCTCTTCCATCGCTGACTTCAGCGATGTAATCGATGCCCAATTTAGTCCATGTCCATCAGACAACATGGACTTTGTAGAAGACGCGACCGCCATAGCCCGCGCCCCGACCCCCCATCCATTTTATACCCCCGACCCAGAGGCTCAAGCCTCTGCTCATTCCTCCTCCTCTACCCACTCGGATGACGACGGCTTCACGCCAGTCACCGGGAAAGGGAACAAGAGGAAGAAGAAGAAGCAGAGCTCGACCCAAGCGAGCAAGGTAGTCGTCATTGACGACTCTATCATAGTTGCCCCTCAGGCAATCCCCACCACTACTCCCGCCGCTACTTGCGCCCCCGTAGCTTCCCCCTCCACCGCCCCTCGCCCGATTGCTTCATCCTCGCAGAATGACGCACCGCGTTCCGCGCCAACCTCCGGCCCTAAAAAGGTCGCGCCGCCACCTCCTGTCTTCATCCAAGACAAGGACAAGTGGACGGCAGTATCAAAGTGGTGTGTAGACCTTAAAATAGGCTACACTAGCGCCCGCTCTACCCAACAGGGTATTAAAGTACTCGTCCCTACGTCGAAAGACTACAGGGACTTAACCAGGGTCCTGAGAGAGAGAGGTGTGTCATTCCACACCTACTCCCTCCCAGAAGAAAGACAGATCAGGGTAGTGATCAAAAAGATCCCCAAAGAGATCCCCTCCTCCGACATCCTTGCCGACCTTCAGTCGCAAAACATCCCCGTGGATGAAGTGCACCGTATGCACCGCTCGCGTGGCAGGGAAGCATACGACATGGTCATTGTCGTGTGCTCCCCTACCGAGGGGCATCACCCCATATTTAACGTTAAGACCATCTGTCATTTAGTGGGCTTCACTATCGAGAAGCCCTGGAAAAACAGCGCCATAGGGCAATGCCACCGTTGCCAACTGTATGGCCATAGTCAAAAACACTGCCATGCGAAACCCAGGTGCGTCAAGTGCCTGGGAGACCATGGCACAGCAGACTGCACCCGTCCCAAAGATCGCAGCTTATGCGTCACCCCGCCAAGCTGCGTGCTGTGCGGCCTCGAAGGCCACACGGCTAATTACCGCGGTTGTCCCAAAGCCCCTAAGGCTAACACACCAAAGCTGTCTAAGCGTTTAGACGCTAGGCAGCAACGCCAACAGGTTTACCAACCTTTCCCCTCGTCCCAGATACCTCAGAGGCTTAGCCCTCAGAGACCTAGCCCTTGGTCTCAATTAAATTATAATCACCAGCAGACCTTCCCGGCTCTGGTTACCCCGCGCCGCCATCCCCCTCATACCCCGCTATACTCCTTAATGGACCCGCGAGTCCGCCCTCCTCCTCCCCCCGGCTTCCCCGCTCCCCACGCGCCTACACAGCGTAGCGCACCCCCCGCGCCTCCCGTAAAACCCAATATTAACTTGGCTCCCCCGCGTCACGTTCCCACTCCCGTGGCTAATAAAAATAAAGATATATACTCAGACCCCGCTAAAAATGCATTCAGCATAATTAGCTCAACATTCATGACCTTTTGTACCCCCAGGGCTCAACAAATGGCCTTAGACATTGTTGAAGCCAAGGAATCAGGTTGCTACGAGCAAATTCAAAACGTGTTCCTGGCTTACGAGGATATTACCTCCGCCCTCACTTCCTTCACTGCCAATGGCTTATTCAATCAGAAAGATGAAATCGCGGAATTCCTCCGCGATCATCAGTTAGATCTTCTCCTCATACAGGAAACCTTCCTTAAACCCCACAAACGAAACTCCCGGACGATGCGCGCGCCCTGTTGACTGAGAAGAACGCAGCTGTCCGTGCCTACAGCAATTTTCCCTGCGCCGCTAACAAAGCCCACATGCGCTACTTACAGAGAACTGTGAGGACACGTATGGCGGAGCTGCGTGAAACGGGCTGGGACAAGATGCTGAGCGACCTTGAGCCTACCCACCTAGCCTTCTGGGAACTCCAGAGGAAACTCAGATCCCCTCATTCAGGCCATATGCCCCCGTTAGTCTGCCCGGACAAAACATTAGCCTTTGACGACATCGACAAAGCTGAGTGCCTAGCCGACAGTCTTGAAGCCCAATGCTCTCCCAGTACCCTACCAGTAGACAAAGCCCACCTCGATGAGGTCGACGCCGAAGTCGAACGTAGAGCCTCTATCCCTCCCACTGAAGACCCTGATTTTCCCCTGCCCCCCATCGAACCAGATGAGGTACATGAGATTATCAAAGGTCTGAAAAATCGTAAAGCCCCCGGCTCAGACGGACTCACCAATAGGGTGGTCCAACTATTCCCAGCCCATCTAATCATGCTTTTGACCACCATCTTCAATGGTGCGTTAAGCAATAACATTTTTCCCCAGACGTGGAAAGAGGCCACTGTCATAGGTATCCCTAAACCAGGTAAACCCAAAAACGAGCCATCTAGTTATAGGCCCATCAGTCTGCTCAAGGTTCTAGGCAAGATCTATGAGAGGCTTATTTATAAGCGTCTCAGAGACTATGCAGAGACCAAGGGCCTCATCCCCAACGAACAGTTCGGCTTTCGAACTCAGCACTCTAGCGTGCATCAGGTCCATCGTATCGTCGAGCTAATCAGCGGTGTTCTCACCCATGGCCGACAAACGAGCGTAGTATTCTTCGACATAGCAAAGGCGTTTGACAAAGTCTGGCACAACGGCTTAATTTATAAGCTCTACAAACTCGGTGTGCCGGATCGTCTCGTACTCAGCTTACGAGACAATTTGTCGAATCGCACCTTTCGCTTCCGCATCGAAGGAGCCCTTTCCTCCCCCCGCCCCATAAGGGCAGGAGTCCCTCAGGGCTCAGTATTAGCCCCCCTCGTTGTCACGCTATTCACCAGCGACATCCCCAAACACAGATCGACGCAGTTGGCTCTGTTCGCAGACGACACAGCGATCATCTGTAAGGGAAATTCAGCTACGATGCTGCTAAACCTCCAAAGGGCTGTCAACAACCTTGGCGCCTGGTTTAGAAAATGGCGAATAGAAGTAAATCCCGACAAAAGTCAAGCGGTTAGCTTTTCTAAACCGAGAACTAGACCCCCCCTTTCCCCCGACCTATCACCATGTTCGGCAAACCAATCCCTTGGGCTAGGCGCGCCAAATACCTAGGTGTTATCCTAGATCATCATCTCTCCTTTTCTGAGCACATAAAGACGGTTCGTTCGCGAGCCGCTTTCGCTCTAGGTAGACTCCATTTCGTATTAAATGCACGCAGTAAATTGTCACTTAAGTGCAAACTGCGCATCTACACATCGTGTATCCGACCCATTATGACCTATGCGGGCGCAGTATTCGCCCACGCAAAGTCCCATTCCATCCATAGGTTGCAAGCCTTGCAGAACCGTTTCCTCCGTAAAGCCACGGGAGCTCCCTTCTATGTCAGAAACGAGATCCTCCATCTCGACTGTAAAATCCCTACGATTCACCAGTTCCTTAAACGCATGTCCAAGCGTTACTTTGACTCCGCTCCTAGACATCGCAACCCCTTGGTTGTCGAAGCAGCCAATTATGTCCCTTCCAGAATTAGCCAGATCCGCCGTCCTAGGCACGTCCTTTCCGACCCTGATGATCCCATTACTCTCCTCCAAGAGCAGAATAGGGCCACCAGCACTATATACAAACACAGACGCCTCCCGTCATTCCGACCTCGCCGCCGAGGTCCTTTGCGACCGCGACCGTGTCCCTGAGTAAATGATACTCCTCCCCGACCCTTGCTCGAAAACGAGGTGCCAGCAAGTTGTTGCCGCTGAGCACGTAGCTTTAAACTACCCCGAATAATAATCATGATCTAAACCAATTTTGATCCAGCCTGTCCCTTCTTGCTGTCCTCCCCTCAGCGACGCCCTAAGCCGAGGTTCGTACCCCACAGGGGGTGCCCTTAGCGAGCGTTCGCCTAGTTTTAATTTAGTTTAGTTTTTTGCCCCTGGCTGGAGGCTTTGAGTGTAGCAGCTTAAGGCACCCACAGGAAAGTCCGGTTAAGCAGCCAAGACCTTAGTGGTCAAAACTGCGAGATGCCCGTTAAAAAAAAAAAAAAAAAAGCAACGGGTCTCTCGATTATCGGTCGGCAACGGTTGAACATCGCTACCCTCGTTTGTATTTTTTTATATTCAGTCGCTATATTGTTATTTTGCTAAACAATTTATATCGTTTGCAGTAATTAGAGTTCGGATGTCTTATTTTTAAAATTATCTTTGTTGTGATTTCGGTTATTAAACTTTGATTGTTGATTAAATAATTTAGGAAGTAATTGTGCGTTATTTTTAAAAAAACTGTCCTCACTTCTGGTTTCTAAGATCAGAAGTGGGATAGACTACGTGCTTAGTGCTGTTTGTGCCATCTGTTTTAAGTTAAAGTAAATGACCGATAGTGTTTGAATTTAACCTAATTACTGCAAGTTTTATTTTTGTGGGTACGCGAGTATCGGTGAGTTTTTTTTTTATTTTTTTTTTTTCTGATCATTTAATTTTATTTTCTGATATGGACGTTCGACAAGTGTTGAAAAACAAAACAATTCGCGTCGATTGCATCGTAATCGTTCTCGAACGTTGAGAAGTAAATCGCGTAATCGTAGGCATGGTTCCGAAAGGAGCAATCACACTCCTTCACCGCGTAGATACCGTGAGCGAGCGTACCTCTTCTAGACATCGTCATGTGTCCCGTAGTCCACGAAAAGGTCATAGACGTCGTGACACCTCATATAGCCGCCGTGATTCTCCGCGTGGTCAGGCCTTAGGTCAAATATTAGCTCGCTTGAATTCTATTGAGAGCCGTTTGCCGACTTCGCCAACGTGTCGCGTGTCTACGCCTGTTGCGGAGCATGGCTCACGGGGGCAGGAAACTTTTACTAGGCAGAAGTCGCGAACGCTTGACCAGGATAATTACGTGACAGATAAGCTCGTTGGCGCATTGTCTTGTTTAGTTCAAGAGAGATCGCATAATTTTTATATTTCTCCCTTCGATCCTAACCTACACGACTTTGACGTTTGGTGTTTAGAGGTAGACCGCGCTCGTAATTTAAATAAATGGGACGATCGCGAGTGTCTAGGGCGCATAAGAAGTTGTTTGCGTGGTGACGCGAAGTCATGGCTTAACGATTGGGTAACAAGTGATCGTTCGTGGAGCATCTTCAAATTAGAGTTTCGTTCACTATGCCCACGTAATGTAGACGTTGCTACAATTTTGTTTGAGGTTATGTGTAACGATTCAAATAAATTCCCGACATACGCCGAATATGCTCGCAAGTCTCTTTTGCGTATTAATATTGTAAAGGGGTTGTCTGATGAGCTGAAAGTTGCAATAATTGTCAGAGGTATTACTGATGCTCAAGTAAAGGCTGCGGTAATGAATGCGAAACTTAAAATAACGGATCTAGTCGAGTTTTTGTCGGTATATGTCAAACCAAAAACCGAGACGCGCAGTTCAAACAACCCTCCCCATTCAAACAATGTAGGACCATCATCATCGCGTAAAGGAGAAGCAACTAAATCGGGAGATAGTAAAATAGTATGTCACTATTGTCATAAAGCTGGTCACACGAAATATAACTGCAGGAAAAGACCTAAAGTCGACACTAACGCGCCATCAGCAGCAGATACCGTGACGTCAACGCCTTCAACATCGGGTGATAAATCTGTCAAGTTTTGCACGCATTGTAAACGTAACGGTCACGTAATAGATACATGCTTTTCGAAAAAAAAGTCTGAAACTGGTCGTAATGAACAGAAATCGGCTAAGATAAATTTTTGCTCAAGTGTCAATCAAAACGAGACAACATAATGTCTGCTGTTATTCAAAAGGTGCCTATAGATACTTTGATTGATAGTGGGTCTGATATCTCGTTGATTTTAGAATCGGTTCTTAAATATTTTAATTTCAATCGAATCCCAACATTTCGTTTGTTGAGAGGTATAGGCAGCCAGGAGATTGAATCGACGTCATATGTTGTGACGACGATTGAATTTCCTGAAGTGTCTTTGGAAGTTGATTTGTATGTGGTCCCAGTTGGGTGCATTAAGGCGCCTATTTTGATTGGCACAGATGTATTAGATAGAGAGGGAATTACCTACACGCGTAGTAATAGCTTACACCGGCTCACGAGATTTGACAGTGTGCCCTCTGTACTGCACGTATCTACCGTTGACTATGAAAACATTAAAACGCCGTTAGTTGGCAATGACAGAAATCTCCTGCTTAATATCATCCGCGAGTTTTCGAGTTCTTTCATTACGGGTACTGCTACATCAAAAGTGAATACGGGCAGTATGGAGATAAGATTAACATCGAGTGCCCCGGTAGTTCATAGGCCTTATAAGCTTTCTTGTGACGAAAAAAATAGAGTTCGGGATATAATTAATGACCTACTCTCAAAGGGAATTATTCGTGAGTCACAGTCCGACTACGCCAGTCCTATCATTCTCGTCAAGAAGAAGGACGGGAGTGATAGGATGTGCGTCGATTATCGGGCACTTAATGCTATAACGGTCAAGGAACGATTTCCCTTGCCTTTGATCGATGACCACATCGATAGGCTTGGTTGTTTCAAGTTCTTCACCAGTTTAGACATGGCAACTGGATTTCATCAGGTGCCATTAAAGGATGATGATTCGATTTCCAAAACCGCCTTCGTAACGCCCGAAGGGCATTTCGAATACTTGAAAATGCCCTATGGGTTAGCTAACGCCCCTATAGTTTATCAAAGAATCATTTCAAAAACCTTAAAACCCTATATTGAAAGTGGGCGAGTTTTGACGTATATAGACGATGTACTTCTTATGTCAAACGGAATTTCTGAAGGACTCGACTTGCTGCGTCAAATTTTGAGTACTCTCACGAATGCCGGTTTTTCGGTTAATTTAAAAAATATACCTTCTTAGATACCGAAATAGAGTACTTAGGACGGGTAATGGTCAGGTGCGGCCGAGCCCAAGAAAAATTGAAGCGCTGGTAAATTCTCCAAAGCCTACTAATGTTAAGGGGGTTCGCCAATTTTTGGGCCTAGCCGGGTATTTTAGGCGTTATGTTCCGGGTTACGCTTCTAAAACAGCCTGCATTGCCAGACTGTTAAGAAAGGGAGAACCTTTCAAATGAGGTTCAGAACAAGATGTGGCACGCGACTATATTATTCATTGTTTGACCCATGAACCAGTCTTAGCGATCTTTGACCCAAGTTTGCCTACGGAACTTCACACCGATGCCAGTTCCATTGGTGTCAGTGCGGTGTTGTTGCAGGAGCATGTCGGAAAAACGAGTAAACGAAAGAGAGTAGTCAGTTACTATAGTAGGTCTACACAGGGCGCGGAGAGTCGCTATCACAGCTACGAGCTGGAAACCCTAGCCATTGTACGCGCTCTTCAGAACTTCCGTCATTATTTAATTGGTATCAATTTCAAAATAGTGACGGATTGTAATTCGTTGAAGTTAACTGAAACAAAAAAAAATTTGTTGCCTCGTGTCGCGCGTTGGTGGGTTTACCTACAAGACTTTACCTTTACTTTGGAATATAGAAAAGGATCCATGATGCAGCACGCTGATTTTCTAAGCCGGCACCCTCCTGAAACTGCAAACGTATCACACATTCGCAATCCTAACAATTGGGCAAAGGTCGCTCAGACTGCGGATGAGGAAACCCAAAATTTAATTGTTAAGTTAAAAGATGGCCAATTAGATTCTTCAAGGTATTTAATTAAAAATGAACTTTTGTATTATAAATATACACCAACCGGGGAAGAACCACGATTGTTATGTTACATCCCTAAAGGTTACCGGCTTAGCCTTCTAAGAGCTTTCCATGATGAGCATGAACATGTTGGAGCCGACCGAACGACGGATCTTATATTACGTCACTTTTGGTTTCCTAGTGTTAGGCAATTTGTTAGAAAATATGTAAGCCATTGCCTTGTATGTTTAGCTCATAAGAAAGTACCTAAAACACCCCCACAACCGATTCAGTCTTGGTCGAAGCCTGATGACCCATTCTGTGTTATCCATGCCAATATATTGGGCCCGCTTCCAGAATCTAACGGGTTTAAGTACGTTATAATAGTAATTGTTTGTCTGCTGTACTCCATGTATCGTCAAGACTCGGACGAATTAAAACGGGTGTTTACTAATGTGATATCTTTGTTCGGGTCTCCAAGTACTATAATATGCGACAGAGGGAGAATGTTCGAAAGCGTAGCCTTCCGAGACTGGGTTAGTAGCTTGGGTTGCTCCGTTCATTTTATCACACCTGGAATGCACCGAGAAAATGGGCAAGCAGAGAGGTACTGCAGAACTGTCCTAAACATGTTACGGGTAGAGGTTGGACATAAAGGTTCTCAGTGTTATTACTAGTGTTAGGGTGTTAGTGGGTGGGTGCTAGTTAGTGTTAGGGTTATTTTTTATAATGTTTTAATGAGTGTGTTCTAGTTTAATTTGTAATGTCCTGTGCGAGTCCCAATAAATACTTTTTCTTTCTTTCTTTCTTTCTTTCTTTCTTTCTTTCTTTCTTTCTTTCTTTCTTTCTTTCTTTCTTTCAGTGGGCTGACGCTTTATAGAAAGTGCAGCTCAATTTAAATGTCACCAAACAGGCAACTACGCAAGCCTCGCCATTACAACTCCTCGTTGGGATTGATGCAGCGACCCCAGTAATAAGATCTCTAGTGCGTGACGTCGCACTTGAGAACCGTAACCCTAATCGAGAAGCACTTATGACGCTCAGGAGACAGCGTGCCTCAGACTTGCTTACAGCCAATCAGCGGCGTCAAGACGACTACACCAACCAGAACCGGCGACAACCACGAGCCTACGCTGTTGGGGACTATGTCTTTGTCAACAAGGCATCAAAGAGCACGGGAAAGCTCGACTCTGGCATGCGGGGGCCCTATAAGGTCCTACGTGTAATGCCACATCATCGCTACGAGCTGGAACTACTGGCTGGTTTGTATGGCAAAAAAACTCAGGCAGCTGCCGAGCATATGGTGCTCTGGCGCGGCGAGTGGTCGCCTGACGCATGCTCCGCTTTCTTCGAGGCTGGTAAGCAACCGGAAGACTTCTGTTTGGCCTGGACCCCTGGTTCATGGCTTCTGTTTGGTCTGAGCCTCTGGCTTATGACTTCTGTTTGGTCTGAGCCTCTGGCTTATGACTTCTGTTTGGCCTGGACCCCTGGTTCATGGCTTCTGTTTGGTCTGAGCCTCTGGCTTATGACTTCTGTTTAGCCTGGACCCCTGGTTCACGGCTTCTGTTTGGTCTGAGCCTCTGGCTTATGACTTCTGTTTGGCCTGGACCTCTCGTTCATGGCTTCTGTTTGGTTTGAGCCTCTTGCTTATGACTCCTGTATGGCCTGGACTTATGGTTCATGGCTTCTGTTCTGGTTAAGTATATTAGCTTCACTACTATTTATCTTGGCTAGTATTCTACCCAATGGGAGTCCGGAATTCCATTGCTTGGAATACTATTTAGTTCCCTTTACGTTTTAATACTTAGAACCCCTGATTTTGCTTTGTAATTTTTTTAGTCTGAAGCTCTTAGATTTACATTTCAATTACCTAAGAAACCTTCCTGTTAGTTGGTTGGGTACCTGATGGTGGGAGTGCACGCTCACTATCGCGTACTTAACAAAATCAGTTCAAGTGCTTTCTATTCTCCGGCTTCAGACACATAAGGGTCGCAAGAAAACAAATGTACAGTATGTGTTGTTGTTACTTTGCAGATGATTATGGCCAGTCTGAGGATGACGGCCAGTCTGGTGATGGTGGACCTAGTGATGACACAAGGCAAGATGCGGTCGAGGACGCCCCGCTGTCAGGAACGGCCGTCTTAGCGAAACCTCCTTCTCCAAAACCTGGTACAAGCGGTGCGCTATAAAAGACAGGGCGCGGTTAGCAACGGGTCTCTCGATTATCGGTCGGCAACGGTTGAACATCGCTACCCTCGTTTGTATTTTTTTATATTCAGTCGCTTTATTGTTATTTTGCTAATCAATTTATATCGTTTGCAGTAATTAGAGTTCGGATGTCTTATTTTTAAAATTATCTTTGTTGTGATTTCGGTTATTAAACTTTGATTGTTGATTAAATAATTTAGGAAGTAATTGTGCGTTATTTAAAAAAAAACTGTCCTCACTTCTGGTTTCTAAGAATATTTAATTATTTTTCTCAGTTACTTTTAATGATAATCTGGCAGTTGTGAGTACTTTATGCGACCTACCCAAATGTCCTTTCTTTGGTATTGTTCGTCGAATTATTGAGCTCCTTTTAAGTTCTGAGTTGAGCTGCACGATAACTGACAAATGCGTGCACTGACTGGACAGGCCCTCTCAATCTGTTTGATGCTTTCCTCAAAAGACCACTTCAGACACCAATCTATTCTATCTTCACATGTTCTGACCAAGATTATGTCTGGACTTTAAAAGAGACTGTGACCTCTGAGTTTGTTTCGGCCTTTCTTCTCAGAGTAGTCAGATAGGAAACGCCGACCTCATCTGGTTTTTAAAATATGATTGACATGTAAAATTGTTTTCACAAACCTATTTACAGAAATAAAATCATTTATCATTTATCAAACATCATCAACATGGCATCCAATTTGGCGGCCGCTGAGCTCGGCAACAAGTCCATCAATATACAGATTGAAGAGCGTTGGTGAGCTCAATCCTCCCTGCCTCACCCTGCACACCAATCTGTACGAGTCCGACAGAGCTCCCGACCATTTAACATTATTGACCTGGCTCCCGTACCAGTGCTGGAAGATTTTAACAACTTCTGGCGCAACTTGCCTATCGAGCAACTTTTTCCACAACACTTTGTACGAAACCAGGTCAAACGCTCCGGACAGATCCAGGAAGCAGGCGTAAACAGGCGTGCTCCGATCCGTGTAATATCTGACAGCATGCTTTAAACTCAGTATAGCACTATCTGTGTACAATTTGGACCTGAACCCAAATTGTTTATCGTGCAATTGTATTGTTTAACTGAGCATTAAGCATGCTGTCAAATACCTTCCCGATGACTGTCGCTAATGAGATTGGTCTGTAATTACTTTTATCTGATATATTACCTGTTTTATTTTTGACAACTGGTACTACGACCGTCCTCATCAGTTCGTCCGGCAAGTACGAATGGTGAAGGCAGAACATGAACAGCATGGCCAAAATACGTGGCAGGTGGGGACCTGCATGCTGAAAGTCGTCGATGCTGAGTCCGTCATGTCCTGGAGACTTACCTCTGGTCATACACCCTATGGTCTTAGCTATATCCGCAGCTGAGAACTTAACTCTTGGTTCCAGGACAGTACACTGTGACTCAGCATCGACCACCTCAGAGGGTGGAATACTGCTTGGCTCGACTCAAAACTGGAATATAAAAACATTGGCAATATCCCTTTCAGCAGACACGCCATCGACGCTCACCGGCAAACCAGGCCTAAGGTTGTGCTTTTTTGTAGACTTCCAGAAGCCCCAGAAATCTTTTTTTTTGTGCAACTCGGCTAGGATGTCCATCTGTATTTTGTCTTGGTGATTCTGGCACCACCTTAATTTGGATTTAAATATCTTAAGAGTGTCACACATTTCCTCATAACTCACGCCAGACGTAGGTTTACCACAATCAAGCTACTCCTTAAACTTAAGCCTAGCGTACGAGTGAGCTTCGCTGACGTGCTTATTCCAACCCACCACGCGCTTCGGCCTCCTACCAAGTACTCGTGCCTCTCTGCTAACAATGGCGGCCTCCCCTAGAGCGGATACCACATCCCGATACAGGCAATCAATTATTAGATTGTGGTCCGAATCACTACACACGCGATCACAACAATTGGACAATACGCGCGGGAAGTCAATACTTCGCAATAGCCGATGACATTCATGCCTATAGGTGTAGATAGCATCTAAGCTTTTTTCCCCCCTCAACTAAGTTGTCGTAGGACATATCTCTGCTTCACTTTCGGGTCAATTGTATTGAGATCGCATTCGATCAACAATGGGTAGTGATCCGACCACATAACATCATACTTAACGCTAACATTACGAACAGTTTTAAGAGACGATTCTGTACAGAGAATGATCAAGCCATCGCCTAGCCCCGTTACAGTCACTGACATACGTGTACGTGTTCGACGTCAATCCCAGCCTATCTACATCAACGCATGAAAAGTGATTTTCACTACAGTAGTTCAACAAGTCCGTAAAAAATAGTCCATGCGGATGTGCGTTAAAGTCACCAAGACAATAAACCGCCTCCACATCACTACTGTCCACGATCGCACTTACCAGTCCTAAACAATGTGAGAATTCAGGCAGGTAACTCACAGCATCCGTGGGCATGTACACACTCATCACAATGAAAGGCCTGTCACTCGTATCAATACGTATCGCACACACTCGCGAGTTATCACTCGGAACGACCGACACATCACTGAACGCACTTTTTCGCCATAGCAGGGCCACCCCGTCATAGGGTCGCCCACGCAGCATGCCAGCAGACTTGTCAACGGCCGACGTCCCCGTGCTGCTGAAATCACTATGGATGGTGCTCAGGAAGGGCAGCTCCTCCGGCAGCAGCCCGCACTCCTGAAGCGCTATTATGTCGCATGTTCCGCAAAGTTCACGAACGCCCTCAACAGAACGCTTAACACTTCTACAATTAAAGCTGGCAAATCGTAACACACTATTATTAGTCATTGTTGTTGTTTACAGAGCCGAGTTTAAGCGAGTAATCGTCCTTACGTCTTTGACTATAATGCACAAAACGTCTGAATATTATATTTTGCGGCCAAATGTTTTCATCCAAAAATGCAGGAACTTTGGATTCGGTATAAAAAACTTGTACGCATCATAGTCAACCTTTTTTCGTAAAGACAGTTTTTCCAATTGAACTACTTCGCGGGTTTTTAATTCAACGTGCTTTATGATGTCAGCCGTATGTATATATA
This sequence comes from Omphaloscelis lunosa, assembly GCA_916610215.1. Taxonomy (NCBI): domain Eukaryota; kingdom Metazoa; phylum Arthropoda; class Insecta; order Lepidoptera; family Noctuidae; genus Omphaloscelis; species Omphaloscelis lunosa. The sequence goes on from OU744249.1 coordinate 23,752,940, forward strand.
AATATATATGTAATATAATATGTATGTGTATATGTAATATGTATGTATTATATGTATATGTATATATTTAGGACAACTTATTTCAAAAAAAGACCAGTATTCTAAAGAAATAGAAGAATATGCAACACCTGGAAACGGTACTGGTCTCTAAAAGAAATAGTTAAAAATGAAACAATTCCCATGGCAATGAAAAGCAAATTATATAACGTTTCTGCAGAAAAAAAGTTTTAAAAATCAGCTCTTTATCTTAATAAAAATATGACAATATAACACACACTTAACAAACACACATATTTAAGAAATTACGGACAATATTTACCTCTTATTGGCAAATAAAACTTAATTAATAATAAAAACATTAGCTATTTACTCTATTTGCGCTGTAGCATGGTGCGGGTGACAGTTTCAGTAACATTTCGTTTCACTCTTGAAAGTTGCCGCGATTTACAATTTATGACTTAATATTTCAGTTGTACCACATTCGTAATATATTAAATAATTAATAACTGTAGTAAATTAAATTAAACCCAACCAGAATGTTCTAATCAAGAAATAAAATCAAATTGAATGAAAAATTAAGCAAAGTGTTATGCGTATAACGTAACGCCATAGACGTATTTAGTGATGGGATGTACTGCTACGATGGATAGTCGATATTTTTTATAATAAAAAACGTATATTGTGCGTAGGTCAATTTTTATTTTTAAAAGGTCTAATTATACAACAGAACATTTATAGGGTAAGGTTGCTTAAAAGGTTGCTAAAAAAAAATACATGTTATTCGTCTAAACTCATATCAGAGTCAGGAACATCTGAATTGTCACTCAATTCATCATCTGAATCTGTGACGGATATTATTAACGATGACTCAATTATGTTGTCAATATGTATGTCACGATCCCAATCAGACATAATGTCCCTTTTTGTTTTATTCACGACCTTCGACCAGTCTTCAGGTTGAACATTGTTGATGGCCTCTTGTAATAGGGCCAACATCTTATTTGCCGTAAATGGCGGCGAAGTATTATTTCTTGCGGCGTAACCTAAAAATAAACGAACTTATAAAAAAAAGTATTCAAATAATCATCAATCAGCCTAATCTAGTATCTGGTAATGTTTTTAAACTAGGTACATGCTACGATCGGAAAGCTGATTTTTTTATAAAGCTTCAAAATGGGAATTGAAATTAAAAGCATACCTTTTATTTGGGCCCAAATCAGCTCAATAGCGTTATACTGGCAATGGTAGGGTGGTAGTCGAAGGACCTGGTGGCCTTTTTCTTTTGCCATCTCGTCCAGAGCATAGGTAGGAGTTGGTGGCTTATGGCGTCGGACTAAGGCAATAAGCTCCGTCTTTAACATTTTTATATCTGCTGTAACTCCGTTTTCACTCAGCCACTTCACCAACTCGCTTTTGCGGTTGGATTGGTTTGGGGGTTTATTAACTTGCACCGAATGGTAGGGTGCGTTGTCCATTATTATGGTCATAGGCTCTTTTAAATTGTTTAATAGACCTATGAACCAATCTTTAAATTTTTCGTAATTCATCTCCTCATGATACTCCGTAGTTTTTTTTTACTTAAAAGCCAGCAAACAATCAGGGACGAATCCACTTGCTGTACCTGCGTGACAAATAATAAGGCGTTCGCCTTTGCCTTCCGGCACTTTGGTACACGATTGTGCCGTATCGTCGGTCCAACTTTTACCCACTGTGTGGTTGGCGTTTAGCCACGTTTCATCCAAAAAGACAACTTTGCTCCAATCACTTATGTTTTTGGCCTTCCTTAAAAATCTACATCTTGCTAGGGCAATGTCAGTCCTATCCATAATAATCTTTCTTTTGTTAACTTTTTTGTAAACAAAGCCAATATCTTTTATAACTTGCCGTAGCGAAGTAATACCTCCTTTGAACAAGTCAGCTTCTTTTAATGATTTTAGAAGCTTGAGCAATGTGGGTAGCTCCATTCTTCTATAATAATCATAAATATGATTTCTAATAGCAACCTTAGCAAAATCATCCAAATCTGTGATTGGCTTCACCTTGGTCCGCTTTTTGTTGGGTGTCGATAATTTATTTTCAAACATCCCATCTTGGCCAATTTTCTCACGTGTTATACGCGAAACAGTATTGCGGCCAATATCAAGAGCTTCGGCTACTCGTTCTACAATATGATTCAATGGTAACAACGGTCCATTATTTTGTTGTTCTCTTTCAAAGTAGTCTCGGAGGCGAACAACAAGCTCCCTGGCCTGACTACCCAAAACAGTTTTTTTTGTATGCTTAGGCATGGTAATAACAACAAACTCAACAAACTTATAACAAATAACAATTTAACAAAAATGAAAACAAACAATGAAATCGTAATACGTGTCACATTAAGTCATAATATAACGCGCTTGCACTCGTACTCGCACTCACAGCATCGCACGGGTAAACAACATGGCCGCCGCGCCGATGCACCATAGAGCAAAAATGTTGTCACGAAAAAAAAAACATAAACCCGATTTTGATTATTTTATATAAGTACAAAGATAATTATGTAGCCATAAAACATTTATATTGACAAGTTTATACACGTAGCACACACGTAGTTACACTGCACAACTGAATAATACACTAATTTTCATAACAATATTAAAGAGAACTAGATTCACGCTGCGAGTATCGTTAGCGATAAAAATGAATTGCATAACCTCACATCCCTACGTGGTACTGACAAATGTCAACGTCATACGGGCAACTGTCACCCGCACCATGCTACAGCGCAAATAGTGTAAGTCCTATTCTATTCAGAACGTTGATAATTTATTATTATCGTTATCTAGCGCGGTCTTGGGTGAAAACCGGTTGACGGACGGCGCTATATGTTCTGTGGACGGCGCGCTGTCGCGAAATGTAAAATAAATACCTTACAAAAGTTATCTAATGAGAAACAATTAACTAATTACCTATCTATTGTTGCGTGGCAGCCGGTTGGCGCAGCCTTGTAAAGAAGATGTTCAAAATGGTAGCCATTGTCTTGGATGCGGTGAGTCTCTTGGAAGAAAAATACTTGTACAGAACATTGGTCCGTAACTTTATCTAAATAAAGAGCCCAATCACGTTTACAAAAAAAAAACTTCCGAAACCTTTATAATAAAAATACTTGCATACAACATTGATCCGTAACTAAATATAAATAAAGAGCATAATCGCTATTACAAAACCTTTAAAGTAAAAATATTTTCATAGAACATTGATCTGTAATAAAATATAAATAAAGAGCACAATCGCGTTTACAAAACCTTACATAGAACATTGATCCGTAATTAAAGTAGAAATACTTGCATAGAACATTGATTCGCAACGTAATATAAATAAAGAGGACAATCGCGTTTACAAAAATATGGTGTCGTCACGGTGTCAAGAAATCAATGGTTTAGTCCCATCTCAAAAATGCCTAACGCGCCTAAAGAAGTTTTCATCTATTAAGCCATTTATTCTGAATATCGAAGTTAACATTTCATATTATGACAGTGTTGAGGTTTTTCTCTTGCATAGGCCTCCTCTAGCATTTTACATTGCGTTCTGTCTCGCACTACCCTTTTCCAGTGGTGTCCAGCCGTGAGCCTCAGGCCAACACTAAATGTTATCTATCAAATACATATTTATGTTAAAAGTATATCACTCACGGTTATCCCCATCCTCCTTAAAAAAATTTTGATGTTATAACCACCCTCTCGCAACACCACTATGAGCTGCCGTTGTGGTGGAGTTAATTGTGGCGTCATTAATATTGGTACACCATGCATTAGCTCAGTAAAACACTAAGCCGACGTTCTCACGGACGCAATAAAATCGTGGCGGTTTTTGACGTGTAGAGTTGAAAATCCAACGCGCTGGGATGCACTCTTGTCCCAGCGCGTTGAAAAAACAAACTGTTGGATTTTCAACTTTCGGCGCTAAGAAGAGCGTTGAAAATCAAGTGCACAAAAAAAAATCGCCACGATTTTATTACTGTACGGAAGTAATAAAATCGTGGCGATTTTTTTTCGTGGACGTGGGCTTACTCTTATTTATAAAAATCTCGCTAATCACTGATTTTACTTCACGGCGATCTGAAATATAATTTGTTAAACAAAGTAGTAATTCTTATGCACAGCGTAGACATCGCGTTCGTTTAGATATAAAATATTATAAATTTATATTTTTTTTAATAGAATTATCGTCCTTGTGGCAACACACAAAGGAATGTCACTTTTCTTTCGCGCGCGTTTTTTCATCGCACGAAAAATATTTGCTCTCTTAAAATTATTCATTTAAAATAACTTTACGGAACTTTTTACTAGAATAACAAATGTTAATTATGTTAAGTGATAGAAAGTGCAATAAGTGCATCGTTAGTGAAAACCTGAGACGGACAAGGCGTCCATCAACGATATTAACAAGAAAGCTGATAAATTACCTACATCAGAACTAACTAGAAGCAGCTTTAGTCTTCCTGACCCACATTAGATGTACTTAGATCTGGAGGCCTCCCACAATCCTAATGTGCGAGAATGCCTGGCTTTAACTGACCACTTTGTACGTGATACTGACAGTGTTTTACAAGCACTATGGTGGACATTATCACAACACAACTTGTTAAAGCTTTACCTATCTCTCCAGTGGACACGAGATGTCTTTAGTAACGTTATCTCCACGTTACTAGCTGGATGAGAAGCTACCAGAGAGGCACGTAATGCCCTTAGCGATGTAACTGTACATAGCTAGCTGGTACGCGCTTGTCAGCATTACCCCTCCAGTAAGCACGAGATGCTCTCAGTAACGCTAATTCTACGTTACCAGCTGAATATGAAACTACCAATGTAGCACGTGATGCACTTAGCGATGTTATTCTACATAGCTAACGCTGGTATGTACTCGTCACCAGGGGTAAGTCACATTTCTATGATCTTGGCTAAGGAATTGTCAAAAGTGGTTCTATATACTTTTAATTTACAAGCACGAAGGTTGCGAGACAGCCTTACTTATCCCTGCACACTGTCTGTGCGTTATAAACTTGCAAAAGCATTATACTTCCTATAGTGATTGTGGAATTCTGCCTCGCTAACTAGATTGTTATCAACGAGTACAAGGTACTCTCAACAACATTGATTCTATGTTGCTAACTGGCACATATCTGACATGGTGTGCACATGCTTAGCACGAGATGCTTATAGCATGTTATCTCAATACTACGTGATCTAGCTTTCATATCGAGGATTGCAATTTTTAACAAACAAAATATAGCTAATTAAAAGATATCACTGTGTACGAGATACTCAGTGACTTATCTAGCTCTAGGTGGCTTAATTATCCTGCCAAAAACTGATAAATGATATCTATTTTGTAAACTAAAACAATAATGCAAAATTGTGCAATTTTTACAGGCATACATTTAAATACACAAGATACTTTGTAAACATGATTCTGTGATACAATGGCTGACGACAAATGCTACCTCTGGAAACTCTTGATTTCAGATACAAGTGCAATGGACTAAACCATAATTGGAATAATACAAAGTATTATTCCATGCTCCCATACTTATTCACCCCATTTAGATTCCTCTAAACTGAGGAAACAAGGGATTGAGATATTCCAGAAACAAGCCGTACTGGTTATTACCCCTATCATAAGGAAAGCAGTGACTGACCCTATGCTTATGAAAAACATAAGACAAACACAAATTGTTGATTAACTTGGCTGATGCAGCAAAACCAGCTGGCAATGCCCACTGCCACCAAACTAAAACCAGAACAAAAGTTATATAATCTCTAATTGACATTAACTTTAATTCATCCTATTTGATAAACAAACCGAAACAATCACAAACTTGAGTACACAATGTTTTACCTACAAACAAAAACAATAACAACTATTCAATAAATATTAAAACCACAAGACATTCTCATGATGATAATAGTGAAACTTACCAGTTCTATGGCGAAAATGTAAAACAAACACAACATTAGTTGATTTACTTCCTTTTGTAAATAACAAAATAAAACATCCTTCCACCGGGTTAATAACCGGAATCACACCATTGAAAACCACCACCACAATATTGTTACGAGCTGGGTATGGGATAAATTAATTACTACCAATCAGACAATTAAATAACTTTATTAAACACAAAACACTTAAAACTTAATCACAAATACACCACTGATCACTATTCGCTCAGATATCGCACTTCTAGTTCACTTCGATTCGCTTCGTTGTATCGCCTAAATCAAACTGACCACATCGTGTTTTTTTTTTTTTTTTTAACGGGCATCTCGCAGTTTTGACCACTAAGGTCTTGGCTGCTTAACCGTGCCTTAAGCTGCTACACTCAAAGCCTCCAGCCAGGGGCAAAAAACTAAACTAAATTAAAACTAGGCGAACGCTCGCTAAGGGCACCCCCTGTGGGGTACGAACCTCGGCTTAGGGCGTCGCTGAGGGGAGGACAGCAAGAAGGGACAGGCTGGATCAAAATTGGTTTAGATCATGATTATTATTCGGGGTAGTTTAAAGCTACGTGCTCAGCGGCAACAACTTGCTGGCACCTCGTTTTCGAGCAAGGGTCGGGGAGGAGTATCATTTACTCAGGGACACGGTCGCGGTCGCAAAGGACCTCGGCGGCGAGGTCGGAATGACGGGAGGCGTCTGTGTTTGTGTATAATGCTGGTGGCCCTATTCTGCTCTTGGAGGAGAGTAATGGCATCATCAGGGTCGGAAAGGACGTGCCTAGGACGGCGGATCTGGCTAATTCTGGAAGGGACATAATTGGCTGCTTCGACAACCAAGGGGTTGCGATGTCTAGGAGCGGAGTCAAAGTAACGCTTGGACATGCGTTTAAGGAACTGGTGAATCGTAGGGATTTTACAGTCGAGATGGAGGATCTCGTTTCTGACATAGAAGGGAGCTCCCGTGGCTTTACGGAGGAAACGGTTCTGCAAGGCTTGCAACCTATGGATTGAATGGGACTTGGCGTGGGCGAATACTGCACCCGCATAGGTCATAATGGGTCGGATACACGATGTATAGATGCGCAGTTTGCACTTAAGTGACAATTTGCTGCGTACATTTAGTACGAAATGGAGTCTACCTATAGCGAAAGCGGCTCGCGAGCGAACCGTCTTTATGTGCTCAGAAAAGGAGAGATGATGATCTAGAATAACACCTAGGTATTTGGCGCGCCTAGCCCAAGGGATTGGTTTGCCGAACATGGTGATAGGTCGGGGGAAAGGGGGGGTCTAGTTCTCGGTTTAGAAAAGCTAACCGCTTGACTTTTGTCGGGATTTACTTCTATTCGCCATTTTCTAAACCAGGCGCCAAGGTTGTTGACAGCCCTTTGGAGGTTTAGTAGCATCGTAGCTGAATTTCCCTTACAGAATGATCGCTGTATCGTCTGCGAACAGAGCCAACTGCGTCGATCTGTGTTTGGGGATGTCGCTGGTGAATAGCGTGAAAACGAGGGGGCTAATACTGAGCCCTGAGGGACTCCTGCCCTTATGGGGCGGGGGGAGGAAAGGGCTCCTTCGATGCGGAAGCGAAAGGTGCGATTCGACAAATAGTCTCGTAAGCTGAGTACGAGACGATCCGGCACACCGAGTTTGTAGAGCTTATAAATTAAGCCGTTGTGCCAGACTTTGTCAAACGCCTTTGCTATGTCGAAGAATACTACGCTCGTTTGTCGGCCATGGGTGAGAGCACCGCTGATTAGCTCGACGATACGATGGACCTGATGCACGCTAGAGTGCTGAGTTCGAAAGCCGAACTGTTCGTTGGGGATGAGGCCCTTGGTCTCTGCATAGTCTCTGAGACGCTTATAAATAAGCCTCTCATAGATCTTGCCTAGAACCTTGAGCAGACTGATGGGCCTATAACTAGATGGCTCGTTTTTGGGTTTACCTGGTTTAGGGATACCTATGACAGTGGCCTCTTTCCACGTCTGGGGAAAAATGTTATTGCTTAACGCACCATTGAAGATGGTGGTCAAAAGCATGATTAGATGGGCTGGGAATAGTTGGACCACCCTATTGGTGAGTCCGTCTGAGCCGGGGGCTTTACGATTTTTCAGACCTTTGATAATCTCATGTACCTCATCTGGTTCGATGGGGGGCAGGGGAAAATCAGGGTCTTCAATGGGAGGGATAGAGGCTCTACGTTCGACTTCGGCGTCGACCTCCTCGAGGTGAGCTTTGTCTACTGGTAGTGTACTGGGAGAGCATTGAGCTTCAAGACTGTCGGCTAGGCACTCGGCTTTGTCGATGTCGTCGAAGGCTAATGTTTTGTCCGGGCGGACTAAAGGGGGCATATGGCCTGAATGGGGGGATCTAAGTTTCCTCTGGAGTTCCGAGAAGGCTAGATGGGTAGGCTCAAGGTCGCTCAGCATCTTGTCCCAGCCCGTTTCACGCAGCTCCGCCATACGTGTCCTCACAGTTCTCTGTAAGTAGCGCATGTGGGCTTTTGTTGTGATTGTAATAGGTATGATAATAGATATGAAGAATCACGTTCGTGGAAATAGGGAAATAAGAAAGGAAAAGAAAAACTCAGAAAACATTGTACGATGGTTGCTATTTCAAACGTCAAGTTACAAGCATATTAAATTTCGAATATTTTTTTATCGACATTATTAATGACATAAAACCTAACAAAAAGTATCTTCCAAATAGATTTTACAACATCCGCCCTTAATGGAAATAAAAAGATAAAGTAGTAATGCTAAACACAATTGAAAATAATAAAACATTACTACCAGACTAAACACAAATACAAAATATAAACCGACGAAAAATAAATAAATAGAAGATTATTCTACTTGTTTATCACTAAACCCATATTAACAACGCACCTAAGATGAGCTATGCGCCTTAAGGGCTTGGTTAAAACATCGGCTGTCATTTTATCCGTAGGTATAAACTTTATATTTATAACACCCTCAGTAACCTTTTCACGAATAAAATGATATCTCGTATCAATGTGTTTGGTTCTATTGTGGTGGATTGGATTTAGCACAAGTTTCTGTGCACTTTGACTGTCGTTGTATAGCAACACCCTATCAGAAAAACCAGTAATGTCACACACTAACCGTCTGAGAAAAATAGCCTCCTTTGCAGAACTGGTTAAGGACATATACTCAGCTTCTGTAGACGATAAGGCTACCGTCGGCTGCTTCTTACACTCCCAGCTAATAGGTCCGCCCGCTAGCGTGAAGTAGAAACCAGTGTACGACCGACGGTCATGTACACAGTTCGCCCAGTCAGCATCCGTGAATCCACACAAACGTCTACCGACTTTCCTGTAAGTAATACAGTAATCCATAGTACCCTTCAAATACTGTAACACTCTTTTAGCGGCCAACCAATGCCTCTTATCGTAACAGTTATTAAACTGACTTAAATAGCTTGTGGCATAAGCTATATCGGGTCTCGTATTCACAGCTAGGTACATTAAACATCCTATCAAGTTTTGGTAAGGATATTCACCAAGAGATGATGGATTACCTTTCTCCAACTTGTTATTCTCCAAAGGTGTAGACATCTCCTTACAATCTCTCATATTAAACCGCTCCAACACTGCCTGAATAAAGGTCTTCTGACTGACCATGATTTTATCGTCAACACGGTTAATATTTATGCCTAAACAATATGATAATGCACCTAAATCTTTTAGCGAGAAAAATTTTTCTAAGTCATTTTTGACAGCGTCAAACAAACATTTTTCTTTGTAAAAGACAATTAGATCGTCAACATAGACTGCAAGTATTATGATTTCATTACCAAACTTTTTCAAGTAAACACATGATTCCGCAGATGTTCGTGCAAAGCCAATTTTCGATAGAACTTGATGCAATTTGATATTCCAGGCTCGAGCTGCCTGCTTCAAACCATAAATTGATTTTCTGAGCAAACAGACTTTACCTTCTGCCCCGCGCTCAGCAAATCCCTCAGGCTGTTGCATGTACACCTCCTCCTCTAAGTCCCCATTGAGGAATGCGGTATCAACATCCATGTGTTGGATCTTTAAATCCATTTCTGCCGCCAACGCTATAAGCGTACGTAGAGATGAATTTCGAACTACAGGGGCAAAAGTCTCGTTATAGTCAGTCCCCCAAACTTGACTAAAACCTTTCGCAACTAGTCGCGCCTTATGCTTAACTATTGCACCGTTCGCGTCCCTCTTTACCTTGAATACCCATTTACACGGTATAACCTTTTTATTTGGTTTATCCACTAATGTCCAAGTCTGCTTTTTCAATAAGGCATTGTACTCATCCTTCATTGCGGAAATCCAGTTATCTTTATCATCGCTATTAATAGCTTCACGATAACTTTTCGGATCATCACACAACAAATCAACACCGTGAGTGCCATATGAATAATAATCTGGAGGTTTACGTACTCTATTAGGATATCTTCTCTCAGGACATACATCGTTGGGTTCATCTGAAGGAACCAAGGACAGATCACGTTGTTCACCTGAATGTAGAGACTCTGTGTCGCCAACCCCACCAGCTTCATCAGTCGCGTCCACAAAATCGTCAATTTGCTCTACCTCCATGTCCACACTTTCTGAAGTAGGTGAAGAAATAGAAGCAGATGAGATAGAAATCTCCTGTGGCGATGTGGTATCTGAAGAAGTTTGTGAAAAAAGATTAATGACATTAGGGCTCACAACAACTTCAGGCTGAACAGATTTATCCTTCAATCCTGAAAAATTATTTTCAAAGAACGTAATATCCCGTGACTTAATCAACCTCCGAGGGTTTTCCGCGCTACGGAAATAATAACTCCTTGGATCGTCTGAATATCCAACAAAGATATGTTCAGAAGTTTTCATGTCAAGCTTAGTTCTCTGACATGAAGGCACGTGAACTAAAGCTCGGCAACCAAACACCTTTAAATGAGACAGGTCGGGTTTACTACCACACCACATTTCATATGGCGTCTTACCATCAAGTGCACGATGAGGTGACCTATTCTTTAAATAAACACTAGTCTCAACAGCATCCTGCCAAAAAGCTTTCGACAGAGAGCTATGTGCTAGCAAGGAACGGGCCTTCTCCACAATACTACGATTGCAACGTTCACTTACCCCATTTTGTTGAGGGCTGTATGGTACAGAGGTTTCATGTCGAATCCCTTGAGCCTGCAAATAATCTGTCAGCTCCTTGTTGACATACTCAGTACCATTGTCTGACCGAAGGGTTTGAATCTTACTGCCAGTCTGTCTCTCAACAAGTGCTTGGAAAGCACAAAAATACTTCTGAACTTCTGTCTTAGATGACATACAATAAAGGGATATAAAACGTGTATAATCATCTACAAAAATAATAAAGTATTTATTACCTTTAAAAGATTCAGTGGTCAGGGGACCACAAACGTCCATATGGACCAATTCTAATGGTGACGAAGCCTTCTTATACTTTATCCCTTTGAAAGGCTTCCGGGCCTGCTTACCTTCTACACAAGGTACGCATGGTTCTTTGTCAACCTCAGTATACTCAACACCAACAGCTAGACCTTTTTTGAGTAGATCCATACCAATACGGCAGAGATGTCCTAGACGCTTATGCCAAAGCTGAAACTGGGACAAATTAGTGTGAACATTATAAGCTGAAACACCTTGCGGTTTTACTGTACAATCTAAAGTGTACAATCCACCACAAATAGAACCATGTAAAACAGGATCATTTATAAAAGAAACATCATTAGAATAATAAAAATTACAGCCATTCGTATCAAAAACAATCGAGAAACCTTTCTCTACTGCCTTTTTGACTGAGAGTAAATTACAATCTAGGCCAGGAACATGTACAACATTTTTAATCTTCTTGAAATCGGTTTTTGTGTCAATAGCAACATCTCCTAAACCCACAGCCGGCAAACTTTTACCATTTGCTACAGTTATCTTCCCATCACAGGGTCGGTAACTATTAAACCATTCAGCATGTGGAGTCATGTGAGTAGACGCACCAGAGTCGATAATCCACTTCTCAGACATCTGAATACTTGGTGCAGACAAAGCCAATTCCTTGACACCATCCAAAGCCAATTCCGTGACACATGCATCCATATTCCCTGAACTAGAAACATTCATTCCCTTATCTTTAGAACAATTTTCTATAGAGCAACTCGCCTTTGCCTTTTTCTCCTTCTTTTTGAGAGGACAATTAGGACTCTTGTGCCCTGGCTTCTTACAACGATAGCAAATAACCTGCCTGTTAGCATTCAACGCAGCCACATCATCTTTAGTCTCCTTCGTCATTTCACTCAACAACTTAGTCCTCACCAAATCTGTTGTGACTTCAACGCTCCCATTCTCAAGCGCCATTATCATAGGCTCGTAGCGAGACGTTAGACCTCCCAATATAATAGCTGCTAAAGAACTATCTTCTATAGTTTTGCCAATATCGGCCAGGTCTAGTGCTGTTGTAGTTATTGCATTTATGTAAGCTTCTAAATTAGAAAAGTCAGATAAGGTGTACCTGTACAACTTACGTTCCAACGACAGTTTACGACCCAAACTTCGATCCTCGTAGGATTTCATAAGAGCATCCCACGCTTGCTTTGCGGTCTTAGCTGGTCGAACAACCGAAATAGCAGCGCCATCTACAGTAAGGCATATTTTAGAAAGAGCCTTTTCATCCTTCCGTACATCGTCGGCCGTCTTATTGCCTTCGACAACTACTCCGCTTATGGTTTCCCACAATCCTTCATGGATTAATAGCATTCTCATTTTAAATTTCCACACAGTGTATCCTTCTCTATTACAAAGTATCGGAATACCATTTAGTGACATACCAGAAACTGCAGACGACATATTTTCACCACCAATCTCCTTTTAAATTCGATCGTAGATAAAATATACAAAGCCTCGTGCTGATAACGTGTTGTGATTGTAATAGGTATGATAATAGATATGAAGAATCACGTTCGTGGAAATAGGGAAATAAGAAAGGAAAAGAAAAACTCAGAAAACATTGTACGATGGATTGTAATAGGTATGATAATAGATATGAAGAATCACGTTCGTGGAAATAGGGAAATAAGAAAGGAAAAGAAAGACTCAGAAAACATTGTACGATGGTTGCTTTTCAAACGTCAAGTTACAAGCATATTAAATTTCGAATATTTTTTTATCGACATTATTAATGACATAAAACCTAACAAAAAGTATCTTCCAAATAGATTTTACAACAGCTTTGTTAGCGGCGCAGGGAAAATTGCTGTAGGCACGGACAGCTGCGTTCTTCTCAGTCAGCAGGGCGCGCGCATCGTCCGGGAGTTTCAGGTAACAGGGATCTGTTGCCGGAACCTCCCTTGAGCAATCGCTCAGGACGGTTTGCACGTGCTCCGTGAGTGAGTCGATCGCAGCTGTCGTGTTAGCGATAGAGTCAAACTGATCTGGAATAGAGTCTAGTAAGGGGGACGTGTTGGATTTCAGCTTTTCGCTTACTTTCTTCCAGTCCGTCACCTTTCTAGTGGGGAGAGGGTGGTTAGGGTCAGAGGGACCTATGCGGGATGCAAGATGGATGATTACCGGGCGGTGGTCAGAGGTAAGCTCGTGCACCGTTTCTATCGAGTCAAGTCGTAAGTTTACGTTCTTAAGGAGCGTTATGTCAAGGACGTCAGGGGTGTAATTTAACATATGGGGGAAAGTAAGTGGGATTCATCGGAGCGATGATGTCGAAGTTAAGAATGGAAGAGAGGTCGAACAAGTGTCGGCCCCTGGGGTTAGTGATATTACTGTTCCAAGAGGGATGTTTGGCGTTGAAGTCCCCTGCCATAATGACAGAGTCGCTCATGCCGAAGAGTAGCTGTAGGTCATCAGAAATAAGTTGGTAGTTTTCTGAGGCCTGAGCTGGGATGGGAGGGATATAGACCGACACTAGAGTGATCGGTGAGTGACCAGTCATGCCTAGACGACAGACTGATACTTCTAATCGGGAGAGAGGTGGAGGGTCCATAGGGATGCAATACAGATCCTTTTTATAATAAATGAGAGTGCCACCCGCGTGACAGCGCGTCCTATCATTTCGAATTAAACGATAGTTAGCTATAGAAAGGTTTCGTTTGTGGGGTTTAAGGAAGGTTTCCTGTATGAGGAGAAGATCTAACTGATGATCGCGGAGGAATTCCGCGATTTCATCTTTCTGATTGAATAAGCCATTGGCATTGAAGGTACCTATCTTTAGGGATCGGGGTTTAAACCTTTCATAAGAGGCGTTATACATTATGAGGGTCTAGTGAAGGAAGTGAGGGCGGAGGTAATATCCTCGTAAGCCAGGAACACGTTTTGAATTTGCTCGTAGCAACCTGATTTCTTGGCTTCAACAATGTCTAAGGCCATTTGTTGAGCCCTGGGGGTACAAAAGGTCATGAATGTTGAGCTAATTATGCTGAATGCATTTTTAGCGGGGTCTGAGTATATATCTTTATTTTTATTAGCCACGGGAGTGGGAACGTGACGCGGGGGAGCCAAGTTAATATTGGGTTTTACGGGGGGCGCGGGGGGTGCGCTACGCTGTGTAGGCGCGTGGGGAGCGGGGAAGCCGGGGGGAGGAGGAGGGCGGACTCGCGGGTCCATTAAGGAGTATAGCGGGGTATGAGGGGGAGGGCGGCGCGGGGTAACCAGAGCCGGGAAGGTCTGCTGGTGATTATAATTTAACTGAGACCAAGGGCTAGGTCTCTGAGGGCTAAGCCTCTGAGGTATCTGGGACGAGGGGAAAGGTTGGTAAACCTGTTGGCGTTGCTGCCTAGCGTCTAAACGCTTAGACAGCTTTGGTGTGTTAGCCTTAGGGGCTTTGGGACAACCGCGGTAATTAGCCTTGTGGCCTTCGAGGCCGCACAGCACGCAGCTTGGCGGGGTGACGCATAAGCTGCGATCTTTGGGACGGGTGCAGTCTGCTGTGCCATGGTCTCCCAGGCACTTGACGCACCTGGGTTTCGCATGGCAGTGTTTTTGACTATGGCCATACAGTTGGCAACGGTGGCATTGCCCTATGGCGCTGTTTTTCCGGGGCTTCTCGATAGTGAAGCCCACTAAATGACAGATGGTCTTAACGTTAAATATGGGGTGATGCCCCTCGGTAGGGGAGCACACGACAATGACCATGTCGTATGCTTCCCTGCCACGCGAGCGGTGCATACGGTGCACTTCATCCACGGGGATGTTTTGCGACTGAAGGTCGGCAAGGATGTCGGAGGAGGGGATCTCTTTGGGGATCTTTTTGATCACTACCCTGATCTGTCTTTCTTCTGGGAGGGAGTAGGTGTGGAATGACACACCTCTCTCTCTCAGGACCCTGGTTAAGTCCCTGTAGTCTTTCGACGTAGGGACGAGTACTTTAATACCCTGTTGGGTAGAGCGGGCGCTAGTGTAGCCTATTTTAAGGTCTACACACCACTTTGATACTGCCGTCCACTTGTCCTTGTCTTGGATGAAGACAGGAGGTGGCGGCGCGACCTTTTTAGGGCCGGAGGTTGGCGCGGAACGCGGTGCGTCATTCTGCGAGGATGAAGCAATCGGGCGAGGGGCGGTGGAGGGGGAAGCTACGGGGGCGCAAGTAGCGGCGGGAGTAGTGGTGGGGATTGCCTGAGGGGCAACTATGATAGAGTCGTCAATGACGACTACCTTGCTCGCTTGGGTCGAGCTCTGCTTCTTCTTCTTCCTCTTGTTCCCTTTCCCGGTGACTGGCGTGAAGCCGTCGTCATCCGAGTGGGAAGAGGAGGAGGAATGAGCAGAGGCTTGAGCCTCTGGGTCGGGGGTATAAAATGGATGGGGGGTCAGGGCGCGGGCTATGGCGGTCGCGTCTTCTACAAAGTCCATGTTGGACATGGACATGGTTTAAATTGGGCATCGATTACATCGCTGAAGTCAGCGATGGAAGAGGACCTAATATTGGTCTGCTGTGAAGCAGCCAGACCTTCGAGTTCGGTACCGAACTCGTTGATGAGAGTGGGCTCCTTTTTAAGAACCCTTTTAAGGAGGTCGAGGAGCTTGGAGTTTTCACTCCTGAGGGAAATGAGGTCGTTACGGAGTGACTGAATGTCACTCTGTACGGCCTCCATATTGACAATTTAAATTAAAATTTGGGACCTAATTTTCCCTAAATATCCTAACAACCCAATTCCCCGGGCGGACTACCGGGGATGTGTAAACCCTCCCTGTCGGGTATAGACAGGGAGGTTGTGTGCCTATTGGTGAGCCCTAAGCTTGCTTTTGCCCGTTGCCTATCTTATTGTGCAGCGGGGTCCTGACCAGTCTAGTGCGCCGGGTATAGACACACCCGACCGACACTAGATGTGTTGCTGTGGAAGGAAAACTGTCACCAATGCCGACTAGGAGACCCCCCAAGGCCGAACACTGGGACCCGGCCAATTGACTGCCTAACCCTGAAGGGGCTCGGCGGGTGTGATTAGGTCAACACCCCCTCGGTTTCGTTGGCACCGTATGGTTTCCACCGAGGACCACGAAACTGTGGTTTTTCCCTGAAGGGGCAAAATGACTTGAAGAGTCAGTTGACGTTATTCCGTTAAAGAAACAGATAATTAATCGTATCTTGAAAAAGACTCCGATTAATTGGTCGACGATAGTCGATTAATAATAATCGACTATGAAGAGCGTCGCAGTACGCGACGAAACGATGACTCAGGAACAGGATCGCTTGAGTCACTATCGGGAACCACAATCAGCAGCGCAGCACGTCCGTCCGCGTCCGATGCCAGGCGCAGAGTGTGTAGACCACATCGTGTGTCGGCGCTCTGCTTTTATACCGCCAATATTCACGAACATTCTGGCTATGTGTAGAACGGTTCCAGAAAAACATCAACAAATAAACATTACCAGGAAATACAAAAGTAGTAGGTATAAAAAATAATAACCTACTTGTACCGAATAAAGAAGTAGGTACTTTATGCCCTCGGCGTACGGTCGAAATTACAATGACAAGTCCTAATATTTTTTTATAAGTAGTTACCTACTTAACTTCAAACTAATAATAATGGAATGCTTCTCGAAGTTTTTAGCGCAAACACACTGTAATCCGTGCTTTCTCGAACGATCTCGTACGTACGACGTAACACTGCCCCCTCCTTAGACATGCTCGTCCCGAGCATCATTAGCCCCGTAGTATCGGGCCAATCGGTCTACATGAACAATCTTAGGCGCACCTCGTAGACCCTTCTGTATTCGGTAGGTGACATCGTTGATCCTAGTCACGACTCGGTATGGTCCATCCCATTTTGCTTGCAATTTCGGAGACTTCCCCTTGCTCCGCACTGGGTTCAGTGGCGGTACCTTCATATAAGCCCAAAAGCCCGGCATGCCTTACTAAAATGCTCGATAGAGAATCAATATCAAACCCGAACTATTTAAAAGTTCGCGCGCTTAATTCTTATCAAAATAACACAAAGTATCTACCTATGCTACACTACTACACATCGCGATTGTTCGCGCGCAGAGTATCGCATTTGTAGCATCTACATATAGCTATCTCGCTTACACGCACTGGCTTATACCGGGCTTTCAAATACTATATCTGTCACTTTCGCACTTATAGCGATGTGCCGTATAACGAGTTAGACCTTGTGCATAGAACAAATCGATCACTATGGCAGATTTAAGCAGGGCTTTTTCGGTATGAAGTTGCACGCGTATGCGTGACCTTGTCAGCTTGCCAACTCTGCAGTGTTGCCGTTTTAGCCACGTTGTGAGATCTTGGAGATTTTTAACGAGTTTGGAAACTTTTTTAAGCAACATTAATAACTAGCGACTTTTTAAAAAAACGAAATTAAATATTCAAGCAATATCTTAAAAATAAAAAATTTGCGACATCTAGCTAGATTTTTCATATACCTGGCGACTTTTTTTGCTTAAATGACAACCGTGAGTAGTTCCCGACATCCGAGAGTGCAACTAACTTCAGTTTCATTTGCTTGAGTGGAAAAAGGTTTTCTTGTTAAAGTTTTTTGTGTGTTTTCTTAGATTTCCTCAGTGATACAATTGTTTTGGTGACTTACCTACAACAATGGAGGTAATTGTACCTTGTGAGGATTTAAAATGCGTTCAAGTTTTGATTGGCGAAGATAAGGTAAAATCTTTAAACTTTGCTCAGAAGAAACAGTTAATTTCTTCATTAAAACCGACGCCTAATCTGTGTATTTCTCAGATTAGTAAATCGCATAAACGAATATTTAATAGATCAGTGTATAAAACTAAGGATCACATAAGGGATAATCACAAGATAGTATTATTCGCAGATGACACTTCGCTCATTTTTTAAATCAAACGTCAGTTAGTCAACTTTGAACAAGTTAACGATGCACTCTCTAAAGTAGTGCATTGGTTTAATGTAAATAATCTTCTACTGAACGAAAAAAAGACTAAACTCATTAAATTTTCAATGCCAAATGTCAGGCAGCTATCTACCAATGTTCAAGTAAATGGAACAGAGTTGGACTCTGTTGATTCGACAGTTTTTCTTGGAATCACTATTGACAGTAAATTACAATGGGGCCCACACATAGAAAAATTGTCAGGAAGACTAAGTTCGGCCGCCTATGCTGTTAAAAAAATTAGACAGATAACTGATGTGGATACAGCCAGAATTGTTTATTTTAGTTATTTTCATAGTCTTATGTCATATGGGATTCTTCTCTGGGGAACCTGTGCGGACATTGATACTATCTTTGTTCTACAGAAAAGGGCTGTTCGAGCCATATACAACCTAGGTCCAAGAGATTCCCTTAGAGAAAAATTCAAAGAAATAAATATTCTGACTGTAGCCTCACAATATATTTTTGAAAACCTATTGTATGTACACAAAAATATATCAAATTTTAAGAAAATGTCCGATATTCATAGTTTAAATACCAGGAATAAACACAATCTTGCTGTGCATCGCACACGTCTCCACAAAGTAGGCAACTCGTTCATGGGTCAATGTATACGCTTTTACAACAAACTTCCCATTGACATTCGAAACTTACCCATTAATAGATTTAAAATCTGTATTAAAACTAAACTTTGTAAAAAAGGGTATTATAAAATTTCTGATTATTTAGAAGATAAAAAATCATGGGATTGAACTGCTCGCTCTGCTAAGCCTTGTGATAAAACTTAACATTTTAATTATTTTGTAAAATCATGAAAATATACCAGTTTTATATACACATTGACATTGTTGAAAATTATATTCAAAATGACATGATTACTTTGTAAAGTATGTATTATATTATTTTATTTAATTATTGTGAATGTGAGGACTATGTGGATATCATTATTATTTTCATTCTTCAGTTAGTTTTAATTATGGTCTGGCAGTTTGAGTAGTTTATGCGGCCTACCCAAATGTCCTTTCTTTGGTATTGTTCGTCGAGATGAGCTCCTTAAGTTCTGATTTGAGCTCCACGATTACTGACAAATGCTTGCACTGACTGGACAGGTTCACTCAAATCTGTGTGGTTCTTTCCTCAAAAGACCATTTCAGACACTAATCTACATGGTCCTCATATGGCCTGACCAAGATTATGTCTGGACTTTAAAAGAGACTGTGACCTCTGAGTTTGTTTCGGCCTTTCTTCTCAGAGTAGTCAGATAGGAAACGCCGAACTCAACTAGCTTATTTTTATTTTTTTTAATATGACGTGTAAAAGTGATTCTGATATCCTATTTACAGAATAAACAATTTCATTTCATTTCATTTCATTTCATTTCATTTCATTTCATTTCATTTCACTAGTTGGATTGTTGGCTGTTCGCATACTAATAAGTTGTATTGCTGGTGCTGCATATTTTTTTCGAATGAAGATTCCGTTTGGAATACATCTGGTTATAATGATTTAAATAACATATCTGGCGCCATTAAAAGGCACGCAAATTCCCATAAACACCTGTGTGCAATGGTTTCTTTCGGTAATTTTGGTAAACAACGAATTGAGACATCTATATCACGCCAGTTATCTGAGGAAATTTCAAAATATAACACGCGCGTTGAAAACAACCGTAGTGTTTTTCAAAGATTAGTCGATATTGTTTGTCATTTAGCACAACAGGAAATTTTATTGGGCTTGCGTTATTTTGAAACCCCAGGCACGCCACTGACTGGGTTATGTAACCACACCAGTGAACCCTCGTCGAAACCCCTACTGTTTGCCTTGCGGTCATAACGGGTCTTCATCTTCTCAGACTTCGTTGGCCGGATTGTCGGATATGCTCATAAACATCATTCAACTTGTTACGCAAATCATTTGCGTAATCTGTTACACTACGTGGAGCATCAGGGGGAGTTCCAGTGATTAAATCTGCAGGCAACCGCAATTCCCTTCCAAAGTTCGCGAAGGCTGGCGTCACAGTCGTACTTTCGTGGACTGCGCTACGGTAGGACAGCAGAAACGGCTGTATGTGCTTGTCCCAATCCCTCTGCCTACTTTCCACGACTTTTGCCAGATATCTCTCCAACGTTTGGTTGAATCGTTCCACCATTCAATCAGATTGTGGGTGGTAAGAGGTGGTTCTGGTTTTGTAGGTACCCATCAATCGACAAGTTTCCTGAAATACTTGCGATTCAAAATTCCTTCCTTGATCGCTGTGTATTTCTAAGGGTACTCCAAAACGACAGAAAACTTCCTGAACTAATTTATCTGCGACAGTTGTAGCTTCTTGGTTAGGAATGGCGAAGACTTCTGGCAACTTTGTGACGTAATCCATGACCACCAGGAAGTACTTGTTTCCGCTCTCACTTTCTGGAAATGGTCCCGCAACGTCTAGTGCTATCCGTTCCCAAGGGGCTCCAACGTTGTACACTTTTAATGCACCTCGGCTGCGTGTGTGGTGCCCTTTCACGGCCGCACAACTGGTACATTTGCGACACCAGTCCTCCACATCATCTCGACAGTGGATCCAGTAAAAGCGTTCTCGAATTTTTAGTAGAGTCCTTTTTACCCCCATATGTCCTCCTGAACATCCATCATGGTAGAGCCGTAGAACATCCGGTACCTTAGCTTTAGGGACAACCATTTGTAGATGACAGCTGTCCCCTCGAGCGTTTTCCCATTTACGGCACAAGACTCCATCCTGGATCACCAAGCTGTTCCATTGCGCCCAATAACTCTTCGTAATGGAACTCATCGCAGCCACATCACTCCACTTAGGTTTAGGAGCACCAGCTTTGACCCACTCGAAGATCGGTTTGATGTCCGAGTCATTTTGCTAAGCCTGCTGTAGGGTTTCCTTCCATTCATCGGTGAGATCTGTTCTAAGCATCCTCACGGGTACTACTTCCTTAGTCTCTTGCCTGGCACAGTGCTTACCGTCTTCAGGACAAGGTCTTCATGACAAGGCGTCTGCGTTACCGTGAGTTCTCCCAAGAAACCGACTTGCTAGGTGAGAATTGACGACCGTGTGAGAAGCTCCAGTATCCAACGTCAGTTTGCATGGTGTTCCGTTGACTTCGCCTTTGATGGTCAGGCTGTTCCCATCATGTGCTTGCGAGATCAAGATTCTCGGGGCTCTTTCAATACCAGCCAGCACCCCCCCCCCCCCAGTCCTGGCATTTACTCGTTTCCCTGCTGTGGCTGGGCAGTCACTTCAGCCAACCTTCTCTGCTGATCTTCTCTCGGGGTGCTGCGCTTAGGACAGCTTGACCAAAGATGACCCCTTTCGCCGCAAGTGTAGCACCTAGGACTGTACCCTTGCGGCCGGTCGCGTACAGGTGATGCTACAACCTCACTGACGCGGTGCGTTCAGTGGTCCTGCGTCACTGCCTCTACTTCTAAGGCATGGGCCAAGGCGTCTTTCAGCGTCTCATGATGCCCAAGTCTCACAGCGGCTCTAACTTCTAGGTCGCGTATTCCATCAACGAACGCTTGTACCAGATTCCCGTCGATAAGTGCAGGGGCAGAATGGTATGCTTTCCGAACCAGATTTTCAACTTCGAGGGCCCACTGCTGTAGGTTCTCGGCACTACGTTGAACACGATCCTTCAACTTAGCACGAAATACGTGCTCCAGGTGCGCGTCGCCGTATCTGGACTCTAATGCCTCCAGCAGCTGCTCGTAGGTTACATTCTTGCCGTGCGCCTCAAGAATGTTTAGGGCCTGATCTCGGAGGCCCAAGGTGAGCGCGGTCATGGCTTGTGGTTTTGTCCATCCATTCGCCTTCATAACGGCCTCAAATTGAATTTTATAAGCCGACCACGAAGATGTGCCATCGAATGGAGGCACCTTAAAGCCCCGCGCTGAAGGTGCAGCAACTACTGAAGCTAAAGTCACGTCTCCAGTCTTCAGTTCCCCCAAAGCCTTCTTCACCCCAGCGATCTGAACTTCGGCTTCTGAGAGGCGATTCTCATGCTGCTGTACCTGATGCTTCATCACCTTTAGGTCTTTGCCAAAAGTTGCATGAAGATCCTTTATGAGGAGCATCTGCTCGTCTTGGCGGCGGACCTGCTCCTATTTGTCTCGCTGCAACTGCTCTTCCAACCGGCGAGCCTGCCCCTCTTGACGGCGAGACTGCTCCTGTAGCAGCGCCATTAAAGCTG
The DNA here is from genome assembly GCA_916610215.1 of Omphaloscelis lunosa. Classification (NCBI taxonomy): domain Eukaryota; kingdom Metazoa; phylum Arthropoda; class Insecta; order Lepidoptera; family Noctuidae; genus Omphaloscelis; species Omphaloscelis lunosa. The sequence goes on from OU744249.1 coordinate 23,775,492, forward strand.
ACAAGTCTGGCGCCATTGATGCTGTAGAAACTGCGGATGGGCCAGCGACTGGCACTGACGTAGGCTGGATACCACCCGGTGTCTGTGTTGGAGAATCTCCAAACCGCCTTTGGTCCATGTCCTGCTGTCGATGACTCCTGGTACGGATACCGTCCGTGTCGTCCTTCGGTAGAATTGGCATAATTTATCCCTCACTTCTGACACCAAATTGTTACGAGCTGGGTATGGGATAAATTAATTACTACCAATCAGACAATTAAATAACTTTATTAAACACAAAACACTTAAAACTAAATCACAAATACACCACTGATCACTATTCGCTCAGATATCGCACTTCTAGTTCACTTCGATTCGCTTCGTTGTATCGCCTAAATCAGACTGACCACATCGTGTTTTTTTTTTTTTTTTTTTGAAACGGGCATCTCGCAGTTTTGACCACTAAGGTCTTGGCTGCTTAACCGGACTTTCCTGTGGGTGCCTTAAGCTGCTACACTCAAAGCCTCCAGCCAGGGGCAAAAAAACTAAACTAAATTAAAACTAGGCGAACGCTCGCTAAGGGCACCCCCTGTGGGGTACGAGCCTCGGCTTAGGGCGTCGCTGAGGGGAGGACAGCAAGAAGGGACAGGCTGGATCAAAATTGGTTTAAATCATGATTATTATGCGGGGTAGTTTAAAGCTACGTGCTCAGCGGCAACAACTTGCTGGCACCTCGTTTTCGAGCAAGGGTCGGGGAGGAGTATAATTTACTCAGGGACACGGTCGCGGTCGCAAAGGACCTCGGCGGCGAGGTCGGAATGACGGGAGGCGTCTGTTCTTGTGTATTGTGCTGGTGGCCCTATTCTGCTCTTGGAGGAGAGTGATGGGATCATCAGGGTCGGAAAGGACATGCCTCGGGCGGCGGATCTGACTAATTCGGGAAGGGACATAGTTGGCTGCTTCTACAACCAAGGGGTTGCGATGTCTAGGAGCGGAGTCAAAGTAACGCTTGGACATGCGTTTTAGGAATTGGTGAATCGTAGGGATTCTACAGTCGAGATGGAGGATCTCGTTTCTGACATAGAAGGGAGCTCCCGTGGCTTTACGGAGGAAACGGTTCTGCAAAGCTTGCAACCTATGGATGGAATGGGACTTGGCGTGGGCGAATACTGCACCCGCATAGGTCATAATGGGTCGGATACATGATGTATAGATGCGCAGTTTGCACTTAAGTGACAGTTTGCTGCGTGCATTTAGAACGAAGTGGAGTCTACCTAGAGCGAAAGCGGCTCGCGAACGAACCGTCTTTATGTGCTCAGAAAAGGAGAGATGATGATCTAGGATAACACCTAGGTATTTGGCGCGCCTAGCCCAAGGGATTGGTTTGCCGAACATGGTGATAGGTCGGGGGAAAGGGGGGGGTCTAGTTCTCGGTTTAGAAAAGCTAACCGCTTGACTTTTGTCGGGATTTACTTCTATTCGCCATTTTCTAAACCAGGCGCCAAGGTTATTGACAGCCCTTTGGAGGTTTAGCAGCATCGTAGCTGAATTTCCCTTACAGATGATCGCTGTATCGTCTGCGAACAGAGCCAACTGCGTCGATCTGTGTTTGGGGATGTCGCTGGTGAATAGCGTGAAAATGAGGGGGGCTAATACTGAGCCCTGAGGGACTCCTGCCCTTATGGGGCGGGGGGAGGAAAGGGCTCCTTCGATGCGGAAGCGAAAGGTGCGATTCGACAAATAGTCTCGTAAGATGAGCACGAGACGATCCGACACACCGAGTTTGTAAAGCTTATAAATTAAGCCGTTGTGCCAGACTTTGTCAAACGCCTTTGCTATGTCGAAGAATACTACGCTCGTTTGTCGGCCATGGGTGAGAGCACCGCTGATTAGCTCGACAATACGATGGACCTGATGCACGCTAGAGTGCTGAGTTCGAAAGCCGAACTGTTCGTTGGGGATGAGGCCCTTGGTCTCTGCATAGTCTCTGAGACGCTTATAAATAAGCCTCTCATAGATCTTGCCTAGAACCTTGAGCAGACTGATGGGCCTATAACTGGATGGCTCGTTTTTGGGTTTTCCGGGTTTAGGGATACCTATGACAGTGGCCTCTTTCCACGTCTGGGGAAAAATGTTGTTGCTTAACGCACCATTGAAGATGGTGGTCAAAAGCATGATTAGATGGGCTGGGAATAGTTGGACCACCCTATTGGTGAGTCCGTCTGAGCCGGGGGCTTTACGATTTTTCAGACCTTTGATAATCTCATGTACCTCATCTGGTTCGATGGGGGGCAGGGGAAAATCAGGGTCTTCAATGGGAGGGATAGAGGCTCTACGTTCGACTTCGGCGTCGACCTCATCGAGGTGAGCTTTGTCTACTGGTAGGGTACTGGGAGAGCATTGGGCTTCAAGACTGTCGGCTAGGCACTCGGCTTTGTCGATGTCATCGAAGGCTAATGTTTTGTCCGGGCGGACTAAGGGGGGCATATGGCCTGAGTGAGGGGATCTAAGTTTTCTCTGGAGTTCCCAGAAGGCAAGGTGGGTAGGCTCAAGGTCGCTCAGCATCTTGTCCCAGCCCGTTTCACGCAGCTCCGCCATACGTGTCCTCACAGTTCTCTGTAAGTAGCGCATGTGGGCTTTGTTAGCGGCACAGGGAAAGCTGCTGTAGGCACGGACAGCTGCGTTCTTCTCAGTCAGCAGGGCGCGCGCATCGTCCGGGAGTTTCAGGTAACAGGGATCTGTTGCCGGAACCTCCCTTGAGCAATCGCTCAGGACGGTTTGCACGTGCTCCGTGAGTGAGTCGATCGCAGCTGTCGTGTTAGCGACTGAGTCAAACTGGTCCGGAATAGAGTCTAGTAAGGGGGACGTGTTGGATTTCAGCTTTTCGCTTACTTTCTTCCAGTCCGTCACCTTTCTAGTGGGGAGAGGGTGGTTAGGGTCAGAGGGACCTATGCGGGATACAAGATGGAAGATTACTGGGCGGTGATCAGAGGTAAGCTCGTGCACCGTTTCTATCGAGTCAAGTCGTAAGTTAACGTTCTTAAGGAGCGTTATGTCAAGGACGTCAGGGGTGTAATTTAACATATGGGGATAGTACGTGGGATTCATCGGAGCGATGATGTCGAAGTTAAGAATGGAAGAGAGGTCGAACAAGTGTCGGCCCCTGGGGTTGGTGATATTACTGTTCCAAGAAGGATGTTTGGCGTTGAAGTCCCCTGCCATAATGACAGAGTCGCTCATGCCGAAAAGTAGCTGTAGGTCATCAGAAATAAGTTGGTAGTTTTCTGAGGCCTGAGCTGGGATGGGAGGGATATAGACCGACACTAGAGTGATCGGCGAGTGACCAGTCATGCCTAGGCGACAGACTGATACTTCTAGTCGGGAGAGAGGTGGAGGGTCCATAGGGATGCAATACAGATCCTTTTTATAGTAAATGAGAGTGCCACCCGCGTGACAGCGCGTCCTATCATTTCGAATTAAACGATAGTTAGCAATGGAGGGGTTTCGTTTATGGGGCTTTAGGAAAGTTTCCTGTATGAGGAGAAGATCTAACTGATGATCGCGGAGAAATTCCGCGATTTCATCTTTCTGATTAAATAAGCCATTGGCATTGAAAGTTCCTATCTTTAGGGATCGGGGTTTAAACCTTTCATAAGAGGCGTTATACATTATGAGGGTCTAGTGAAGGATGTGAGGGCGGAGGTGATATCCTCGTATGCCAGGAATACGTTCTGGATTTGCTCGAAGCAACCTGATTTCCTGGCTTCTACAATGTCTAGGGCCATTTGTTGAGCCCTGGGGGTACAGAAGGTCATGAAGGTGGAACTAATTATGCTGAATGCATTTTTAGCGGGGTCCGAGTAAATGTTATTTTTGTTAGCCACGGGAGTGGGAACGGGACGCGGGGTAACCGGGTTTACGTTGGGTTTAGCGGAGGTCGCGGGGGGAGCGCTACGCTGTGTAGGCGCATGGGGAGCAGGGAAGCCGGGGGGAGGAGGAGGGCGGACTCGCGGGTCCATTAGGGAGTATAGCGGGGTGTGAGGGGGAGGGGGGCGCGGGGTAACCAGAGCCGGGAAGGTCTGCTGGTGGTTGTAGTTGAGTTGAGACCACGGGCTAGGTCTCTGAGGGCTAAGCCTCTGAGGCATCTGGGCTGAGGGGAAAGGTTGTTGTACCTGTTGACGTTGCTGCCTAGCGTCTAGACGCTTAGACAGCTTTGCTGTGTTAGCCTTAGGGGCTTTTGGACATCCGCGGTAATTAGCCGTGTGGCCTTCGAGGCCGCACAGCACGCAACTTGGCGGGGTGGCGCACAAGTTGCGATCCTTTGGTCGAGTGCAGTCTGCCGTGCCATGGTCTCCCAGGCACTTGACGCACCTGGGTTTCGCATGGCAATGCTTCTGACTATGGCCGTAAAGTTGGCAACGGTGACATTGCCCTATGACGCTGTTTTTCCAAGGCTTCTCTATGGAGAAGCCCACTAATTGACATATCGTCTTGACATTGAAAATGGGGTGATGCCCCTCGGTAGGGGAGCACACGACGATGACCATGTCGTATGCTTCCCTGCCACGCGAGCGGTGCATACGGTGCACTTCATCCACGGGGATGTTCTGCGACTGAAGGTCGGCAAGGATATCCGAGGAGGGAATTTCTTTAGGGATCTTCTTAATGACGACCCTAATCTGTTTTTCTTCTGGGAGGGAGTAGGTGTGGAATGACACACCTCTCTCTCTCAGGACCCTGGTTAAGTCCCTGTAGTCTTTCGACGTAGGGACGAGTACTTTAATACCCTGTTGGGTGGAACGGGCGCTAGTGTAGCCTATTTTAAGGTCTACACACCACTTTGATACTGCCGTCCACTTGTCCTTGTCTTGGATGAAGACAGGAGGTGGCGGCGCGACCTTTTTAGGGCCGGAGTTTTGCGCGGATCGCGGTGCGTCATTCTGCGAGGATGACGCAATCGGGCGGGGGGCGGTGGAGGGGGAAGCTACGGGGGTGCAAGTAGCGGCGGGAGTGACGGTGGGGGTTGCCTGAGGGGCGACTATGATTGAGTCGTCGATGACGACTACTTTGCTCGCTTGGGACGAGCTCTGCTTCTTCTTCTTCCTCTTGTTCCCTTTCCCGGTGACTGGCGTGAAGCCTTCGTCATCCGAGTGGGAAGAGGAAGAAGAATGAGCAGAGGCTAGGGCCTCTGAGTCGGGGGTATAAAATGGATGGGGGGTCGGGGCGCGGGCTACGGCGGTCGCGACTTCTACTATGTCCATGCTGTCGGAGGGACAGGGACTAAATTGAGCCTCGATTACATCGCTGAAGTCAGCGATGGATTGGGACCTAGTTATGGTCTGCTGTGAAGCAGCGAGACCTTCGAGTTCGTTACCGAACTCATTGATGAGGGTCGGGTCCTTTTTAAGGACTCTATTGAGAAGATCTAATAACTTGGAGTTTTCACTCCTGAGGGAAATGAGGTCGTTACGGAGTGACTGAATGTCACTCTGTACGGCCTCCATTATGATTAATTAAAATTGGGACCTAATTTTCCCTACTTAAAATCCTAACAACCTAATTCCCCGGGCGGACTACCGGAGATGTGTAAACCCTCCCTGTCGGGTATAGACAGGGAGGTTGTGTGCCTAATGGTGAGCCCTAAGCTTGCTTTTGCCCGTTGCCTATCTTATTGTGCAACGGGGTCCTGACCAGTCTAGTGCGCCGGGTGTAGACACACCCGACCGACACTAGGTGAGTAGCTGTGAAAGGAAAACTGTCACCAATGCCGACTAGGAGACCCCCCAAGGCCGAACACTGGGACCCGGCCAATTGACTGCCTAACCCTGAAGGGGCTCGGCGGGTGTGATTGGGTCAACACCCCCTCGGTTTCGTTGGCACCGTATGGTTTCCACCGAGGACCACGAAACTGTGGTTTTTCCCTGAAGGGGCAAAATGACTTGAAGAGTCAGTTGACGATACTCTGATAAAGAAACAGATAATTAATCGTATCTTGAAAAAGACTCCGATTAATTGGTCGACGATAGTCGATTAATAATAATCGACTATGAAGAGCGTCGCAGTACGCGACGAAACGATGACTCAGGAACAGAATCGCTTGAGTCACTATCGGGAACCACAATCAGCAGCGCAGCACGTCCGTCCGCGTCCGATGCCAGGCGCAGAGTGAGAGTGACCACATCGTGTGTCGGCGCTCTGCTTTTATACCGCCAATATTCACGAACATTCTGGCTATGTGTAGAACGGTTCCAGAAAAACATCAACAAATAAACATTACCAGGAAATACAAAAGTAGTAGGTATAAAAAATAATAACCTACTTGTACCGAATAAAGAAGTAGGTACTTTATGCCCTCGGCGTACGGTCGAAATTACAATGACAAGTCCTAATATTTTTTTATAAGTAGTTACCTACTTAACTTCAAACTAATAATAATGGAATGCTTCTCGAAGTTTTTAGCGCAAACACACTGTAATCCGTGCTTTCTCGAAAGATCTCGTACGTACGACGTAACAATATCTTATGATGTTTTGGTTTAATCTAATCGGTTGGAATGGACTATGTCTGAAAAATAAATGAACTATTTTTGTCACTGAAAGTAAAATCAATATATATGGTGGACCTCAACAACAACCCGGCTTATATTCCAAAATAACAATTCAAGAAGACCAATACTGGAATAAATGCTGGCAAAGCAGTTATATTACTCTGATTCTGCTATTGGCTATGGACATAGATAAGAAAATATTTGATACCTACCAAATTCAATATCTTAACCTCTCAAAGCCATTCTCTGGAAGCTGACCCCAACATAGTTGGGAAAAGGCCAGGCAGATGATGATCCTCTCAATACCATCAAAGAACTTATTAAATATTGAGATGCATTTACAAACAATACAATAGATAGATCTACAAAGAATTTATCAGAAAAATACATTTCAGTCAGTCCCAAACAAAATAGAAAATTCAGTATCATTATGAACAAAAAAAAAAAAAAAACATCAAGACTGTCTAACCCATCTAGAGCAATAACAATCCCACCATATCATACTGAAGGAAAATAAAAATAAAAATCCCAGTAATAACTACAAGTATGTTACAAACTGACAACTTGTACACTAATCAATTATAGCTTATCATATCAAAATAGATAGGTATAATATACCATATTACCTTTATGAAATCATATTATGCTTTCATCCTATAGGTACAGGGTATCACTTAGGACTATCTGGAAGATAACATTACCTACCAAATAACCAATAAAGGGTTAATTACATACACATTTACTAATACTTTTCATACTTGAATAGTCTCTTATCTCTGTTTTACCTACTAAATTACCAGTAGTGAGTGCCACTTACAGAAAACAAGGTTTTCTTACAATCTAACTTGACTGTTTATTTGGTAAAATATCGAGACTGCGATGAGACATACCAATAAATACCACTATAAGTGTGTTTAAATGTTTGGGCTTGAAAACTAATAATGCTATTTTTTAGGCTTGATTATTAAGTTTTATTTTTTTCACTTTAAACAAACCTTGAAACACCAGTAGTAAAAAAAAAAAAAAAGTGCTAGTAAACTTAGTCGCATTATTTAACATTACGCCCGGACTTCCCGAAGGGCTGGGCAGAAATGGGTGATCTTATTCAAAGCTTATAAAATCAAAATACCTAATTAATCATTTGATTGCCAACTACTAGTCTACATATTTAACAGTAGATTTAAATGATAATTGCAGCACTAAAGTGAAATTATCAAGGAAACAAAAAAAAAAGGAGGGGGGGAGAACATTGTGAGGACAAAGTAGGTATTGATGGATTGTGAGTAGAACATGAACAAGATAAGGTATAATACAATAAATGTAGGTACTATGAATGAATTCTCTACAAATTGCTTTACTCTAAAACTCTCCATCTGCTCACCAAGTGCACATCATAACAAGTTCAATTATACAACTCCCTCACTTAAAAATGCAACTCATTACACAATCCCAATTTTGGACATATTATGAGGTCAAGGAAAAGAGTTCATATCTTTATACTTCTAAAATGAATCTAGTTTCGATTAGCTCTAAACTCGTCAAGTAATTACTGCTAGCAGACTATGTGAAACTCATATGGAAATTAGTATCGTTGAGGAAAAACCCTAAGCATCTGAAATAGACCCTTTCACCTCAAATTTGTTCAAACCTCTCTCCTATCCAGGGCATAATATACTGTCCTTATTAATTGGTGCTTACAAGTTAAAAGCCTATTCCGTATTTGAAATTCAGTTTCCAAAATACCTTTAATAACTAAAGTTATGGAAAACTAGTCCATCCAAAAATGAAATGAAACCATATCATAAAGTATATACTTGTTTACCTAAACGGAAATAACATCAACTGATCACAAGAATTTGACCAAAAAATCCTACTACATTTTTCAAAAAAAAAAAAAAAAAAAACTAAGTTTGTCTGTCAGTACAATTTAGGTACAATACAATTCCACAAATGCTTACCAAAAATACCTCCCTGCTTACAACATTCAGGGGCTAAAAGATCCTGTTACACCCTATGAAAGTTTAACTACTAAGGACTTCACAGCCATGGTGCCTCTTATTCAGATCACTAGATAACTGACATTCTTTAAAATACCCTAATGATAATCTCTACAATTCATCTTCTAGACTCACTGAGCTCGACACTTACCTTGACAGCAAGATGTAATGTGCAACTCAATACTCACTCATTAAGCACAACAGTATCCCAAATAATTTAACTATTTACAGACAGATCTGAAAATGCTATTCTCAATCATGGAAACTTTTAAAGTAACATCATAACATTACGCCTTGATTCCCCGAATGGTTGGGCAAGGTGTCCCTGTAGCAGGTTCACCCAGTTTTACACTTTTAAAGTATTCATAACATAATATCCTCCTGGTATATTAATTCAGAACAACTTTATAAAATTTGTATAAACACAAGCTGGGTTAAATGTGGTAGGAAGTGAGAGTGATACTAATAATTCACCTCCCACAGCACAAAACATACAGTAGCTCAACTTAGTGCTGGCATCAATTGAAATAGACACAGTGCCAACCAACATTGTGTTGATGATTATACCTCATTACTGATGAAAAATAGTTAAACACTATTAATTAAGCAACGTTATTAAGAATTTATTTAAAAAGGATACGCCAAAAGCATATATATTGTACATTAAATATTAAATGTTAACAGTTATGGACTTATATACATACCAATTACAGATGTACATGACATTCACATAAAACAAAGTAACCTTCTTAAATTACATAAAATTAAAATATTGTATTCAGAAAGAATGATAAAAGTACCTAATAAATCAGAATATGCCGTAACTTATTAACTAACTAAATTATTGCAGACAACTCTGAACATCTACTTTGTTTAACGAATTATATTTCAGATCGCCGTGAAGTAAAATTGGGAATCAAACGAGCTTACCTGTTAAGCGAAGTCTTGATTCTAATTTTACGAACGGCGATCTGAAATATAATTACCCACCCGCCACTAGCTAATAGCCCCAAAGCTGCAATAATTAGTCTACTTAATTCACTTATTTTTCCAGGAAATCCTAGTGAATGTAAGTATGCAGAACTACTCTGTACAGAAAACAGAGCTTGTTCTCCATCATAAGGATCTCTAAAATTAGTGACATCCCTGCGTGTGTTGCCACCAAGGACGATAATTCTATTAAAAAAATATAAATTTATAATATTTTATATCTAAACGAACGCGATGTCTTTTTTTTTTTTTTTTGAGGGTGGGAAATCATCAAATAACTTCTCCCGCTCTGGGCGGAGCGGGAGGGCGTGTCAGACTCTTACTGACTAAAACCCACCCGTGTTCCTTCGGCTGCCCTGTTGCCGGGGGCCACGATCTCCCTTTCGGTTTTCTTCGCAACCCCGGCAGGCATCGGCCCTAGTGGACCCCTTCGAATCTGCTGACATCTCTTTGAGGCGCGCGTGGAACACAACGCGCCGTCGACCCGGGCCTGGTCCTTATCGGACGGTGAGCCACCCATTGCTCACCGTCCGCAAGCCCGCGCCTACGGTGGCCGGAAATCGCCTCGCGATTCCCGACGCCCTGGGCGTCTCCTCCTGCGGCGGTTAGGGGCATGAGGGCGCGAAATTTCGAACGCGATGTCTACGCTGTGCATAAGAATTACTACTTTGTTTAACGAATTATATTTCAGATCGCCGTTCGTAAAATTAGAATCAAGACTTCGCTTAACAGGTAAGCTTGTTTGATTCCCAATTAGCCATTGTTTGGCTAAGCAATCGTAAAGTGACTAAGTTTATAAACAACACGGAATATAAAAAAAAACACTGTCCATGAGAACAATAGCCCCGGCCGTATTGGGAACTGACTGGCATAGATGAATCATAAAACATTGAACAAGAGCGAAACTAGCAAAAATCTTTGGCAAAAAAGTGCATCTGTGTGTGCACTTTTTTTGCCAAAGATTTTTCTCCGCACACAGATGCACTTTTTAAGCCGAAGCCATGATACTCAGTCCCTTTCTTTTTCACACTTATTTTTTTAATAAAATAATTGATAGACATCATTTTAATACTAGAAAAAAAGATAAACTAGATCAACCATTTTTCAGACTATCTAAAGTGCATACATCTTTTATGGGGTACTAGTACTACTGTCTTAAATGCTACAACAAAATACCTTGTGACATATTGCAATTAAATGAAAGAAAATTTAAAACTCATATTAAAAGTACACTTTGTAAGCAAGCATAATAAAAATTAGAGGATTATATCCAAGTTAAGAATGTAGTTAAGAGTGTAGTAAAGTTAAGAGGACAATCTATAGTCAAGACAAAATCAAACAGGTTGGTAATTTAATTTGATTTTTTTTTAATTTTGTGTTATATGACATTGAATTTACATTTTGTTATTACTTCCTCACACACTAACTTATTAATTTAAAAAATAACTTAAAGAAGAATGTTCATATTTGACCTGACTGTGTTATTGAATTGTATATTAATTACGCTTATCACAATGTTAAAAGAAACGCAGGAAAAAAAGATATTTTTACATTTATTTAAGCTAATTCTAAACGTATTGACATATTTTGAACGCATCCAAACCATCAATTCTTTTAAACGTTCGGTCTGGCGGAACTTTAAAAAAGAGCGGTTCGGTTTTTTCATCTCAATTTTAATTTTTGTAAAATATTCGCTAGTTTCTTGGTTAAAAGTTAATTAAAACAATAGTGCTAGGTGCGCAAACCTAAAAAATGGTGGGAAATGAGGGGGGCGGGGATAACCCGCCCACCTCACATAAACGTCCTCGGCCTGAGAACGGAGGCGGAGGGACTGGGATGGACAGCAGTGATGGCGGCGGCGGTGAGCATTCTGACTATCCACCTTACATGAAACCAGACTATAAAAGACTATATCCAGAAAATGCCACTTATGTGGACTTTAAAGTATTCATTGAAGCTTCCAACAATAAGGATAGAATAGGCAATAAGAGCCCTATCTATCTCAATCACATATTTTCCAGCGAAATAAAAGGGGTGACGGCTATACAACGAATAAACGCAAATAAAATAGCAGTAATATTTAAACAGTATAATACGGCCAATAATTTTATAAACAACAGCGCTTTTCTTAACAAGCATGGCTTGAAAGCATTTATTCCGGCTGCGCAAATAGAAAAAACAGGTATAATTAGATTTGTACCAGCAAACATTTCGAACAAAGAACTATACACCAAACTATCATCAATTTATGAAATAATAGCTATAAGATTCACTAAGAAGGTAGGACAGGAGCGAGTACCACTCCAAACAGTTAGCATTACTTTTCTATCGAATATTCTTCCAGACAATGTACAATATGATTTGTTTTCATACAGAGTTTTTGAATATGTTCCCCCATTACAGCAATGTTTCCGTTGCTTTAAATTTAACCACTCTGCTGGGGTATGCAATGGCAAACAAAGATGTTCCATTTGCGGAGGTGAGCATTTATATAAAGAATGTGATAGACCAACAGAGGTCTGCTGTTGCGATTGCAGCGGGCCTCATCTTGCAATTTCTAGATTATGTCCAATTAAGTTAAATAAAATTTTAGAAAAGAAAAATAAGATTACTTATGCAAGTACTACATTGACGAAACAACACATGAGTGATAATACTGAATTTCCACCTCTACTACCTCCAAAAATGAAACCAACTGACATTGTAAATAACTCTGTAAATAAAGCTGTACATACATCTGTAAATAAGTCTGTAAATAAATCTGTACATACATCTGTAAATAAGTCTGGATTTGTAAACAATACTGTACATAGTGTAAATAAATCTAAAGATGTCCCTCCTAAAGTAGACATCAAAGCCCAAATTGTTGCCAACAATGATGTACTAATGGCCCTAGTACAGACATTGGTGGAACTGGGTAATAAGGGAGATAATACACCTACCACCGTAAATAGTATTAAAGAAATATTACTTAAAAATCTCAAGTAATGGATCCAAGTCACACATTGTCTAAGCTACGTATTGCTCAATATAACATACAAAGTGCTAATAGTAAAAAACCCTTATTGATTCAATTCTTACAAAACCAAAATATTGACATTTGCTTACTTAACGAAACATGGTTTAAAGACAATAGTTTCAGAATACCTGGATATAATATTTATAATAAAAATTCCAAAAATACTCATAATGGTGTAGCAATACTGATTAAGCCATATTTAAAGTACAAAGTTTTAAACACTAGATTTTATGAAGACATTCAAACAGTTGCTCTGTCCTTATCTACTACACATGGTAGCTTGACTATTCTTTGTGTATACTGTCCTCCTTCTAGTGGACATATACGGATCAATAGATTACGTAATATTATTAATGATCTTCCAAAGCCCATATTTGTCAGTGGTGACTTTAATGCACACCACATTGCATTTGGTTGTCTATCGACTAAGAGCAGAGGTCATGATTTATTTAATATAATTGATGACTTGGATTTATGTATTTTAAATGATGGTAGTTCTACAACTGTTAACAACCCGAGACGGAATCCGTCTGCAATTGATGTTAGCTTTACTAGTGCTAACCTCGCATCAATATGCGAATGGTCTGTACATGATGATGCCATGGGTAGCTATCACTTCCCAACAATAACAGAGATTTCACTACAAATAGATAAATATCATATTAATTCCCCTGTTGATAGGTTTATATATAAAAAAGCAGATTGGGAAAAATATAAAACTATTTCTAAAACAATATTCAATGATTTAGTCCTAAAATTGCATGATCCTATTTCAACCTATAATGATTTTTGTTCTCGATTGGATACTTTAAAAGATATGACAATCCCTAAACTTAGTAAACCAAATAATTTTAAAAGCAGACCTCCAGCTCCTTGGTGGAATGACATTTGTGAAAAAAGTGTAATTGCCTCTTACAACGCATTAAAACTATATAGAAGTGAACCTATTATGGAGAACTATTTAGATTATAAAAGAAAAGATGCACTTAAAAAAAGAACCATATCGGAACAAAAAAGAATAGGTTGGGATAACTTATGTAACACATTCAATAGAACTACTCCTATAAGTAAGATTTGGAATCTTCTAAAAATGTTTAAGGGTATAAGAGCTGGCAATAAATCATATAAGGATGAGTTTATTTCTCAATTTCTAGATAAATTATCCGACAACAGCAATCTAAATAATGTTAATAATTTAGGCAATATTTTCGAATTAAACAATGATAATCTAAATTCAAAAATTTTGTTAGATTTTTTTACATGGTCTGAATTTAAAATGAGTTTGTTATCTCGGAAAGACACTACACCTGGTTTAGATGATCTCCCCTATTGTACTATTAAAAATTTAGATGAATCTGCACAAAAAATGTTTCTTAATATCCTTAATTTACTCTGGCATTGTAAATGTATTCCACAATCGTGGAAAACACAATGTGTCATTCCAATACTCAAACCAGATAAACCCTCAGAGCTTGCCAGCTCTTATAGACCAATATCACTGTCTTCATGTCTAGGTAAATTATTTGAAAACATGATTAAAAATCGTTTGGATTGGTATATGGAATCTAACGGCATCATTCCACATGTACAATATGGATTTCGTCGAGGGCGAAGTTGTGCAGATAGCTTCACTTCCTTAATTTCAGACCTGAAACATGCAAAGGATAGAAAGTTGAACACTGTTTGTGTATTCCTAGATGTTCAAGGTGCCTTTGACAGCCTGGATCCGACTATACTTGTACAAGTTATGTCTAGGTTAGGTGTGCCTGGCCAACTATGTAAATGGATATATAATTTTTTGAATAATAGAACACTCTATGTAAGACATAATAATACATTGCAAGGTCCAAAATGTGCATCTAGGGGTACAATGCAGGGTGCTACACTATCTCCTTTGTTATACAATATATACACAAGTGAAATCTGTAAATTTATTAATAATAATGTAGATATTCTGCAATTTGCTGATGATATTGTTTTGTACAGTAGTAATTATAATGTAGAAATTGCAATTGACAATATTAACAGAGCCTTGTCCCAACTATTTCACTATTACAATGAAGTGTTACATTTAAAAATTAATCCCTCCAAAAGCAGTGTTATGATATTTGGAAATGAGAACACAAATTCAAAAGTAGTTTATAACGGAGAATCTATAAATCCAGTAAATTCAAAGAAATTTTTAGGCATAGTAATAGACAGGAAATTAACCTTTGAGGAACATATTAAATATATATCAAAGAATGCTCTAAAAGGTTTAAATGTAATTAAATGTCTTGCAGGTGTCTCATGGGGAGCTGACCCGAAAATATTATCAATTTTGTATAAAAGGTCCAGTAACCAGGTCATAAAATTCCAAAAAAAAAAAAAAAGGATTCACAATGTGGGCATGTATTGCTTGTAATAATGCCAAGCCTAGCAAGGTGTGACGGAGCAGTATTATGGCCAAAGCGCAATCAATGCGCAATGGCTTCCTTCAATCTATTGTACCAGGGTCTAACAGGTAATCTTTCTTGAATACTTCCATACCACTTTCCTTTGATGACTTGGTCTTTCTTCCACATTTCTAACCATAGCTTACATATATTTTCATTAATGCATTGCAGGAAGTCAGTCATAGGAATGTCCATTGCATTTCTAACATCAATAGCATTATTACCTTCATATGCGGTTTTATCAACTACTTCATTGCCAGAGATACCTCGGTGAGAAGGTACCCACAGGAATACAATTTTTATGTGCTTAAGATAATATTGATGAATTATTTCTTTGATGAAATACAGAATATAATTTGACTTAAACGAAACTGTAAGGTTAGTTAAGGCTTTTATCAAACTTAGTGAATCAGAAACAATCAAAAAGTATTTACAATTGCTAATTTGGCGAATATGTATTAATGCCTGATAAACGGCATAGGCCTCCGCAGTGAATATAGTACATGTAAAGCTTTGAGAGAATTTAGCTTGTGGATCATATATAGCAGCCCGGACATAATCACTCCCCTTACTGCCATCAGTGTAAATAACATAATAATTATTATTATCTGCCAAAAACTGTAACATATCTGAATTATTATTAATGGGATTTTGTAATTCTTTAATGGGATGCGAAATACACTGATAAGAGAAGGAGTAACATGGCCATCGGCACTGTTTTCTAATACCAGTAAAACTGTTTTCTGTTTCTAACAATATTTTGGACAATGTTGGGGATTTACCATTCAAGAGATCCTCTCCTGTTGTTAGAGGCCCAAGAGTTCTATTTACAGAAGGTACAATTTTGTTTATTATTTTCCTGTTATTTGCAGCAATTAATTTAAGACAGAATCTCTCTGCTAGTAAAATGCGTCTCAAAATTAAGGGCATAGTTTTAGTCTCCACTTCCATGGCCCTTATGGGAGTAGAGCACATTGCACATTATACAAAATTGATAATATTTTCGGGTCTACTCCCCATGAGACACCTGCAAGACATTTAATTACATTTAAACCTTTTAGAGCATTCTTTGATATATATTTAATATGTTCCTCAAAGGTTAATTTCCTGTCTATTACTATGCCTAAAAATTTCTTTGAATTTACTGGATTTATAGATTCTCCGTTATAAACTACTTTTGAATTTGTGTTCTCATTTCCAAATATCATAACACTGCTTTTGGAGGGATTAATTTTTAAATGTAGCACATCATTGTAATAGTGAAATAGTTGGGACAAGGCTCTGTTAATATTGTCAATTGCAATTTCTACATTATAATTACTACTGTACAAAACAATATCATCAGCAAATTGCAGAATATCTACATTATTATTAATAAATTTACAGATTTCACTTGTGTATATATTGTATAACAAAGGAGATAGTGTAGCACCCTGCATTGTACCCCTAGATGCACATTTTGGACCTTGCAATGTATTATTATGTCTTACATAGAGTGTTCTATTATTCAAAAAATTATATATCCATTTACATAGTTGGCCAGGCACACCTAACCTAGACATAACTTGTACAAGTATAGTCGGATCTAGGCTGTCAAAGGCACCTTGAACATCTAGGAATACACAAACAGTGTTCAACTTTCTATCCTTTGCATGTTTCAGGTCTGAAATTAAGGAAGTGAAGCTATCTGCACAACTTCGCCCTCGACGAAATCCATATTGTACATGTGGAATGATGCCGTTAGATTCCATATACCAATCCAAACGATTTTTAATCATGTTTTCAAATAATTTACCTAGACATGAAGACAGTGATATTGGTCTATAAGAGCTGGCAAGCTCTGAGGGTTTCTCTGGTTTGAGTATTGGAATGATACATTGTGTTTTCCACGATTGTGGAATACATTTACAATGCCAGAGTAAATTAAGGATATTAAGAAACATTTTTTGTGCAGATTCATCTAAATTTTTAATAGTACAATAGGGGAGATCATCTAAACCAGGTGTAGTGTCTTTCCGAGATAACAAACTCATTTTAAATTCAGACCATGTAAAAAAATCTAACAAAAATTTTGAATTTAGATTATCATTGTTTAATTCGAAAATATTGCCTAAATTATTAACATTATTTAGATTGCTGTTGTCGGATAATTTATCTAGAAATTGAGAAATAAACTCATCCTTATATGATTTATTGCCAGCTCTTATACCCTTAAACATTTTTAGAAGATTCCAAATCTTACTTATAGGAGTAGTTCTATTGAATGTGTTACATAAGTTATCCCAACCTATTCTTTTTTGTTCCGATATGGTTCTTTTTTTAAGTGCATCTTTTCTTTTATAATCTAAATAGTTCTCCATAATAGGTTCACTTCTATATAGTTTTAATGCGTTGTAAGAGGCAATTACACTTTTTTCACAAATGTCATTCCACCAAGGAGCTGGAGGTCTGCTTTTAAAATTATTTGGTTTACTAAGTTTAGGGATTGTCATATCTTTTAAAGTATCCAATCGAGAACAAAAATCATTATAGGTTGAAATAGGATCATGCAATTTTAGGACTAAATCATTGAATATTGTTTTAGAAATAGTTTTATATTTTTCCCAATCTGCTTTTTTATATATAAACCTATCAACAGGGGGATTAATATGATATTTATCTATTTGTAGTGAAATCTCTGTTATTGTTGGGTAGTGATAGCTACCCATGGCATCATCATGTACAGACCATTCGCATATTGATGCGAGGTTAGCACTAGTAAAGCTAACATCAATTGCAGACGGATTCCGTCTCGGGTTGTTAACAGTTGTAGAACTACCATCATTTAAAATACATAAATCCAAGTCATCAATTATATTAAATAAATCATGACCTCTGCTCTTAGTCGATAGACAACCAAATGCAATGTGGTGTGCATTAAAGTCACCACTGACAAATATGGGCTTTGGAAGATCATTAATAATATTACGTAATCTATTGATCCGTATATGTCCACTAGAAGGAGGACAGTATACACAAAGAATAGTCAAGCTACCATGTGTAGTAGATAAGGACAGAGCAACTGTTTGAATGTCTTCATAAAATCTAGTGTTTAAAACTTTGTACTTTAAATATGGCTTAATCAGTATTGCTACACCATTATGAGTATTTTTGGAATTTTTATTATTTAAATATTATATCCAGGTATTCTGAAACTATTGTCTTTAAACCATGTTTCGTTAAGTAAGCAAATGTCAATATTTTGGTTTTGTAAGAATTGAATCAATAAGGGTTTTTTACTATTAGCACTTTGTATGTTATATTGAGCAATACGTAGCTTAGACAATGTGTGACTTGGATCCATTACTTGAGATTTTTAAGTAATATTTCTTTAATACTATTTACGGTGGTAGGTGTATTATCTCCCTTATTACCCAGTTCCACCAATGTCTGTACTAGGGCCATTAGTACATCATTGTTGGCAACAATTTGGGCTTTGATGTCTACTTTAGGAGGGACATCTTTAGATTTATTTACACTATGTACAGTATTGTTTACAAATCCAGACTTATTTACAGATGTATGTACAGATTTATTTACAGACTTATTTACAGATGTATGTACAGCTTTATTTACAGAGTTATTTACAATGTCAGTTGATTTCAGTTTTGGAGGTAGTAGAGGTGGAAATTCAGTATTATCACTCATGTGTTGTTTCGTCAATGTAGTACTTGCATAAGTAATCTTATTTTTCTTTTCTAAAATTTTATTTAAATTAATTGGACATAATCTAGAAATTGCAAGATGAGGCCCGCTGCAATTGCAACAGCAGATCTCTGTTGGTCTATCACATTCTTTATATAAATGCTCACCTCCGCAAATGGAACATCTTTGTTTGCCATTGCATACCCTAGCAGAGTGGTTAAATTTAAAGCAACGGAAACATTGCTGTAATGGGGGAACATATTCAAAAACTCGGTATGAAAACAAATCATATTGTACATTGTCTGGAAGAATATTCGATAGAAAAGTAATGCTAACTGTTTGTAGTGGTACTCGTTCCTGTCCTATCTTCTTAGTGAATCTTCTTATAGCTATTATTTCATAAATTGATGATAGTTTGGTGTATAGTTCTTTGTTCGAAATGTTTGCTGGTACAAATCTAATTATACCTGTTTTTTCTATTTGCGCAGCCGGAATAAATGCTTTCAAGCCATGCTTGTTAAGAAAAGCGCTGTTATTAATAAAATTATTGGCCGTATTATACTGTTTAAATATTACTGCTATTTTATTTGCGTTTATTCGTTGTATAGCCGTCACCCCTTTTATTTCGCTGGAAAATATGTGATTGAGATAGACAGGGCTCTTATTGCCTATTCTATCCTTATTGTTGGAAGCTTCAATGAATACTTTAAAGTCCACATAAGTGGCATTTTCTGGATATAGTCTTTTATAGTCTGGTTTCATGTAAGGTGGATAGTCAGAATGCTCACCGCCGCCGCCATCACTGCTGTCCATTCCAGTCCCTCCGCCTCCGGCCTCAGGCCGAGGACGTTTATGTGAGGTGGGCGGGTTATCCCCGCCCCCCTCATTTCCCACCATTTTTCACTTTTGCGCACCTAGCACTATTGTTTTAATTAACTTTTAAGCAAGAAACTAGCGAATATTTAACAAAAATAAAAATTTTAAAAAAATCCGAACCGCTCTTTTTTAAAGTTCCCGCCAGAAATCCATTGTGAATCCCAAGAAGAAACAATGGATAGGCATGGGTTCGATATATCAAAACGTAACTTATATCGGATATGTGTTTATTATCATACCATATCGATATCTAAATATACATAACCGTTTTCACAAAAACTTCATCGAGCTATGGCTTATCCAAAGCGCAACAACGAGAACGAACTACGAATAATGTCGAATAAGTAATAACGAACAAAACGCAAACTTCACATCACGAGCGATATGACATCGACGGTTTTTATTCGCTTTGTCTCTGTCTTACCATTCAATGTTTTACTGGCGTAAAAGTGATGAAGCGAATATTACGTAACTTCGGCTAGTGATTGGTTATTTGGTTAATAATAGTGCGTGCGTAATATCTATAACCTAACACGCTAGCAATAAGGTCTAGTTTATATTTATTTAGTTACAACAAATATTCCATAAGTTAGCAACTTTCCGGCGGCTACTATCAATGTATTAACGGTAAAAGTGTGAGTTTGCGTTTCGTTCGTTTCAGTTACTTGTGCAAATCGTACTACTGATATCGATATCTGAAAACGGTTTTCGATATCGATATGAAAACTGAATATCGGTTACATATCCGTTAGCAACTAAATACGAAAACGCCCATGTCTAACAATGGAACATCTTATTTTTGACTGTCAAAACTTCTTACTTGACAGATTAGTGTTGGCTAGTGAACTTAGTGATGTGAACATTAAGTGCGATTCTTTATCCCGCCCGCCGCCACTTGAAGAGTTATTAAAAGACAAAAATACTAACAAACCGATACATAAATACATTAAAAATACTATTAAAACCATTTAAAAACGAAGTGATAGTGCAGTGTTCGAAAATAAAATAAGATTTGACCTAAAGGTCCAGTAACCAGGTCATAAAATTCTAAAAAAAAAAAAAAAAAATTTAAACGTTCCATTTTACAAATTGCTGGTTGACCATATTTAATTTTGTGCCTTAGTTTTATACTTATTTTACGTTTAATTCGATCAGTAATTATTTTTTATTAGTCATGGGATAAAGTAAATAATTAAAAAATAACACAATAATTGAATTAAATTAATGATTCAGTGTTTCATTGAGTGTGCGCAAGTGAAATGGATTTTTTTGACATTTGACAGTTCTCTGATTTGCATCGGCGCATCGCGTTTGCATCCGAGATAATATTATTTTTGTTTCCTAGATTAAGTTAAAGTGAATTAATATTATTTGCTCTAGGTACTTACCAAATAAGACAAGCAAGGTCATACTATGGAGAACATATAAGATTTCACGGATCATATCGAATAGAAGTATGTAAAGATACACAAGACAATAAAATCAATATCAATAATACAATATAATCAATATAATCTTAGAGGAAGTGGTGATAAAACACTAATAAGAGGAAAATCAAGTCCAGGCACATTTCAAGAAAACAATATTATGTTTATATTTTAGTAGAAAATAACGTATAGTCCCAGTCGCCCCCACATGGATTGCCACCAGGTGGCAATTGGGAGAAAAAATCCCAGTTGCCACCGGGTGGCCACTGGGACCTTATTGCCCCCACTTCAAATCGCTGTACATTGCGGCGTGGATCACCAAACCCCCTCATCACTATATTTCTTACAGCCGCGATGACGGGGTTGGCGGTCACATTTCCAATGTGGTTTTATTAGTAGATATGTGATATTTTTTAGGGACATACAAACAAGATTTTCTTTATTGTAGTTGCTTTTAATCACTTACTATTATTAATCATAAAAACCTGGTGTAAATTCGTATCACAGAAAATCTTAGTTTTTACAATAATTATAAGTACTAGGAACAAAAGCTAGTCATCATCAGCCACAGATAACCAAATTACATATTTACAATAACTATGTTTTATCAATCAAATCACTTAAACGTAAAAATTACCTCAAAATCATAAAAACTTGGTGTAAATTTGTATCACAGATAATCAAAATATTTACAAAAATCATGTTTTACAAAAAACAATCGTTACCTACGTTTCTTAAATTTTTGTAAGTATAAAAAAAGCTTAAACATATAATAGTAAAAAAAAACTTAAAAATAACAGTCTTATTGCAAGAAAATCACAGAACAAAATATTAACAATAATCAACTTTTGTTTTTATAAAAATATTTAAAAATGTAAATAATATGTCTAAATATGAAATAAAAGACAATAATCAACTTATAACAATAGTGAATAGGTAATCACTTTATAACAATGAACATAGGTACATTCTTAAAATCTTGTACCGAAACGTTAAATGGAAATCGTAAAATATTTTTAGTGTCTTATCGTTTCGAGAAAATGTCCCACTGTCATATCGCCTTGCACCAACTCTAGCTGAATTTCTTGTATAAATTGATCTCTAAATATTTGTTTCGCTTTTCTTTGTTTTAATGGATTTTTCTGTTTTACTCTGCTAGTACAAATACTGGAATACGAAAAATCATTTCGCAAGACATGTAGTAAACACATGAGGTTGGGGTGCTTCGTGCCGACTTCGTGGTTTAATTTGTTATGCCAGCCTTCTAAATAATTTGTAGTTCGGTGCTGTTGCCCGTATACACACCAAACATCCATAAATCCTTCTCTTAGCCACTGTTTTTCCATGTAGGTACGGATTTTTTTCATATTCTCATCTTCACAAGGTTTGCGCGTGATGTATGTCCAGCCTTTCATAATTTCAGTTGCGGGCAATAAAGGAAGCACAGCGCTGAGTGCTACTTCTCGTATTTTAATTGAATTATGGGATTTTGTGATACCCAGTTCTTTGCCTTTTCCCCAAATTGCTTTATTGTAATGGTAATAGCAACCCCTTACTAATAACAGTTGGAAAAACAGATCGAATGGCGTTCATCGCTGCCTTTTCATAATCAGTTTTATACGTTCTTGGATTCCATTCGGGTATTTGGGATTTTATTAATGAAAACAATATGAAGTACGATTGTTCTGTTCTACTACTCATAAGAGCATAAACGAGTGGCACTATGTTGGTACTGTTCACTGTGCTTCCTAAATCCCCGTGGATTGTATATACTGCCGTACATTGTTTAAAATATGGTTAAACCCATAAAGTAGTTTCAGAGATATCGGACAAAAACCTGCGAAATGATGTCTCTTCCAAACGAATAAAGATATAAAAATCTTTCTAAGAGACAAATGTCACTGGTTTATCAACGATTTTTTTTTTGGGGTATGAAAACTGAAAACATCTTTCAGTCTTACAATAAAACAGATATTTGTAATTAAGCTTAGCATTTCTTCCCAGTTTAGTAATTAAATACTGCATAATAATAGGGCTAACCCTACTCTAACGGTATTATAACGTAGTAATTGCTTTAGAATTGTACTACTAAAAATTTTATTTAAAGTTATCAAAAAATACGTCATTACAATACGGCTAAGCTGCATAACTATGATATAATCAAGTAATGACTGTAAAATTAAGGTTTAGCCCCTTGGTTTATAAACAAGTTAAGGCACTTAGTGATCATTATAATCAAGTAATTGTGTAATAATATATTAAGCGGCGTCAAGTTAAACGGTATTGCTTACTTAAAACAAGGCTACTCATACTTCGCTCGCGGTTAGCCGTTTTATAGATAAGCAATGACTTACAATTATTCGAGAAAAAAAAAGAAAACAAGCAAGCAAATTAAACAAATTATTTATTAATCATTTATTTCAAACAATTTTAAATGGTTATCAATAACATAAATAATTATTTTTGACATTTGGGCTTAGTAATATTCATAATTAAATCACAATATTATCTTAATATCAAAACATTCTCTAACTTAAAACCCTGGAGTGAAAAGTGTCTTAAGATAATAAAAAAATATAACCATCTATCTCACTAGCTGCAGTTGTCATAAAACAACCTGCTATAACAATTTTCTTCAGTCTTAAGACTATTATATAGCTTTCTAAATTTTACAATATAATCAGTCTTTAACTAAAAAATTATCACAATCATGTAATCAACTGAGTCCTCTATATAGAATTAAATCTAATAGGGGTCCCTATTAGGTTTAATATGTAATATAATTAATAATTAGTAATAAATATATAATTATTAATAATAAAGACTAAATAATTTAATATATAATATAATTATTTAGTCTTATGGCACTAAGTAATATATACATTTAAGTAGTTATATTAAAATAAAAAAAGAATTGTAGGTACTTGGGTATTTAAAATGGCTTTCTTAGGTTTAGGTAGTCCTCCTTGAATTTTTGGTCGTTTCTGTGTTATTGTTTGTAGGCAATCCATTCCAAAATACCATTTTATGTTTTGGAATGATAGGCGACAATTTAGTTATTAAGTTAGATTTACGTTCCTCATCAATGCCTTTCGGCTGTGTCCGGAAGCTTATGTTGGTACGTGGATTTCTTAAGTACTTGTCATTTAAAAATTTAAAACTTGAGTATTCATCACTAAAATCATTTTTATACAACATGTCATAACTTGACCTCTTAAACGAGACTTGTGTTATATTTTTCAGATAGACTCTAGGGCATGCTTGCTGAATTCGCCGCTCAGAGACATTATTGGGTAAATTGAGAAATTCATTTGCTTGTAGCGCTTTGACAGTTACTCTGCCATTGTTTGCAGAGGCTACAGCTTCCTCAAAATCTGAAGTCATATATTTTACCCTTCTTTTTCATTGCAAGTTCCACTTGATGGTGGAACTGGTCGCAGCTCATGAAGGTGTGGCCGGGTTCGAAGTAGTGTAAAGTTATTGTTTCTGTACTTATAACGTCACTGTTTACTAGGTCGACTAACATGGAATAAAACAGCCAATTCTTGTTCTGTGATGTACAATTATCTAACCAGATATTAACATTCTGAACGTCTCGATGACGAAGGAAAAAACTGTAGTACGCGCTCATAATATCCTCTTGTTTTCTACCGGCTATTCCGTCGTGCCAAATTGCAGCAAGAGGTTTCGATTCCTTTGATATTTTTCCAACCGGTGCAAAGGATTGGTTAAAGAGCGTCAAACGGGGACAAAATATAACCGCTTTGAACATCTCCATTCTAGGCAGCATGATAACTTTTTCTAGATCGCCGCTAAAATAAATACTATTTTCGTTTTGCTTTATAGCTTTGTGAGCATCATAAAGGGCTCTAGCTTTTTTGTATCGATCATGATGCTTAGCCCAAGCCAAGCAAGTGTCACAATCAGGAAAACATTGCTTACGAACATCATGGCTTGTTTCTTTAGTGTGATGTTTGTATGATTCGCACTGTTCGCACTCCTCATTCCCGAGCCGAGTGAAAGATATATTCATTGATTTTAAGTGAGATCGATATAAGTCATAACTGAGTTTTGACTCGGGATTTTTTGAACAAAAGTCTTTATACATAAAATTTATATTAATGTCATTGGGCAAATAACGCCGATTTGGTGCGTGCTCTCTACGGTAATGAGGAGCGCTGGGATTGAATGATTCAACATGTTGGTTGAGTAAATCACGATTAAACGCCAGTTTCTTGGTATGTTTACCACGTTTATCTGTATCTTTTTCAGTATCGAGACAGGTGGTAAGTATAAGATCATTGTTTCTATTGAAACCTAAAGTTGTTAAAAAAAAAATTTTACATACTTGTCTTACGGTTCCGTCATTTTTCTGCAGCGTAAAAGTTCTTTTGGGGTTTCTTTTAGGGTCAGATGTGTACTTACGCTTGGGAATGGCTACAATATTGTTTGACCTTATAAACATTCTCATTTCCCCGCGTTGCAGACTCCAATATGTTTTATTTATATTCTCACGTTCAGATTCATCAAATACAGAACTACATTTTTTTATACATTTCTCGTCACATCCAGGTTTTACAGTATATTTCAAAAGTTTTTGTTTTTTTCTTTGGATTTCTCGCTGTTTCACACTGCTATTGTACTTTTTTCGTTTCCGCGCTGTTGAACCTTCTTCACCTTCATTATCACTGGTGGCTGGGTTGTCAAATGGTGGCATTGATATAATAACAGCAGCATCAGTCGACGCTCGTCTCTTTTTGAAAACAGGATCGTGAACAGCAGCTCTTTCGCCATTGTTAAATGAGTGACGTCGAGATATAACTTTATTGGGAAAGGAAGGCACACATTTTTCTTTCTCTGCTTTAGAGCTTCTCTTACCTTTTCTTTGAGATATGCATTTTATTTGGGACTTATGAGCAAGTGTTTTTTTAATATTCCTGTCCGTATCACTCTCTTCACTTGAATCGACGTAATTAGATGTAACCTCGTAGTCCTTGTCCTTAACCGAATCATCCGAATCAAAGTCACAGAAGATTGGAGACAGAGAATGTAAAGACGGCGGTATAGTTTCATCGCAGTACAGGAAACTGGAATCCGAAACTTTTGATGTACCAGGTTGAGGATTTGCATATAAATCGATGCCATTATTAGCTGAAGGACTAGAAGGATCACTTTCCTTTAATGAATTTGGCATGCTTGTTAAGCCAATGATTTGTTCTTGAATACGTAATTTGGGTGGTTCGACAGGTACGACCTCTCTATTCACAATGCTCATCATGTTCTGAATTCTTTGTGGAACCCCGGAGCGTCTACAATAATGACAGACACAATTAGTTAAATACCTAATTAAAAAAAAAAAAAAATTTAAAAAAAACTTATAGGTAGGTACTTTATTATTCTATATCCTCGTCGTCAACGCAATAATGCGTAAGAATAGGAAAGAAGGTAAAAAGCAAAAAAGCGCGCGAAAGCCCATGTCCGATAGGTATTCGTTTCAAACATACCGCCCCAACGCGCTGCACCTACTCATCGTTGACCCTGACTCGAGATGCGTGTGATTTCATAGCGGCTTCAGAACGATAAGAAAAAGGATTATTTCGTTCCAATCAAATATTTATAAGCTAAAGGTTATATACCTGTCACCTACCACTACGTAATTGAATGAATGTAATACTTATTTTAAGAAAATATTATAAATATCGATTATCTACATACTAATTACATAGGTTATTAAATTCACTGATGCATCTATTCTATTTAGTGAAATTATAAAAACCTTACCTTGAGTACGTATGACGCGACATGGTAAAACATTTATGGCGCGCCGCCGCTCCGCTCCACACACACACGAGCGCTCCCCGTCGTCGCTGGTAGCGAAATGGCCGAGGAAACCGGGAACGCGGGGGACCGCGGTTCAAAAATGTTTCTGGGTTTAACTAGATTTTAATCTAGCATATCTGTATAGTCGTATTTTAGTAAAGAATTTTACACTTTAAGGCTCTTTCAAACAGGCGCGACACGCGACGCGACACAAAGACACCGCTTGTCGCGCGACGAGCGGTGTCTTTGTGTCGCGTCGCGTGTCGCGTCTGTTTGAAAGAGCCTTTAATCCATCGATAAACTTTATTGAAAAAAGGCTAAATGCCTATAACTATAATGTAATGTATTATTCTATAGTAACTTTATTATAACATAGTTTTTGTTCTCAGACACACCTGTAAGTACTTGATTATAACACGGTTATGGTCGTATAGCTTAATTTAAGTGCAGCATTGTGTGATAACTGTATTATAATAAATTAATATCGCTTGGAACGATCCGTGATAATAACGTTACCATCCTTTTGCCGTGTTATAACATAAATTTGAGGAATAGCTGTTAAATAATAAAGTAAACTGTAAAAAATATGTTACTTAACGGTTCACACCCGCTCTATATCTCGGAAAGTAAAAGTCGTACAGTAATGGGACCCAGCACAAAAGATAGAGAATTTTTCAAAACGTAATGTGTGATTCAAAACTAAAAAATGGCAGTTTGAGGCTTAACCGTGTTTTAAGTAACGTACGGCAGTATAGCTGTATGAAGGGTATTGGGCAAGACTTAAAGGTGCCATCGCTATAATAGTCAACGATTTCAGTCAACGTCAATTTAGCTCTTTCAAACAAAAAACTATAACTCTTACTCCATTTTCAGAATAATCTGCCAAAACAAAATCTTGATAGTCTGATGGAATTTGTACTTGATCAACTTCTTTACACTGTAGTCTATCTACACCAGCAACTTTATTGCGAAATCTATACAAAGAGGATTTCACACTAGAATATTTTGGTAAATCACATAAAGTTTCTTCTGTGTTTTCGCACGAAGCAATCAGTGAATTAAATGTTTGAGGAACAGCAGGAAACTTTTTATTTATCAGCGCTTGCTTGACTTGATAAAGGCGCTCTTCGTTTTCATTTTTCTTAAAATCGGCCTCACATGTATGATTGAATTCGTGTACAATGTTGTTATCCTAAAAACAAGAACAAGGCATTATACAATTTTTTTAAATTAAATGATTACATAAATTGTTGCTAGTAAGTGTTACAATTTTTTTTCAATAGAGTATTTTTTATATTATAAGATAGATGTTCTGCAAGATTATAATAAGCTGGAAACGCACACACGCATCTACATACTTATACAACAGAAGTTTATAAATAACAGCCGCGGCTGGAAGGTAGAATTGAAAAGTTCTTAGGAACGTGCATATATATTATTGCCTGTGAATATAATTACTCAAAAATAAGAATCATGCGGCTGCACGCTCTTAAGTGATAAATCGTAGGCGTTAGTGACTTACTTTTATCTTTATAAATCCCTTGCATTTTTTTTTCCTTTGGGTGCACTCCCACGTTTCTACGTCACTTTTGTTTTTTCTTTTCAAATTATACTGATGTCCTGCACGAAGAATAATTGTCCCATGTCGTCTTTTTATATTTAGTATACTTTGTCCGGAGCTGCAAGACGCACTTTGCTCTGACATGATTATAGATAGACTCAATTGCATTTCAATGTCATAGATGCAAAAGCCGGTGAAGGGTAGGGGAAGGGAATGACACATCTATTGTGATTTGTGTACTCCTTATCGCCGAGTCGGTTTTGGAGTGCTTCAAACAAAACAAATGAATACCGACTATAGGCGGCAAAAAATAGCAATAGGTAAACTAACGTTTTACAAGCTTTTACGATTGTTTACACAAAAATAAAAGGATTGTTATACCTACCACAATCACATTCATGAAGTTTTAACTAACTCCTTCATTTTGACGAAACACGTGTTTTATGACTTAATCCGTCGGGTAGTTTATTGTGTGCATTGTTTGTATTGGTGTGTTTTATTGATAATATTTTGTGGTGTTCTTTAAATCTTGTTTGTATGTCCCTAAAAATATCACTTATCTACTAATAAAACCACATTGGAAATGTGACCGCCAACCCCGTCATCGCGGCCGTAAGAAATATTGATGAGGGGGTTTGGCGATCCACGCCGCAATGTACAGCGATTTGAAGTGGGGGCAATAAGGTCCCAGTCGCCACCCGGTGGCAACTGGGATTTTTTTCTCCCAATTGCCACCTGGTGGCAATCCATGTGGGGGCGACTGGGACTATACGCGTAGTTCTGTTTTTAGAAGTTGCCATTTGTAAAATATCACGAGTCTCGAGCCTCGTTGGTCTAGTGGTCGCAAGCGCTACTGCTAAGTATGAGGTCCTGGGTTCGATTCCCGGGTCGAGCAAAAATTATATTGGGTTTTTCTATCTGAAATTCCTCAGTAGCAGCTCGGAGTCTGGATTTGTGCCCGGTTGATGGCAATAGGCTCGCCCCCTATTACATGGGACTTAAACATAACTGGCGAAATGTGGGTGTGCCTGCTACAGGGACACCTCTGCCCAACCCTTCGGGGAAACAAGGCGTGATGTTATGTTATGTTATAATTAACCAATTACACATTATACCTTAAAATGAGTAATTATTGCATACAATCTTAATAATTAACTATTTAATGATAGGAATTTGTTTCGCCACCAATGTTTTTTTTTGTACTGGCAACTGTTCTTTGCTGTTGTTTTGGACTGTGGTTTGTAACAGCATCTGAGCAATTTAGCAAGTTATCTGGCCATCTTTACGTTTAGTCGAGCAACTGCTCCTCCGTACTCTATCTGTTGATAGTACTTTCGCGAAAGGACGCTTTATTAGTTGTGCTGCGTGTGTACGTGCTTTAAAATGACGAGTTTGCAATGCATCAATTGCAACGTTCGCTTGTCGCGAATAAGAAGGCACGCTTTATCCGATGAGAGTGAAGATATCGTCAATACTATTCGGCTGTGGACATATTCTAGAGATGTAAGTAGTTTCCATAACATTTTGCGTACGAGTGTGCCAGTTACGAAGAGATAACTTTTACGTGTTAAAAAGTAAACTTACCATTTAAACTACACGCTAACATACTAAAAAAAATATGTATGTAACTAAATCTAATCTAAACATTATTTGAAAAAAATAATTAACACTGTTGTGGTTGTAAAAATATTTACAATTTGTCCTGTAAACAATCACTTTTGTGTTTGTACATTTACAAACATATAACTGATCTTTTACATGTATTGTTTACTTGCCTAACACTTGGTTGCCTAACTTGGTTTGCGTACCACTGTTATAATAGTTACATATTTCTCTGTTAGTATGACTGTCATAGTCATATAAAGCAATGTTGAACCGTACTCAAAATCACTTCATTATTTCCAGATAACAACACCTGGTGACCATGTTTGCCATGCATGTTGGCAGCTAGCTAATCATCCATGTTCTTCTGATAATATGCCGAGGAGATGCATAGGCCATCAAAGTGTTTTTGTTGTATGCGGACGATCCATACTAAGAATCAGTTGATGCAGGATTTTGATTGAAGGTGCAAATGAAGAAGAACAAAGAATGGCTAACACAGTTGCTACTTGGATCCAACCACGAGAGGTATAACAACATATACTTATGTAAAATAAAGACCTGCCATTCTTCTGCTAGAACTTATTTTGTTTTCATAGTTGCAGAAACAAATATGAATGGTCGGGACGCAATCAAAAGTTATTGCTGTAATTGCATTGTAGGTTTAAGAACGGTGGGATGCTGCTCACATGTTATGAGCATTATTTGGTACCTTAGTTACGCTCGCCATGAAGGTATGACCCGACCTGCCACTTTCCTAGATGAAGTAATATTAAGAATAGATTAAGTAATTCTAAGAACAATAAAATAAATGTATGTTCCTACAAAAACAAAGTTGTTTTATTTACCCACACTCAAAACTCCATCAGCAGTTCATCATTCATCATCATCAAACTAATGCAGTCCGCTGCTGGACATAGGTCTCTCCTAAAGCACCCTACTGAATAGGTACAATTCTCATGTCAATTTGCCAACATAAGGATAAGTAAAACACTACAAAGATACTACCTGCTATCTAGAACATATCCTTTTTCACCAAAACAATGTTTATGTGCCTACACGTAACAATATTTATTGGGACATAACCTCAAAAATAAAACTGGTTATTACTTTTAGGTACCAACTTCTAAAAATCTAAGAATTTTAAAAGGGCTTGCCTATCGTATTGACTACCAATTAAAACAAAAAATATCCCAAAACACGATATTTTATTAGGTGTACGAAACTCCCATGCAAGCCTGCCGATCGCCTTTAGAATGTCGAAAATGATTTTACTGTGAATTTTGGATATCATTTGACATTGATTTAAGGTGGAACCTTCGACCATGCCCGCAAAATTCAAATTTTCTTATGTTTTTTTCATTTTGTAGGTCAGTCTCAGATCTCATGTTAATGATTGATTGATTGGCGGTCATAAAAGATGGCCTCCCTCCATTTCTTCCACATCTCACGGTTACCTAAATAACATATCAAATTATTTGCTGCTAAGAATGTCAATTTCGTGAATTTATGACATTATACACCATCATTCAGAATTGTATTTACGATTTTAATTATTAACATTCTGTAAATATATATTTATTATTTTTACGACCGCAAATCAATCAATCAATGAGATCTGAGACTGACCTAAAAAATACAAAAAACGTAAGAAAATTTGAATTTCGCAGGCAGGGTCGGCGCTTTCGCCTTAAGGCTTGAATGCTACTGCGAGAATCTGTAAAAATGACCGAATTTTGAATATTGTGAGTTAAAATGAAATTAATGGCTTCTAGGATTTCGATGCATTCGTCTGTAGATACTGAAGCCTCTGGTGAGCATCGGAATAAAAGAGCAATTCTAGAGTTCCGTAAATACGATGAAACACCTGTACATCCTGTTGACGATAATTTGGAAGCGTCCGTATAAAATAACTTCCAACCTTCCTCATAATGGTCCGTTCGAAGTCGCCATTTACGTCCTGGGAGTTTCTTGAGATACCGAGTCCCAAAACGACCTTTGGCCTGAAATGGACCACTTCATAAGCGAAAAAAAAAGACAGAAGGAGAGAGGTATTGACAAACAGGTGAGGAGAGTTGTTTAAGTTGTCTGTACCTATTCATCAATGGAATAGATTTATTATTCCAGTAGGATGATGCGTTAAGAGACAGGTAGATTTTTTTCCAAAACGGGGAGTAAGGGATGGGACGAAAGAGACCTACGTGTGGAACTGCCATAATTAATTACACTTAGGTTAAGTTCATCTAATACATCCACTAAACCTATACCAAAGCTGTCACATGTTTCAGACCCCCATCTATAATGATGGCCATTAAAATCACCCATAATTAGTAATGGACCTTGTACAGTACTGACCAAAAGTCCATAGGTAATCGCATAAAGCAATAGATCGACGCTTCGGTTTGACTTACGACCTTCTTCTATAAGATGTTACAATACTATAGACACACACACACTCAATTTATCTGCAACTCATAGAAGTTCATAATTTCTATCAGTACAGTATATGGCATGCTAGCTCAGTGGATAACGTGCTTTGTTATGTGCGATTATGGCGAGACGAGCGAGGGTTCAAATCTCATCTGCGGTTTGCTTGTAATTTTTTGATAATTACTATTC
Source organism: Omphaloscelis lunosa (assembly GCA_916610215.1). Classification (NCBI taxonomy): domain Eukaryota; kingdom Metazoa; phylum Arthropoda; class Insecta; order Lepidoptera; family Noctuidae; genus Omphaloscelis; species Omphaloscelis lunosa. Next base: position 23,808,048 of record OU744249.1, read on the forward strand.
ATAGTTTTTGATATTTTTTAATAATGACTAGTTCAATAATCATTCGTTTTTTGTTTCGGTCGTCTTGTTCACATAAATATTAAAGTTTAGCAGGTAGACCACAGAAAACTAAGTAAATAATTTCAATTTCTGGGTAGATAGACGCAGTTCGTTACGCGTATTCGCTTAATAAAACTTTATTGGTTCGTGGTTATTGATGGTGACGAGTATTTAGGTATTAGCGGTGTTACAATAAAATGTAGGTATAAGTATAAGTAAAAATATTTTTAAAAAATGTTACAGATGGAGTTTTAGTCTATTCCGTCGTGGTTTCAAGCATGGCCTTACCGTGGATGACCTGTGGAAGGCCCGAGACGGCGACCACTCCGGTCGGCTGGGCGACCGCCTTGAGCAGGCATGGCAGGAAGAACTCGAGACTGCCAAGAAAAAAGGAATCAAGCCTTCCTTCTCGAAGGCAATTATACGATCGTTTTGGGTGGAGTACTTATTGTGTGGCCTAATTGTCGGTTTATTGTTCATCTTTTTATGGTGAGTCTTACCCTTTACTATATAGTACATTCATTGTTGTATCAGCACGCGTAGCATAACCACCCTATACACAGATTGAAAATCACAATCTGTCATTTTGTCTATTCTTCCGTCGACAAAACCCGTTTATATTGTGGTCATGCTACGCCTACGAGAAAGAGAGTCAAACATTTTCTAGATTTGCACACATCAGACATGTTTTCCCCCAAGGAAAGTAAGGTTGGGTTGGGCAGAGGTGTATATTTTATGGTATTTCATTTAGATTTTTTCCTACAATGAACATAATTCTATGGTTGTATGGTAAACCACGAGTAGTAATTACAATACAGATATCGGCAGCGGGCAAAGGTCGATCTCAATCAGTGTCTGTGCGTTCTTAATGAAGCGGTGTACTGTGCTGTGTACACCCATACATCAACTTACCAAGTCATGAATTAAACATGTGGACGTCTATCTCGTTGTGATAAACAAACGTAACATTATTATTATTAATTACATAAACAAGCATGCTCATTTCGTTTTTATTTTATTTTCAGGCCTTTAATTCCATTCACACTAGCGTTATTCATAAATTATTTTTCTGAGGACAAAACCCCAGAAAGTTATAGAAATGCACATATTTACAACTTTCTTATGAATGTTTTGAGTATAGTGACAGCTTTAATGCTCAATCACATACAGTTAAGTCAAGGACGCGTAGGAATGAGAGTTAGAATAGCTAGCTGTTCATTGTTGTATAGAAAAGTAAGTAAACCTACTGATTAATTTCATACCTAAATACTTAATTTTATTAAACTTGAGGGCATAAGCGTATCACGGCCCATGGCTACAGATGGGACACTTGTTCCATGAAATTTAATATTAGGTAACCTGCATGAGAGAAATGACTTAGCTCTAACTTTTATACATACGTTTTCTATTTTAGATATTAAAACTCGATCGCACAGGGTTAAACAAAACGGAGCCAGGGCAGGTGATCAACCTGATGTCCAATGATGTGAATCGTTTTGATATGGTGGCTCTATTTCTGAACTACTTGTGGGTCATGCCCATCGTGGTGCCGGTGGTGTCGTACCTCGTGTGGCAGCACGTGGGCTGGGCCACCCTCGCCGCGCTCATCGTCATATTCCTTCAAACTGTACTCGTCCAAGGCAATCACTGTACATAAATACGATGATGACATTTTATTGTACCTATACCACTAATTCCAAAATCAAGCGTTTTCATCTTTTCATGCGCTCGCTCCGTGTCATTTAGTCCCGAGCGGAACGTGTTGGAGGTCGGCCATGTGCCAATTTTTGCGAACGCGCCACCCCCGCTAAGTTCTGTTACCGTCCGAACCAAAAACTGATTGTAAAATTTTAAATAAAATAATAGGTACCTGTATAATTATAGTAAACTTTTAAATAGTTAGTTTTTATTAGGTACTTAGTTATAATATTTTTTTAATAAAATAGGCAAAACTAAAAAAAATAGTTGTCATCGCTGGGTCTTCGAAGGCAAAAAAGGGAAGGATGCTTTGACAATATTATTATACCTACATTATTTATAGATATTATATTTTACTTTACTAATAAATAGATTTACAAACCGCAAATATGTGTGTAAAACAGTTGAATTTAAACCCTATGTAAATTAAGACGTTACGCGCGCAAAAGTTATAATGGTTGATTTTTCTCGCAGAATAGATTTACCACCCGCATCAAGTGTGTAAAATAGTTGAATTTGAACACCACAGTGCATAAAGCCGCCACGCGTACAAATGTTTTATTGGTTTACTATTTTCAAATGTCAAATAGTTAGTTTACCCCGCTGAGTTGGTCCGGGTGATTTTTATAATGATTATTAACCTAGGTAGGTACTGTACAGTCGACCACACGTCGTGCGTCGTGGTAAGTGATAACACTATGATCGTGAGCTGGCCCAACGTACGGAGTTTCGTTAGAATAAAAGACCCTAATAAAATCTCAATTTGTATAATAAGAGCCTTTGTCTCTTATAATATTCGTTATTTACTGCTGATATGTCCATTTTCACTTATCATCTAAATAGTAGCGCGAATTTCCTACGTGAGAGTTGAAAATTCAACAGTGCAATAATATTTTAGGCGTTCATTTAGAAGTAAGTTATGTATCCTACAGTCACCACAACACAAGAAATAATAATATTTATGGGTTCTGCAACGTTTTTGTAGGTCTCGTCTATGCCGTAATACACGCAGCACACTCATGCCATAGTGTAGAAATGTACAGTATGACCATTACCTACAATATTTTTATTTATTATTTTCGGTAACGTTAAGCCACAAGCTCATTTATGCGCAGTACACTCTTTACTAAAAACACTGTATCTATGTGAGGTATGACAAGCTTATCCACATTACTTATTATAAAACAAAGTCCCCCGCCACATCTGTCTGTCTGAACGCGATAAACTCAAAAACTGCTGAACGGAATTTTTATACGGTTTGTACTCATAGATGGAGTGATTTATGAGGAAGGTTTTACTGTATAATTCATTAAAATGTTGTGTAAATTATTACGATTATTGTTGAAGAAGTCGGAAAAAAATCATGCCGACTGGGAGCTTTACTGGCGTAAACCGCAAAAGATACATACAATCTATGTTCTACCGAATTGTTCATATTAAATAGTTCAACAAAAAAGTCCGCGATGATTAATGTCTGTCTTCTAAGGATGACCCACAGTATTACTGTGGGTCATCTTTCAAAATTTGATAAAAATTTCATTATTATTTCCGAAGCTAATTTGACCGGTATTATATTAATCCTTATCCAATAAAATAAGTTATTTAAATTGGGCATTAATTTGAGATTAAAATATGCCTTAGTATCATATCATTGAAACAAATAATTTAAAAGATAACACAGATTCAAAATTACGCGTAACTACATAATTATGGTTGACGGCAACGCGGGCGTAGCGGTATTAGTCAATGACCTTTCCTCGGCTATTCGGTATGTAATCCCGGTAGTAAGTCCCCGTGGGATATTTTTTGACATCCACGCGGGCGAAGCCGCAAACAAAAGCTAGTAAATAAATAAAAACTACATATAAATATGGCTAGTTTGGCTATACAGACGTTATCTAATGCATAACTTTATTCAGTATTTATTGGCAAGAGGAAGAGTGTGTATAAATTGTAAATTACATTAATCGACTTTAAAACAAGGAGTTTCTCAAAGTGTTTGCATTTTGATAAATATCTTCACAGATAGACAATGGAACTATTCACTCGAGATTACTGTAATTGTATGTTTATGCTACGCCACTAAAAATGGAATAATAAAATAAACTTCACTTGAAATGTTTACGTCATTTTCAATGTTTTAGAGCAATGCAGTTGCAGACCAAGGGCAGTGCATATCAACTAATGATTCGAAACAAAGTTTACCGCATGAATAGCATATATGTATAACTTCTCTGACATCAATCGTTGGGCAGTTGCCCGCCAGATACGACACCCATCTGGTTGGAGTATCCTTCCTTTTCTATAGAGTATGAGTGAACTTTACACCCTGTTTCTCATACCTCCAAAACTTATTAGAGAAAAAGTGTTTACTTTTATTATCCTAAGTATTTGATAAAAAATATTATATATTTATTTTTAATTGAGTTTCCAGCTAGAATTATACCTCTAAGACTTCTTGAATTACAATATTGATATTGTATTTTAAGAATTGTAATATAATTCTCCTAAAATAAATGTGCCTACCTACGAAAAGAAAGTCGAATAGCGCGTGGCGCGTAGTTTTAAATCGTACCCGTATCCATGACCTTCGTGTCAGTCAGATTTTATATCCACCTTATTCACAAAAAATTATGAGTAGGTACCTACCTACTTATACTTATTTTTAATTATTATTCATTAGGTTCAAGTTTATACAACACCTACCTAATATACCTTAAAAAATACGTAATAGTAAAATAAAATAAAATAAACTTATATTAATCAGTTCAAGTTGATCTACTGCATTGCTCTTTACTGTGACCCATCTTACTACCTACGCGAGTTAGGGCCGGTTTTTTGATCCCTAATTAAGTCGACCAATGGTTAAAAATTGCAGCAAATGGGTAAATTTCTGCAATTTCTGTTTTTTGATCCCAAGTTAACACGACAAGTGGTTAAATACGTAACCATTGGTCAAAATATTTAACCACGGCTCCATCAAGGGTTTAGCAAGATGGCCGATAGTTAACTCTTGGTCGCAATCGGCTGTTTCATGTCATTTTATTTTAATTAAATGTGTTTGAGTATTTTCGGTTTTATTATGAATTCAAATATATTAAGATACTTTGAGAAGTCGGAGACTTCATCGGATGATCAAATTATCATAGAATATATCCTAATGAGAAGACCAAAAGTAAATTTCAATGATTATTTTAATTTATTTATTTAAAATTATTACTTGAAAATATTCTTTTATTCCACGAATAATAACATTTCTTTTTCTCTTATATTAATAATAATTAATACCAATATTTTGTTATTATTAAAAATATATAATTTATAATAATAAAAATTTAATAATACTTTATTAAACATTAAAAAATATTTTTTTAAATTATATATTACCTAAGCATTATAATTTGTTACCTATTAGAAATTTAATAATTTTTTAATATTATAAATTATGATGTTTTTAATAATAAAAAATATGGTATTATTTATTTCTTTTTTCTTATTAATATAATAAGAAAAAAAAAGAAATTGTGGAATAAAAGAATATTGTAAAGTAAGTAATAATTTAAATAAATTAATTAAAGTAATAATTCAATCTTCAACATTATAATTTATAAAATAAAAAATGTAACAAATTTTTAATGTTATAAATTATGCTTTTAATAAAAAAATGGTATTAATTAATTATTTTTATTTTGAAATATATAAAAAAATAATACCAATTATTTTTTTTGTTGTTGTTTTACTTAATTAATAGTTTCTGTCCTGTTTAATTCTATTATTTCAAATTATTGACTTTTTTATTTATGTATGAGCTTAGCAGTTATTAATAAATAGCACGAAATCACAATTAACAAACTCGTCATTTGACGATTTTGACATTAGATGCCCGATAGACGTCAAAATGCATGCGTATTACCTAAACAAAATAATGACTCCCAACTCTAAATGGGTAAGTTAGTGTCGATTGAAATGGCAACATAGTTACAGATATTCTATTTCACGAAGTCCGTTCGGCTTTGATTGTAGTAGTGACGTATCCCGACAAGCGCGCTTGTGTGTGTAAAAGTAGGTAACGTTAGCAAAAAAATCTGATATACATTCAAGTCGAGATTTAATAATCAAAATAAAATTTTGGTTTTAAAAGTATATACATTTTGTAAATAAATTAGTTTAGGTTGCAATAAATACAAAAATATTAAGAATATCGTCAGAATCATCTTGTACAATGATTATAAATTCAAAATCGAGATCAAAATATTTCAAGTAGTCTTTTTCAACATGAGCACAAGTTTTTTGCCACGTTTCACTGCTAACTTGGCCCAAACTTTCATTGATCAGTCTTTCCGTATTCGTCATGTTTTGCTCGATATTTTTAGATGCGACATAATTTTTAACGATCCCCCAAATATTTTCAATCGCATTTAATTCTGGGTGATAAGGGGGAAGGCGTAAGACATCAAAACCCTTGCTTGTTAAAAAATCGTCAATCTTGTAGATTACGTGTTGGGCTTTGTACTTCTTTATTGTATCGTACAATTCCAATTTAAGAAGAGATTCATCAAATGCTATACCCTTATCCGTGAGCCATTGCTGCATATCGGCTTTCTTTGTAGATTGCGTCGGTAGTCGTTCAGCCCGTGTGTTGTGATAAGATGCATTGTCTAAGAGAATGACAGAGCGCGGAAGTAAATTGGGTAGCAACTTTTCATTTAGCCATTTTACATAGTTATCATAGCTCATATTTGAATGATAATCACCAGCTGTTGAGTTGGCCTTATAAACCAAGGAAGCATTTTCAATAAAACCATCCTTGGTTCCCGCGTGCACTAAAATAAAGCGATTGCCTGTGCTAATTTTTTTTTTAAAACGGATTTCTTTCCTTTTTTTTTGCCCAGGTGTTGTTTCGCATGTGTGTCGAAAGGACGTAGCTCTCATCGGTGTAGACAATGGGCCGACTTTGAGAGCGGTACTCTGTTATTTTTTTTAAATATTTTAAACGCCACATTTGTATATCATGACGCTCCGTCAAGACTTTACGGTTGTTCTCTGTTTTGCGCCACTTGTAACCTAATTTCAACAGTAACTTGCGAACAGTTTCTAAACAACCTTCGAATCCGATTTTTTCATTCAATGCTGTTCTTAACTTAGCTAATGTTGGAATTTCTTTATGGACAATATGGAAATCTTGTACAGTACTGCGAACCACATCGGCTGTAAAATTATCTATATCCACTTTATTATCTCGCTTTCTCCTTTTCTTCATAGGTGAAGTGAATTTTGATGAAGTGGATGGCAATTCCTTCTCTTCTTTTAATATTCTTTGAACTGTTTTTTGGCTCACACCCGTAGCTTCAGCTGTACGGCGTGTAATGTCTCGTAAATGAGACAAATCACAGTTGAGTTCCATTAATGATTTTGTAAATTCATATTCTTCTCGCAGAAAATGATAAATACTAGCTATCATGTTTCGACCCTAAAACAAAATGTAATCAAAATAATTAAGTAATATAAACATTTTATAACACAAAAAAACATTCATTTTATAAATACTTCTATTGCTATATTAAGTATCTTTGTATAGCATTTTAATTGAAAACGTATAAATAAATATTACCTCACTATGGACAACTCTTCTTCGTTTTGTTGCCATGCTGACCTTACTCCGTGAAACAATTTGGCGCGAACTAAAAACCACTACTGATCCGGACCGTGTCCCGATCGACATTGAGCGCTCTCGAGGTTACGCACACTAAAACAATGTGCATGTGCACGCTTGACAACATTCATAGCCAAACAGACTTCGTGACATAGAACATCTGTAACAACAGTAAATTCTAACTATGGTTGAAATGGGGATCAAAAAACGTGAACTTGAGTTAACAATTGGTTAGAGACTTAACTATGGTCAGTTTAACAAATGGTTAGCTTGACTATTACTAGGGATCAAAAAACCGGCCCTTAGTGAACTTATGAGCGGCGCGCTTGGCGAGCGCGTCACCCGCGCATCGTAATTTGTTATGTATTGCTACTCGTTGCGGGGGCTGGGGTAAGCTTTGAATGCCTACTGCGCTTGGGCTAACCCCGCCTTAACCTAAAAATATTTACGGGACCAACTGAATAAACAACAGATTCGAACGATTTTGGTATGAATTTTTTAAGCAAGTTTTAATATGGTGTTTGTCTTATTTCTGGCAGATAGACCGAAAATGTTTAAGATTATTTTAGTAATATTTATTTTGTATATTCATTTGAGATCTTAAGATTTACATTTTTAAATATTTCTTAAAATAAAAGTATAAAAATAACATTTAAAAATATAAAAAATAGAGTTCCGCCGGTGTCGGGAGCAGAGTCCAAGCTACCGGTGGTTAGGGCTGTAGAGACAGGTACCTCCTCACAATGCGAGCCGTATCGAGGAGTACTGCTTTCTGAATCAGGCGCTTGATCCAACCGCCTAACGAGAGCCTCGAGAGGTGATCGAGGCTTTTGGCCATCAGGCCATTAGCCGTTACGACAATCGGCACAATGATGGCTGAGCTCACATTCCGCATATCAACAACCTCGTGAGCTAAGTCGAGATATTTTATTTGTTTCTCTTTCTCAGCTTTCACGAGGTTCTCGTCATGTGGAATGGTAACATCGACTATCATTGCGCGGCGCGCTAATCGATCTATCACTACTATATCAGGCTTATTTGCTATAATAGTCCTGTCAGTAATGATAGACCGATCCCAGTACAACGTGACATGGTCATTTTCGAGAACTGGGTCGGGCACATACTTGTAATACGGTACCTCAGAGTTTACAAGTTTATATTTCAAAGCAAGTTGCTGGTGAATAATCCTGGCCACTTGGTTATGTCTGTGCAAGTACTCGCCGTTAGCTAGACGCGAACAACCAGAGATAATATGTCTGATGGACTCACCCGGACGATGGCATGCCCGACACACGTCAACCGTACCGTCCTTCATAATATGTCTCCGGTAGTTATTCGTCAAGATAACTTCGTCCATAATTGCACAGATGAAACCTTCGGTTTCCCCGAAAAGGTCACCGAAACATAGCCAGGATACGGACGCTAAGAAATCTACACCGGGCTCGTGAAGAGCCCGATAGAAGCGCCCGTGAAGCGCCTTGCTTTGCCATACCACCTTGCGGTCATCTGTAGTAAGTACAACAGGTTTGCGCCAGTTCTCTTTAGCCATGGAGAGCGGGCTGAGCCCGTTGTCCACTGCGACCACATCACGGTGCATACCCACATCAGCTTTAAAAAAATATTCCCTGAGGCTGCACTCCTCGCGGTTGTGGAGGGTCTTTGCATTTAAAAAGCCTCGACCCCGCATTTCCGCGGGATGTACAGTCTCATCATCGATTAACGTGGGTGAGGCATCCGGTTTGCGGTCAGGAGTGTACGTACCCTCCTGTCCAGGGCGTCAAGTTCGGTCTGAGTCTATTTGAGTATGCCGAAAGAGTACATCAAGACCGGCATGACCCAACCGTTGAAGGCGCGCACCTTGTTTCCGCCTGAAAGAAAACTAATTAATACCTTCTTCAGGCGACCAAAGAAGCGCTCCTTCAACGATTGCTTCATGTCAGCAACGTTGATGCCTAACGATTCCGACATACCCAAATACTTATAGTTTTCGGCTGAGGAGAGAGATCTAAGGTTTATAGAGTCCGAGAGTTGGATTCCCTCGGATTCCATAATCTCCCCTCGCTTTACATGCATGACTGCACATTTGTCCATACCAAATTCCATCCTGATGGCGCCACTGAATGTTTCAGTTACCTTCAGTAGCTCCATCAGTCGCAATTTGTTAGGGGCAAAGAGTTTCAAGTCATCCATGTAGAGGAGGTGAGATATGACCTGACCACCTCTCCTCAGCCTATAGCCTAGACCTGAATCATCTAGGAGTGTGCTTAGAGAATTCAGAGCTAAGCAAAACTTCCAAGCTACCTTTAGTAATATTATTATTTTAGTATTAAAATTTGAGGTTCAGTTTCAATCTTCTTTTCGTAAAGAAAATGAATTCTTAAGCTATAACCTCAATACCAACCAATATTTACTAAAGCCAAATAAAATGTGAAATAAATAATGTAAACAAACTGCCCATACTTAACCTTAAAATCACCTATTTTGTAAGTAGTTTTTTTTACATTTTTAGTAGTCAATGTTCTTATTTATTACTTAATTACTTCGACCATGATCAAAGCTAACTAATAATAAGCTAGCTAATATTTATGGTGAAAAAAATCCATTTAAAATTTAAAACATTTCATAATACAAATATGTCAAAATAATACAAATTGCTTTTAAGTTTCTTGATCTATTTCACATCTTATTCAGCTGAAGTAATGACAAATAATTGTAGCAATTTGTTATCTATAAGTAAAATAAATATAATGAATAAATATTTTTTAATTTTGTTATCACATATCACGCATTTTTAATTCTAAACCCTTTATTGCGATAACAGCATTAATAAAAAGGCAGCAATAGTTAAAATATATTATTATTGCAAACAAAAATAATAATAATTGCAAAAAACCGCACTGTGCTTTAGAGATCGGAACCTGGGCCAGTTTGAATCTCAGACTAACGCTTAACGCGTTCTGCTATCTGCACACGAAATTTTAATACGAATTTTACCAATGCCATAAACTGGTCAAGGTCAAGCGCATGATGCGTGTGTGTTACAGTGTCTAACAAAAGCGACCGAAATATATATTTGTTTCGGTAGTGCGGCGCAAGTACGTGACGATACGACAGTGTGTAAAGCGTAAAACTGCGTTCTCTGTGGTCTGTGTGCCGTGTTGTTTACACATACAGATATACGGACTATACCGCGTGTTCACAGCAATACGACTCTTAACGTGCCTATGCACTTTTGAACGCTTACTGTACATTACTCAGCAAACTTTTTATTGTAATAAGATCTTAAATTTGTGGGTGTGCAAAAAAAAAACTTAATATATTTAAATCCTCAGCCTTAACAGCAACAACATTGATGTTGTCACCAACCGAGGGTTAGAGGAATCGGGGAGAATGATACTTTGTTATAAAGAAACATCTGATCTGTCATGGCGAACACTACTGAAACATGGAATCCTGAAATTACTTTCAGAACGAAGCCACGTCTCAGCGATGCCGCAGATCAGAGATTTAAACTTATTAATTAGGAAGAGTAGGTCAGGTTTCCTGGGAGTAACACTCCTCACGTTCGATTGAAGGAATGTCAGGGGTTGGAATATTGTGAATGTAATTAACAATGGAAGTCAGTTTGTTGTCAACGTGGTCAGGTAGGGATTGTTTTGGATTTACTAATACAGCCATTAATTATCATACTGGAAATAATGTTCAGAATATTTTCTGTATTGTCAGGACTGGTTGCACCTTGCCTAGGGTAACCGCAACTGTTTTGGGAAGGGGAGAAGGAGTAGTTCTGAGTGAGGGCATGAGCCTGCCTATCATAGGTAGGTGAAAATGGGGCATGGGATTTTGGTTTAAGGACAACCGTTTTGCGGTTAGATTTTGGATTTTGAGGAAGTGGACTGGGATAATGAGATGGGGTGGCTACTGGTTTAGTATTTTGACATTGTCTCGACACTTCAGCATATGATCTTGAAACCGGAGGAAAAACCTGACTTGCCTCCGCATATGAGACCGACTTCTCTGCCATAAGAGCTTTAATGCCTTCTGTTGATCCAATTCAGGACAAGCCTTTTCGTAAGCATAATGATTGCTAGAACAGAAAATTCAAAACGCACCATCAAAAGAAACTTGACTTCCATCTCCTGGGTGGTCTTGATCACATTTAAAACAGCGGGGTTTCGAGCGACATACTGTGCGTGTGTGACCATACCGACAAAAATTAAAGCATTGAATAGTTGGGTACATGTATCTCTCGACCGAAAGAGCAGAGTAAAAGCAAAAAACACGTTAAGGTAAAATTTGGCCATCAAAGGTTAGAACAACCGTTTGAGTGGGTTTCCATTCGGACGCACCGGGTGAAGTCATCTTACGGCTCATTCTCCTAGCCTTAACTACAGGGCCGCATCCAGTGAGAACCTTGATGTTTTCTATAACTTCTTTGTCAGTCCATTCAATGGGAACGTCTCTGACAAGACCAAAGCGAGTGATGTTAAATTGAAGGATAGAGGCAACGAAATTATTTTTATCTAGAATGGGACTGATCAAAAAACGGTTAGCATCTTGGTGTGACTTGAACTCGATCGAAACCCGGTTTCTTCCTAAGCGCTTTACACTGCCTAGGAGTATGTTGGTAAAATTCTTTTGTGTCAAGAACATACCAAATTTCACAGGGTGCAGAACAGTACCTGGGGTTTGACCGTCTTTTAAGGATGCGTGTACTATAAACAGGGGTTAGTCTCTTATCGTATATATCTGTCTTCCAATTGTGTTTTTAGCTAGCTTAGGAGGGTTGATTAAAGTAGCCGGAGGGAAGCGGCCGATTCCTGTTTGCGGATTCGGAGTCCATAATCTCTAATTGCACAATGTCGTCGGGGAGGGTAACTGTTAAAACCGGAGTGAAGTAAAACGGATTAGGCGGGTCAGGGGGTTTTTTGATATCCATAGTGGATACCGGGTAAAATTTTTAAAAGTGAAGTAAATTTATGTTAAAACAAACCTTACGCTACAACACAAACACAAGGAATAATCTCGATTGAAGTTCACAATATTAAAAACCACTTAAATCGAAAAAAATCGTAACACAAACAAAAGCACTCTCCACTTCCCACTTCTCCGACTTTCACTTACTTTGTACGTAAGTTTTTTTAATCTTGTCAAACTTTTGTAATCGTTATTGTACTTCTATAAACCACTTTCTGCTACCATGTTTGTATATTAGGCCGGTTGATATTAAACACTATTTTGTTCTTGAAACTGTTTATTTATTATTAATTATACGATTACAAAATATTAGTACCTTCATCTTGTGTGCAAGCCCCGCAAGAGAAAGAGAGTGTGTTGCCCGGATACAAAAATATAAATTTACTATAGTGTCATAGGTATTCCAACAACCAGGGCTCGAAATACTTTCAATTATTTTCTTTCTGCATCGAAAATAGAATTGTAAGTTTTTACAAATAAGGAGTACAATCGCGTATGCAAAAAAGAATACTACCAGGTTCCGTATTTTAATATACATATACAGGGCGTCCCACGGATATGACACATAAAGCTATATATAACAGTAATTGGAAGTTATAAATGATAAACTAAGACCATCGAGGTAAAATAAATAAACAGTGTAGCGTTGTGTTGCGCGTTACTCCCGCGTCGCCGCATCTAGAATATACTGTACACGCTTCCCGCCGCCAGCGCTCGCTCGCGTGGCCAGTCGGCTCCCCGCTACGTACCGAGATAGACCGCGCCGCGCACGTTGCGATCCTGCGACGGACCGCCATATTGTACTGTAAAGTTGTTCGTCTCTCGAGAATATCTTATACCCACTGTAATGTTGCATGTTTTTACTTACAGTTTGGTTGTTAAAATGTTGGTCTTTTATCATACGTTCTCTCTAGATAAATGCATGACCATTGTCGGTGTGTTAAATATTCCTGAGGCTCTGTATTTCATTGTTATTGATATTTTCTGTAGATTTTCTTGTTGTGACACTTACCTATGTCAAATGTTAAACTGTCAGTTTCTTTTTATTTTTCTGTTTGGCTTGGTCTATGATGTTACTTTTTGGTTTATATAGTTTCAATTATTTTTATTGATATCACTGTATCACATTGTATTAATTATAATTTATTTTTATATTATGATTGTACCAAATTAACTATTGTTCTAAATTTCATTTATAAAATTTACGCACTCCAAGGAGGTCCGATTATATTTGAAGAAACCACTGTTTGAAAATGGAAAAAAATATTGATTTTGGAAACGAGCTGAAGGGTATAAAAGCAGAGGCCGTCAGAAGCAACGGGCGATTCTATCTCGGATTCTATCTATCTCCGATTCTATCTCCGACTTTATAATAATAAAAGGGTCTGTCTCTCTTACAGTCCATCTTGGCCTACCCTGGCCATTCCGGGGCTCACCTACTCCCTGCCGGAGCCAACTCTTCCTTCCCTCGGAGTCATCGACCCGCCGAGGCCATCACCAGCCGTCAATCACTCCCTGCCGGAGCCTCCATCTCCCGAAGACTACCTCCCGCTGCAGGCCTCCTCTGAGGCCTAACCTCCTAATCGTGCAGTGCCGATCAGTAGTGTTAAACTGTGTTTTTGTACTCCCCTTGTATTTTTAATTATATTATAATATTCAATTATATTGTTATATTTTCCCTTACATTTTCCCCCTCTGGGAAAATGTAACGTTACAGTTTGGCGCCCATTCAGCTTACCCACCCCCTCTTCCCTCTCTAAATTCTAAAACCAACCCACCCCCTCTTCCCTCTCTAAATTCTAAAACTAAACTTTCACAAGTTTATCAATTATATTTTGGCGAACCTTTATTCATCACCTCATCCATAACAACCTTTACTCAACATTTCTTATACTGAACAACTCGTAATACTACACCCCCACACACACTACGATTACCATTGTAATCGTCATCCATTCTTCGCTTGTACGTGTTAAAACCATCGTTCGTTCGTTGGTCATTTGCAAGTTGGGGTTTGGCTTACTATACGACGTTCTATAGGAGAGTATCCTATAGACGTTACCACCTACTCTTTACTCTTTTCTTTACCTCACTACACTGCATCCCACACACTTGCACACCACTGCGGTTACCATTCATTGGTAATCGTACCCAGTTTTCGCTTGTGTGTGTTAACTTGTCACTAGCAAGTTGGGGACTGGGACACTCCACGACGCCTGCAGGACAATATCCTGTGGACGTTTGTACAATACTGAACATTAATTTACTTTAATCATTACTCCATTTAGTTTGATTTGTTACCACGGCTAGTGCAAATTGTAACTAAATTACTTAAAAACTTATTTATTTAAACCTAGACTAATATTTTTAAAACTGTAACGTTACATTTTCCCAGAGGGGGAAAATGTAAGGGAAAATATAACAATATAATTGAATATTATAATATAATTAAAAATACAAGGGGAGTACAAAAACACAGTTTAACACTACTGATCGGCACTGCACGATTAGGAGGTTAGGCCTCAGAGGAGGCCTGCAGCGGGAGGTAGTCTTCGGGAGATGGAGGCTCCGGCAGGGAGTGATTGACGGCTGGTGATGGCCTCGGCGGGTCGATGACTCCGAGGGAAGGAAGAGTTGGCTCCGGCAGGGAGTAGGTGAGCCCCGGAATGGCCAGGGTAGGCCAAGATGGACTGTAAGAGAGACAGACCCTTTTATTATTATAAAGTCGGTGCATAACTCGTTAAATAAGCCATTATGTCGAGCGGTACTTAACTCGTTAAATAAGCCTTAGTGTATCTATATCTTTTATTTTTAAATACTTACTTGAACTTAAACTTAGATTTAATTTACTTGTACTTGAACTTGAAACTCGCAAGGTTTTTCTTAAGCACTAATTGCTTGTACTTGAACTTGAAACTTGCAAGGTTTTTCTTAAGCACTAATGCTTTAAAACCTTGACTATTTTTCTGAAACAGGAAAATTTTGTAAATATTTAATTTAGTTTTTTTTTTGGGGTTTTAAAAAAGGTGCGGGTTACGACACCTAATTAAAATAAATAAGCCTTCGTAACTTTAAAAAATAATTCCTTGTGGAGTATGCGTCATAGAATGTGAACCATATCCCCTAAGAATGCTGGTGATGTATGATTGAGGGAGCACGAAAGGCGTTGTTGAAAGGTGTATGAAAGAGCAAGGTCTTATTTACAACATCTAAATCTTTTCAGTTGATACTTTTCTTGGGTTATGGGGAATCATAATTGTAAGATACTACACACCAGATGTTAGTGTTTTCTTTCTTTTTAATTTTCAGTACCACTGTAAATAGTCTGCTAGATTTGCTAAGTAATGCCCTAAAAATTTTTTCATGGGATTCAAAAATTTTCCGGGGTTGTCGGGGAAATGTAATGTTGCATGTTTTTACTTACAGTTTGGTTGTTAAAATGTTGGTCTTTTATCATACGTTCTCTCTAGATAAATGCATGACCATTGTCGGTGTGTTAAATATTCCTGAGGCTCTGTATTTCATTGTTATTGATATTTTCTGTAGATTTTCTTGTTGTGACACTTACCTATGTCAAATGTTAAACTGTCAGTTTCTTTTTATTTTTCTGTTTGGCTTGGTCTATGATGTTACTTTTTGGTTTATATAGTTTCAATTATTTTTATTGATATCACTTAAACATTGTATTAATTATAATTTATTTTTTATATTATGATTGTACCAAATTAACTATTGTTCTAAATTTCATTTATAAAATTTACGCACTCCAAGGAGGTCCGATTATATTTGAAGAAACCACTGTTTGAAAATGGAAAAAAATATTGATTTTGGAAACGAGCTGAAGGGTATAAAAGCAGAGGCCGTCAGAAGCAACGGGCGATTCTATCTCGGATTCTATCTATCTCCGATTCTATCTCCGACTTTATAATAATAAAAGGGTCTGTCTCTCTTACAGTCCATCTTGGCCTACCCTGGCCATTCCGGGGCTCACCTACTCCCTGCCGGAGCCAACTCTTCCTTCCCTCGGAGTCATCGACCCGCCGAGGCCATCACCAGCCGTCAATCACTCCCTGCCGGAGCCTCCATCTCCCGAAGACTACCTCCCGCTGCAGGCCTCCTCTGAGGCCTAACCTCCTAATCGTGCAGTGCCGATCAGTAGTGTTAAACTGTGTTTTTGTACTCCCCTTGTATTTTTAATTATATTATAATATTCAATTATATTGTTATATTTTCCCTTACATTTTCCCCCTCTGGGAAAATGTAACGTTACACCACACATAATAAAGCCACATATTGTGTTATAACAGTTAATTACTAGTAACAATAACAAAACCATGATCAGCAAAACGAACAGCCACCACAAGCAGCACCCGTTCACGAGCATAACGCAAAGATCAGCCATTACCCTCGCCATATTTGAGGGAAGGAGGCAAGCCGACTCTCGACTCTACCGCAAGCAGTAACATCTAAGGGAGCATGACGAACTTGCTGCCGGTTGCTCAGGCAAAAAATAATATGATCAATTGTCGAGGTCGTTAGCTAACCACAAATTGCAATACAACTTATAACAAAAACATGGTAATGAGTCAACAATGAAATAAAATAAAAATTAATTGACACATTAAAAATATTTAAAAAAAAATGTCTTATAAATTCAATTAAAATAAACAATTATATAAACTCATAAACTGTCGGTAGGTAAGCTAATTCTGGAGAGTATCTTAGCTAATAGATTTTGTAGCAAGGGCTGTGTTTAACAGAGCTCTGCTTGCAGTGGAAACTGTAGAAAAATACTTTTCTTATACTTCAGTATAATCTTCCTTACAATTCTCTTAATATTTTTTTATTCAGAGTTTCGTACTCCTTAAATGCTTCGGTTAATTTCTTACACTTTTCTTTGAGCAACTCTTCTTGTGTTTCGGAGAGATCACTTTGTGTAAACATAGACATTTAACAAGTATGGTCTGGAAATAGCTACAAAAAAAAGGTGCATACCTACAACTCAAAATGTCTCTTAAAATGGCTGCCAATGCTAGGGTTGTGTCAATCAGGGAACATAGTGTTACTATTTCGAGTATCGATACTAGTACGTAATAGAATTACGAATCTTACTAGATATCACGGTTGAATCATATTAAAAAAATATTAGCTAATAGTCCGTTGTAACAGAAAAAAAGAGTATTGACA
Organism: Omphaloscelis lunosa; assembly: GCA_916610215.1. Lineage (NCBI taxonomy): Eukaryota > Metazoa > Arthropoda > Insecta > Lepidoptera > Noctuidae > Omphaloscelis > Omphaloscelis lunosa. Next base: position 23,825,602 of record OU744249.1, read on the forward strand.
AATTATCACTTACCAAACAATTTTCCGCATAATTATAATTTCATTTATAGAATTATTACTTAGCAAATAAAGTTTTCACAAATAATTGTAACGCAAACCTAATGTTTGGCAAGTGAACGTTTAAACAAAGATCGTTCTAATTTTGAAATAGACGCTATATTATGGATTCGAAAAGTGCACTACTATTGGATATAATTGATAGTTCTTCGGAAGATAATTCCGATGCTGAATTTAATATGCGCGTTACCTTGTCAGGCACAAAAATAATAATTACCTGGATTGAATCGCATATAAGTAAAGCAAAAGAAAGCTCGTAGCGTCTGTCTAGTGAAAGCTGAGTGATTTTTTCACGTTTTCATAAATTGACAACACTGATGCAAGTGTCACTTGTTGTCAGTTGTTGCTTTTATAACCTCCGAAAACAAATTTGTGTATATTTTGTCGTATTTCAAGTAAGTTAAACAATGCCTACAACTCTAAGAAGCAGTGCGGGAAAGTTGTTATATACTATGATAATAATTACAACCGAGTGAAAAGCAAACGCGAGGATTCATTTAACGAAAAAGTACAATTGTTTACATTAATTTTGAAAATTACTGGTAAACTATTGAATTCGTTTTGATACTAAGTAAACAGGATTTATATTTATTAGTCCTGGTCCATCAATATAACAGTTTTAAATGTGGAATCATAAATGAATATAGCGATGAGAAATCGCGTGACATCAGTATACAAATCTATGATACCTATTATAATTTTTTTTATTTATGTAATCACTGGATTACAAATCGATTTTTGTTACAAATCGAAACAGATTGTGTTGTATCACGCAATTAGGGTCAGTACCCTAATTGCGTAATACAACACAATCTGTTTCGATTTGTAACAGATGGCTAATCCATTGCTTCATAAGTTGGGAAAAAAAATCTGCTCAACAACGTAAATAACGCAATGAATGTCGTTGAACTGTCAAAATGAAATAAATTAGGAATAATTGTTTACGAAAATAAGTGACACAATTAGGGTAGGTACAGTTTAACATCCTAGGTTTTCTGCTATGAAAACTAAATCGCCAAATTGGAGTGCCCACCAAAAAGCCCACACTTGAATCCCATTGAACATGGGGCATGCTATTCGCAAAAAGCGAATCCGTTAAAGTCTCAACCCTCCATGATTTGTAAACCGCTCTGGTGGTTGCTTGGGAAGAAATTCCCCAAGTAAACAAGAACATCATCCAGAGCATGCCATGCAGGCGGTGATCAAAGCCAGAGGTGGAAACACACGTTATTAATTTTTAGTGAAATGTCCTTGTTTTGTGTTTTTCGTAACTAAACCTTTATTTTAATGTTTGTGATAATTGCAATTTTATTATATAAGCATATTCTCATGCCGATATGGACGTATGCCATCCAACTGAGGGGCTGTACTAAACAAACCAACATCAAAATTATACAAACACTTCAGAATAAGGTACTCAGGAGTATTGTTAATGCGCCCTAATACATAAGAAATGACGACCTCCATCGTGACCTAAAAATGGAACCCGTCACCAGAATAATCCAAAAATTTTCTGAGGCCCATGAACACCGACTCCACCGACATGTGAACATCGAGACAATTCAGCTGTTACAGCAACAAATATGCGAAGACTAAAACGAACAAAACCTTCCTTTTGAGTTAGTGTAGTGTAAAAAGTATAGAAATAATAGTGACAATGACATACGTATCTAATAATATAACACATGAAACAAAGTGTTTATATTATAATATCAGACTCTAAGAAAGTGGAACGAATTTGTGTAAAGTACAATCAACACTATTCATTTTTTTTAAATAATCATTACGTAAAAAAATAAATTAGATTAATATTGCTTATTAGTCCTATAGGCTAGATTTTAATTAATTATTCCAGGTTATTTTTAATAAAGTACAAAAAAATGACGTTTGTAATTTAATGAAGGCTTAATAAAGTTTACAATTTTTTTTCTGAATTTCTGATTTAAATTTAGGTATCAGACCATCCTCTAAGTTTTATAAAACAACACACCTGTCCTTTGTGTTTCATTTTGACAATAAACTTACAACAATAATTTCTTCCCATGGGTTTCGTAAAAAACGACTAAGAGACTTACTATAGAATGGGCAGCAACGTTCTCTATGCATTTATAACACCATACTGCAATCGCCAACCCGCCTGCCAACTGCCAAGCGTGGCAATTATGGTATACCCCCCAAAAATGACAAGCATCAAAAAGAAATGGCCCCTAGTACCCGGCGGCCCACCTACCCTTGGATACGGTAGTGGTCAAGGTCACGGTGAGGCAAGGGGTGCAAACAATCACCGAAAACTGGACCTGGTAACATAATACGCGTAAACTCCGGACCGACGAGAAGATCATCGAAGTCGAAGAAGAATTGAGCAGATTACGATGGGTTATCTGAAGTCCGAAGAGAGTGGGAGGACTCGATAATCCTCAAATCCGGAAACTTGCTCTATTTCTGGGAGGGCGACCAGCAGTCCCAAGGTGGTGTCGGGTTTATCGTCCATAAGTCCCTTGTGAATGACGTGGTGAAGATCGAGTGTGTCGCCCAGGGTGGTGTACCTTATACTCAGAATGTTCACAAGGTGGACCGATGACCTTGTGAAGGCCGCAAAAATCCGTCGTATGCGGGAAGCACAGAATTAGTCGAAGTGGCAGTGCTTGGGGGAGGCTTTTGTCCAGCAGTGGACGTCTTCCGGCTGAAATGATTATGATGATGATGATGATGATGATATGACTTACAACCTTATGATCATAAAAGCTTATCTACACATTTTTTTGCTTTATGATTTCCTAATAAATCTGCAAAAACAAACATTAATATTCTGCATAAAAATATTCAAGTATCAAATACGTTTTTCCATAGTTGATCCGGGGGTAACCCGACGTATTTTTTTTAAATTCGCCGCTCTTTTTCAGTTAGCTTTCAATAGACACACTAACGAATTTAACTAAAATCATGATTTATCATCAAAAAACTTCGCGGAGTATTTTAGAGGTTCTAGATCAGTGTCAATGCGACTCACTCACAGGTACATTGGTAGGCGAGGCGTCGTCGGGGTGAAGGGAGCGGGCGGAGTGGGAGAAATACTCGATAATTTAAAAAAAAATGGAACATGTTGTATCCTTAAAATATGTCAAAATATATATTAATATGCCCTAATATACAATAATATATACTATTGTCTTCCTATAATGTATCCATATATTTTGGTGACGTAATAGAAATATACAAGGTGCAGTTTTGGATCTGCAAAACATTTTAGGAGGTAATTATGTTAGTGATTCTCGACCCGAATCAACAACAAAATGGGCAGGTATTTTTTTTTTTTCATTTTATTCTTATTTACGGAAATCGGTAAGTGTGAACTCCCCTTTTTAAAACGCGACCAGTCTGTACGTGTCCTTAAACTGCGCTTTCACACACACAAACAAACGCAACCGACATTTCTTTCATAAATCCAAAGAACCAACCACCGCCCGCTCCCTCTCCCCCGCCACGCCCCCGCGGCCATCGCAAATGCATAAAGGGTCTTTGTGTCGCGTCGCGTGTCGCGCCTGTTTGAAAGAGCCTTAAATCGGGCCAATTTATTAGTGTATTCGATGACGCCGGTATGTGCATACGCTTGCAAATTCCGCCCCTCAAGTGCGCCTTCGATTAACGGTCGGGATAGGTACCTACTACCTAGTTGTAAAAATGACGGACCAATACTCCAATGTAGAGTTGGTGGAGATGGTCCGCTTGTATGCCATCAGTGGAGACAATGTATCTCGAGCCATCGAAATGTTCGCGGAGTTATTCCCCAATCGGCAACGTCCCTCACACAGGGTAATGCTGGCTGCTACGCAGAGACTGCGCGATCATCGGCAGTTCGACGATCAGTGCTTTCGACACAATAAAAACGAATGTGTCTGTGTTACGTAAGCTGAAGGAAAATCAGCAACGTTGTGCTAGACTGTGCCTGGAGTGTGACGGTGGAAACTTTGAACAATATCTCCAGGTAACATAAGTAGGTAATTTATTTATTTATTTGTACATAGACAATAATTTGTAAATACGATGTTAGCTAAATCAACTTGATTAGTGTAAATAAGTTGATTTAAAATTTTTAACTACGCCAAAAATACCTATCAGACAAAATGAATCACCTAAAATCCCTAACACATGGGTACCTACCTACTTAACTAGCACAAATTATCTTGATGTATTTCTGTCGGTCCTCAGCCCGTTAAAAAGTAGGAAGGAAAATCTTAAATCTACAAATAAAAACCGTCCTTGGGGCTGAATTTACCTACAGAGCGCGCCGACTGCGCCGAGTACCTACATGCCTTATTATTATTATTATTAGGTGCCTACCTAAATCCCGCGCACGCGCTCGCGATCGTAGTTTCACAATTGTGCAACAGGAACTGCTTACGTGCTTTGTAAGGTTTATTTATCTCCGCCTATCATTTTATTCATCAGCTGATAGGTAACTAACGACGCCAACGTGATCTTTTTTTGGCGCAGTTGTATCTAATTCCTACTATTATTATTTATCGTAATAGCCCAGTGGTTAAGGCTTTCTCCTCTCATGCATGAGGTTGCGGGTTCGCAACTGAGCAAGTACCATTGTGTTATTTTTTTAATTCATAATGATGTAAGTACTTTTTAAATTTATCTAGGACATCATTGAAATCCCGTGTTTCGGTGAGCACTTAATTAAAGCCTTTGGTTCGAATCGATTTGTAGCTCTCGGACGGTCGATAGGTACCACACGGGTCGGTACGGGTCAACGACCTTACAGCCCTGCCGTATGGTCGTTGGTACGGGTAGTCAAAAGCCAGAAAGTCAGACAATTAGTCTAACAAATGGGTATCGTGTTATCAAGTAACTGGTTTGTTGAGGTCTGATACGCAGTCGCCCTACGTGATTCACTGGCACTCCATTGTAGTGAGCTGCATACAGTTAAACTGAAAGCCGACCCTAACATAGTTGGGAACAGGCTCGGCAGATTGGCCACGGCATTGTAATGATGCTTAAAAATGAGTTATTATTTAGCGAAATTTAAAACAATAATGTAGGTACATTGTGATTTTCAAATTCGAACTACATCTAAGGTAAAATTATTTGCTATAAGTTGTTGTAGCTACAACAACTTGTACAGATCGCGGCACGTTGGTTGAACAGGAACAGATCAGTGACAGATCGGTTCCTTCGATGCGCAGTAACAGATTTTCGAGTCTTAATCGAAATGCGGTATGACGAGCATCGCGGGGGCTCCCCGTAACCATAGCAACGACCTTCATTTTAGTTTAACGTACGTGCCGCGTTCGTTTCATAGAAATGTGGGCGGAGACTCGTACAGGCTGACGTCACTGGTCATCGCATTCACGCACACAGTGACATGACGCGCGATACATCGCAATGGGTGATTCTGTTTTTTTGAAGAGGGTTATTAAGAGAGTTATTCTGAAAAACAATAATATTGAAAAATCGAAAAGAAAAAGTATTATTGATTATTGACTTGGTATCGTATTGTTATATGATTATTTACGAGTCTCATAACAACCTCCTGAAATGTTTTGCAGGTTCAAAACTGCACCTTGTATATCGCACGCTTAAACCAATACTGGCACTATCCAAAAAAGTTCACTTTTCAGGAGAACCAAAAAACGATTTTTGCGGTATGAATATGAGTGATACGTAAGAATCTATGCTCAATTAAGTTATTCTTTGATATAGAAATTATGGGTAAAGCTTGTATCTCAAATTATAGAACAAAAAAATAACAATTTACTTAGATATTATATCGTTATTTAAATTAAAGTGCCACTTTTACTTTCAATGTTTGATTGTTTTTTTTTAATGATTTTAAAGCCAAACTGACACGTAGGGCTTTCACACAAAACTGCGAATTCTCATCGCATTGCAAAAATCTGCGAGCTCGCAGTGCGCGCGGCCTAGGCCGAGCTCGTATATTTTTGCAAGGCGATGCGAATTCGCAGTTTTGTGTGGGAGCCCTAAACTAAAAGTGTCAATATGACGTCAAATTATTGAACTAATAAAGTGATTATTTTAATGCAACAAAAAAATTATAGAACAAAAAAATAACAATTTAAGTACTTATATATTAAATCGTTATTTAAATTTAAGTGCCACTTTTACTTTCAATGTTTGTTTGTTTTTTTTTTAAATGATTTTAAAACCAAACTGACACGTAGGGCTTTCACACAAAACTGCGAATTCACATCGCATTGCAAAAATCTGCGAGCTTGCAGTGCGCGCGGCCTAGGCCGAGCTCGTATATTTTTGCAATGCGATGTGAATTCGCAGTTTTGTGTGGGAGCCCTAAACTAAAAGTGTCAATACGACGTCAAATTATTGAACTAATAAAGTGATTATTTAATGCAACCGTGTCACGGTTGCATTAAAGCAAAAAATTTCATTATGGTGTCAAACTAATGATCTAAATATGAGAAAAACTTAGTGCAAATGTGAACCTTTTAAAGCAAAATGTCACTATTTCAATTAAAATAATGCAAAATAAACAATGCACTACCAACATGACTAGTAAAAACCGGTTTAATCACTAAAATGACATTTTTGCAGTCAAGAATCGTCAATTTTGTTTTTGACGATACCTACGTACTTTTTCGTTGAAAGTCAGTGTTGCTCTGAGGGGAGAGGAATATTTTGCTTAGTGACGAAACGGACCACTGCCATAAAGCGCTTAATTCTGTTACTTTTAGAATAATGTAAGCGCGATTACGCGTAGTTCCATGTTTCCCAACAGATGGCATTAAAAATCGATTTGGTAAAATTTTGGATAGTGACAGTATTGGATTAACCGTGCGATATTACATCTCCGTCTGATGTCACTCGAAGATTACTATGGAAAATATATCATAATATACCTAGCTATGATTTATATTAATATATGCTACGTCTGTGACGGACTTAAACTCGCGTAATTTAATAGCGCTGGCGGCGAATAGGTACTGACTTGAAACTTATTCACAAACCGCTGGCCGGGGTGAGAGTGAGCTCGTTGCACTTCACAATACTGGATTCCAGTTCTTTTTACGTTTATATGTTCTTCTATCGTCAGAATCACCAATTTAGTTGCGTTATGTCGCCCTGTTTATACAGTTGTTGTATGCTCGATACAGTTGTAATAGGTGTGTATTTGTATCACATAACACAGTGTGCAAGCGACAGCGGAACAATCGTATAGGTACACAAACCTTGTAAGTTACACGATACACAGAGTCTAGTAATAATATTAAGACATCAGGCATTCAGATTCAAACATAGACTCTACCCGTGCGCGATAAGTTGGGACCTGCTTGGAATGTGACGCCATCGCCATCGCGCTCAGGTCCCAACTTATCGCGCACGGGTAGTACTATTTAAATAAATGGTTATGAGATTCAAAGTCCTCTGGTTTTTCTTTTACCATAGACTAACTACTCTAGACCAAATAGTGGAGTTAGGCTATATCTAACAGTGGGAACCATAGATAATTAGTTGGTTCGCCACACGCCTTTACCTAGAACAGGGGTGGCCAACTTGGTTAGACCATAGGAGGCGCCGCGATATTCTATACATAAATTTGCTTATACAAATATGAGTGAACTAGAATGTGAAATATCGTGTTATTTCACTCTTTCTAATAAGGTAATTGTATTTGATAAAAGAGAACAATATTTCAGTTGTTCCTCATAATGGCAACATTTTGTTGAGACGTAGTGACAGTTGTAGGTAAGTGCCATATCCGCCATAATATGCGACAAGTTTCATGGTAGTTCTGCTGTCAAGTGGTTGTTTACTTTTTGTTTTATTGAGATTTATGAGAAAATTACGAGGAGTTTTCCTTTAAAACTACATATATACGTTGGAAAACACCAATTCAACATGCCTGTGTGTTGTATTGTAAAGTGTGGTGCAAGAAAGAAGGAAAATCAACCTCAATTGTCTTTGCACAGGTTAGTAGCCGGTTTTCATGCAATAGTACATAAAGTGATAAACTTTCGATGAAAAAATTGCTAAGCGAGCATTAAATACGGCTAAAATTTTAATGTATTGGTTTATTTCCGTCCAACAGACCTTTTTATTATTTCATAATTTCATTCGTTTGTTTACAATGATATGTCATGGTGGAATAGTGTTGTACCGTTGCCGTAATAGTTTCTGATACTAGTTCCTTCGCTGCGCTGAAATGATATTGCTAGGTTCGGCCCTTGGTTTACAGCAGTTTACAGCAAACTGTACTCTTTGGTTCATAGCACCGAGAGACCGTTCCACAGAGTTTTATGATGTGTATACGATTTTTTTGTTGAACTTTTTAAGATGAACAATACTGTAGAACATACATTTTATGTAGGTAACTTTTATGATTTCCGCGGCGCACGCTAATAAAGTTCCCAGTCCGCATGATTTTTTCCGACATCTTCAACAATAATCGTCAAATTTCAGCCAATTTACACAAAACCTTAATGAATTATACACTAAAACCTTCCGTATGAATCACTCCGTCCATTAGTGATTGCAAATCTGTTTAGTAGTTTTTGAGTTTTTCACATTCAGACAGACAGAAAAACAGACAGACGCGGCAGTGGACTTTGGTTTATAATATGTAAGGATGTGTATTATTCCGAATGTTCATTTATGATAAAATTGTTAAAAATTTAATTCACTAGTGCCCGTTTTCACCGACAACTAAGTGACACTTAAATGAATCCCTAAATAAAACTGCACTGTTGGATTTTCAACTCTCAGCGCTGAGTCTACCGTTGAAAATCCAACAGTGAACTTTTATTAGCGATTCATTTAAGTGTCACTTAGTGAAGGTGAAAACAGGCATAAGACTTGCATGCTCGCTCGATACTAAATATTTGGCTTTCTTTAAACGTTCACTTGCCAAACATTAGGTTTGCGTTACAATTATTTGTGAAAACTTTATTTGCTAAGTAATAATTCTATAAATGAAATTATAATTATGCGGAAAATTGTTTGGGAAGTGATAAATTGTCAATACTCGTTTTTTTCTGTTACAACACTTACAACGGACTATTAGCTAATATTTTTTTAATATGATTCAACCGTGATATCTAGTAAGATTCGTAATACTATTACGGACTAGTATCGATACTCGAAATTGTAACACTATGTTCCCTGATTGACACAACCCTAGCATTGGCAGCCATTTTAAGAGACATTTTGAGTTGTAGGTATGTACCTTTTTTTTGTAGGTATTTCCAGTCCATACTTATTAAATGTCTATGGGTTAGACCCAAGATCTACTGTTTATTGACGACACCCTGTGCGATCTACTAATTACATACTTTTTGTTTTTTTTTTTTTTAAGAAACAGTGTACTTAATACCTACTTAGGTACTATTATTTATTTTATTAAGAGATCATAAAATTGAAAATTATTCTTAGTAACTACTTATTTATAGTACTGTGAGTATTGCGTCTGAGCTATTATTGCCTGGAAGAGAGGATAAATAACGTGATGGAACGGTAATTGAAAAATGATACAAGAAGATGCGCGCAGCAGTTGGTGATTACATTGCGTGGTCTATTCTACCTACTTTTTACTTTTAAAATATTTTTAAGTAGGTATGATAGCGCTGGCAAATAAAAATAGTACCACAGACTAAATAAAAAGTTATAATGGCTGATGACGTAACGGAAACACGAATCAGTGCAGTAAATAAATAAGTGATTTTGCATTACATTATCGTATAAATTAAGTATTGTTAATTTTAAGGTTCGCTTTTATTGAAGTTTTAATTTAAACCCTTAAGTGGAAATTAGAATACTGTTAGTTCATTTAAATAAAATTATTGTTACCTAACTAAAACAATTTAAGAATTTAAAAAAAGTGTTATTAATTACAAATCAAATATTGTATGCAATTACATTATTTTTACTAAATTAAATCTAAACTTTATTGTAAAACAAATGTCACCGGAAGTCGTAGTTTGACGTTGACAGTTGTTTGAAAGTATAAATAGGCTCGCTCTAGTGACAGTGCGATTTCCCCCGACCTATCACCATGTTCGGCAAACCAATCCCTTGGGCTAGGCGCGCCAAATACCTAGGTGTTATCTTAGATCATCATCTCTCCTTTTCTGAGCACATAAAGACGGTTCGTTCGCGAGCCGCTTTCGCTCTAGGTAGACTCCATTTCGTATTAAATGCACGCAGTAAATTGTCACTTAAGTGCAAACTGCGCATCTACACATCGTGTATCCGACCCATTATGACCTATGCGGGTGCAGTATTCGCCCACGCCAAATCCCATTCCATCCATAGGTTACAAGCCTTGCAGAACCGTTTCCTCCGTAAAGCCACGGGAGCTCCCTTCTATGTTAGAAACGAGATCCTCCATCTCGACTGTAAAATCCCTACGATTCACCAGTTCCTTAAACGCATGTCCAAGCGTTACTTTGACTCCGCTCCTAGACATCGTAACCCCTTGGTTGTCGAAGCAGCCAACTATGTCCCTTCTAGAATTAGTCAGATCCGCCGTCCGCGGCATGTCCTCTCCGACCCTGATGATCCCATCACACTCCTCCAAGAGCAGAATAGGGCCACCAGCACAATACACAAGAACAGACGCCTCCCGTCATTCCGACCTCGCCGCCGAGGTCCTTTGCGACCGCGACCGTGTCCCTGAGTAAATGATACTCCTCCCCGACCCTTGCTCGAAAACGAGGTGCCAGCAAGTTGTTGCCGCTGAGCACGTAGCTTTAAACTACCCCGCATAATAATCATGATTTAAACCAATTTTGATCCAGCCTGTCCCTTCTTGCTGTCCTCCCCTCAGCGACGCCCTAAGCCGAGGTTCGTACCCCACAGGGGGTGCCCTTAGCGAGCGTTCGCCTAGTTTTAATTTAGTTTAGTTTTTTGCCCCTGGCTGGAGGCTTTGAGTGTAGCAGCTTAAGGCACCCACAGGAAAGTCCGGTTAAGCAGCCAAGACCTTAGTGGTCAAAACTGCGAGATGCCCGTTCAAAAAAAAAAAAAAAAAAAGACAGTGCGATCAGTATTGAATTGTAATTTGAACTGTGTGCATCTCCTTATAAAATTAAGTTGTGTGAATCATCGTTGTTTTGATTGTGAGTAATAAAAGTGTATACAAGATGTCTGAATTATATTATTCTGTAAATTTTGACGTTCAAAAGTGCCATACATGGGCCTATTTGAAATAAATGTTTTGACTTTGACTTTGACTTTGACTGATCGTTATCATTCGAGATCCCCGAGCCCTTCCGCTCTTACATCAGAAGACAGGGATGAGCCCGAGCCTGAACTGGATCCATCAATGTACTCGCCTACCCTGCCGACCTCTCGACCAGGAAATTCGGAAGAGCTGAATTTACTTCGCTGTCAGATCAAGTTGCTGGAAAGGATGGTTTTTCGGAATCAAAACACGAGTACCCCCAAGCTAAGTGAAATTTATTTACCTAATTATGATCCCGACGAGCATAAAATAACAATTGAGGAATGGTGTAAACAATTTACGTCATTAATCACCATGCGAGGTTGTTCACAGTTTGTAGCCATGATGAAGGGATTAGCATGCTTGCAAGGACGAGCCAAACAATGGGCAGACACTAATGCTCATTCTCTTGCGAATTGGGATTCACTCCAAAGGGAACTCATAGCACAATTTGGTGGTGAAACTAGGTATATTGTTTACGTCAATGCATTTCGGGAATATACCTCAAATCAGGCTAAATCTTTTTCTGAATATGTTGCCGAATCATGGCGTTTGTTTTCAAGAATTTCTCCGAATGCACCAACTGACCTCATGGTAGAAGCTGTAATATCCGGCATAAGACCAAAGTTTTACCAAGCTGAACTTCTGAGGTCAGCACCAAAATCACAAGCTGAACTGATTGCCACATTGGCGAACTATCGTAAACGATCGGCCGATGCAGTATCAGATGAACCCCGTGCCAAAAAACCAAGGCTTGACCTTCCAACAACTGTGACTTGTTACAATTGCAACAAACCAGGGCATATTTCTCGAGATTGTAGGAACAGACTTTGTGAAATCTGCAAGAAACCAGGTCACCCATCTAACCGCTGCTGGTTTAAAAAGAAAAACGAAGTACAATCCGAGAAGAGTTCTATTCCTGCTACTGCTTCAACTGCTGCACCACCACTTTCACGCCGGGAAGTCAATACAATTCAGAAGGAAAAGGCGCCTAACGAAGTTCAACTAGAAATAGGTGATATCTTTCTTTCTTGTTTAATTGATAGTGGTGCCGAATGTTCGCTCATTAAGAAAAAAGTTTCTGGATCAATTAAGGGTAAACGCCAAATAGAACTTTTGCAACTACGGGGGTTTGGGGGCAGTAGCATACCTTCGAGTGAATCAATAAACACTGTTGCCACATTTAATGTTGTGACATTCGAAGTAAAACTTCATATCGTTAATGATTTAAATTATGATGTTATTTTAGGACTAGACTCTATCAAAATACCGGGAATTAAAATTTCAATTACAAACGAAGGAACTTCAATAGAAAGAGTAAGTTACATTTTTAATTACGAAATATCGTCTTTGGCTAATATTGATACCGATTTAAAGGATACGTCTCAGTTAATAAGTATCCTTGAAAAACACACCGATTTATTTACTTTCAATAAAATTAAAAAAGTGACCACGGGCAAATTAACTATCAGATTAAAGGATCCTAATCGTATAGTACAAAGAAGGCCCTACCGACTAGCACCTGTAGAGAGAGAAAAAGTTAAAACAATTATTGAAGATCTTAAAACGAAGGGTATTATTAGAGAAAGTTGCTCACCTTTTGCAAGTCCTATTTTGCTAGTAAAAAATAAAAATGGCGATGACCGGCTTTGTGTTGATTTCCGCGAACTAAATTCAAATACAGTTCGTGACCACTATCCTCTGCCACTGATTCAAGATCATATTGTTATTGATAAACTTGGTAAAGCTCGATTCTTTTCAAGCCTTGATATGGAATCATGGTTCCACCAAATTAGTATTTCAGAAGAATCAATCGAAAAAACAGCTTTCGTAACGCTGGACGGCCAGTACGAATACTTATCAATGCCATTCGGTCTAAGTAACGCACCTTCAGTATACCAACGCGCAATTAATGCGGCTCTAGGCGATTATCGCGATTATATTGCACTAGTATATATTGATGACGTTTTAATTCCCTCATCTACGGAAAAAGAAGGTTTAGAAAGGCTGGCCCTTGTATTAAAAAGACTATCAGACGCAGGATTTACGATAAATCACTCAAAATGTAAATTCCTCAAAACGTCCATAGAATATCTCGGTAACATTATAGAGAATGGTGAAGTAAAGCCTAATCCTACTAAATTAACAGCACTTAAATTTTCAGAACCACCCAAAACACTTAAGCAACTAAGGCAATTCAATGGTCTGGCAAGCTATTTTCGGCGTTTTATCCCTCAATTTTCCCAACTTATGGCTCCACTATATGGGCTAACAAAAAAAGATGTACCATTTGTATGGTCTCCCGATCACGAAACAAGAAGACAATATGTCATCAAACTTTTGACTTCTCAACCTATAGTCATATAGGTTGAGAGTACCAACCTATAGTCATATGTATATACTCTGCATTTTTGATCCAACTCTTCCAATAGAAGTCCATACAGATGCTAGCGCCAAAGGTCTCGGGGCTATTCTCATTCAAAATGACAATAATCGTCGGAAAGTCGTGGAATACTTTAGTATGCGCACTAGTGACGCTGAAACAAGATACCATTCATACGAATTGGAGACTTTAGCTGTTGTCAGAGCAATAAAACACTTCAGACATTTTCTGTATGGGCGCAAATTTACAGTTGTAACTGACTGCAATGCCCTTAAGGCTTCAAAACACAAAAAGAAACTTACACCCCGGGTTCATAGACTATGGGCATACTTACAAAATTTTGACTTTGATGTTATTTACCGTAAGGGGGAACAAATGGCCCACGTAGATTTTTTGAGCAGAAATCCACAAATCAATATTCTAACAAAAGATCCAGCATGGATTATTGTTGAGCAAGAGAGAGACAAAGAACTCAAAAGTATTCGCGATGCCATAAAGAATAAAGATGACTGTGACAGAAAATTTAGTATTCGATCGAATCTCTTGATGATAACCATACAAAGCCAAAAAGGAGAATCATTAACTCGTACAGTAGTCCCTGAATCACTTGTTTGTTCATTAATAAATAGATACCACGAAAATCTTTTGCATACGGGGTGGGAACGTACTTTGGATAAAATTCGGGAACAGTTTTGGTTTAAACACATGACAAAACGAATACGTCAGTTTTGTGATAACTGTTTACAGTGCAAAATTGGCAAAGAGCCGTCAGGCAAAAAGCAAATGGAACTGCACCCCATTGATAAAATAAGCATACCTTTCCATACAATACATGTAGACCTTATGGGTAATCTTACCGGCACAAACAAAAAAGCATACGTTCTAGTAGCTATTGATGCATTTACTAAATTTATACTTCTGTATCCACTGAAAGATAAAAGTACTAACATAATATTAAAAAGCTTCCGCGAAATGATTAATATTTTTGGCACCCCATGTAGAATTATTTCTGACAGGGAATCGGCTATTATGGGAACAGAAATCCAAGATTTTTTTTAATCTTTCTCCATCGAACATCATGCTATTGCCCGCAGTACACCTAGAGCCAACGGTCAAGCTGAAAGACAAATGCGCACTCTTAAAGATCACCTTACAGCCATATCTCTAACACAATCAAGAGTTTGGGTTAATAAATTAGGTGAATTGCAATTAGCATTAAATTGTACGAAATCTAAAGCTACAGGATATTCTCCTTTAGAACTTCTGCTTGGTAAAAGATGCTCTCCCCCAGCAATCGAACAGATATCCCTATCTAACGAAGACATTAACAAAGATGAAATTCGTTTAAACGCTGAGCACAGAATGGCCGAAACAGCAGAAAAACATAAAATACGTTTCGATTCTAAGTGCGCCAAAATTAAACCCTTTCTAGAAGGAGACTTTGTTCTTTGTAAAGACACTCAGTGGTCGGGTAACAAACTAGGCCCAAAATATCTGGGACCCTATCAAATAATAAAAATCCTCGACAATAAGTAATAGATATGAAGTAAAAGACCTTCGATCTCGGCGAAATAAAACTACTGTAATTACGCATGAACACATAAGATTGATACCTAATCCTAATTTAACTGAGTGAATAGACCGTGATAGCAAGAATAAATAATAATAATAAGAAAAGGTGAGAAACTTTTTATTAAATTGTTTACGATTAGAAAAGAAAGTTTATAGATAAAATTAAATGAAGCGTTTCATAATGAGTTGTTCATGGGTAAAAAAAAAATAAAAATAAAATATATATATATATAATAATCAGAAATTCTCAATCAAGCCAAGTCAATGACGGGTCTCTGAATCTTTATGATCAAGCCACGATCTGCGACCTCTGAGTTTGATTTTGAGTTGGCAAAATGGTTGTGTTTAAAGGCCTTGGTTATGGGCAGAGTTTCAGTTGGTTGGTTAAATAAATTTCAGTCAAGCCAAGTCAAAGACGGGCCTCTGAATCTTTATGATCAAGCCACGATCCGTGACCTCTGAGTTTGACAGTTTCACCAGACTAAGCAGTATTGCTGCCTCTGAGTCTGGTGTAAAAGTTTTTGAATTTTTTAACTTTTCTGTGTTTTTCAGAGAGATTCGCTGGCCCTAGCAAGGCCCGCTCGTCAGTATGGCCGTGATAGCGCTGGCAAATAAAAATAGTACCACAGACTAAATAAAAAGTTATAATGGCTGATGACGTAACGGAAACACGAATCAGTGCAATAAATAAACAAGTGATTTTGCATTACATTATCGTATAAATTAAGTATTGTTCATTTTAAGGTTTGCTTTTATTGAAGTTTTAATTTAAAACCCTTAAGTGGAAATTAGAATACTGTTAGTTCATTTAAATAAAATTATTGTTACCTAAATAAAACAATTTAAGAATTTAAAAAGTGTTATTAATTACAAATCAAATATTGTACGCAATTGCATTATTTTTACTAAATTAAATCTAAACTTTATTGTAAAACAAATGTCACCGGAAGTCGTAGTTTGACGTTGACAGTTGTTTGAAAGTATAAATAGGCTCGCTCTAGTGACAGTGCGATCACAACACACTCTGCGCCTGGCATCGGACGCGGACGGACGTGCTGCGCTGCTGATTGTGGTTCCCGATAGTGACTCAAGCGATCCTGTTCCTGAGTCATCGTTTCGTCGCGTACTGCGACGCTCTTCATAGTCGATTATTATTAATCGACTATCGTCGACCAATTAATCGGAGTCTTTTTCAAGATACGATTAATTATCTGTTTCTTTTACGGAGTATCGTCAACTGACTCTTCAAGTCATTTTGCCCCTTCAGGGAAAAACCACAGTTTCGTGGTCCTCGGTGGAAACCATACGGTGCCAACGAAACCGAGGGGGTGTTGACCCAATCACACCCGCCGAGCCCCTTCAGGGTTAGGCAGTCAATTGGCCGGGTCCCAGTGTTCGGCCTTGGGGGGTCTCCTAGTCGGCATTGGTGACAGTTTTCCTTCCACAGCAACACACCTAGTGTCGGTCGGGTGTGTCTACACCCGGCGCACTAGACTGGTCAGGACCCCGTTGCACAATAAGATAGGCAACGGGCAAAAGCAAGCTTAGGGCTCACCAATAGGCACACAACCTCCCTGTCTATACCCGACAGGGAGGGTTTACACATCCCCGGTAGTCCGCCCGGGGAATTAGGTTGTTAGGATTTTAGGATTTTAATTAGGGAAAATTAGGTCCCAATTTTAATTAATCATAATGGAGGCCGTACAGAGTGACATTCAGTCACTCCGTAACGACCTCATTTCTCTCAGGAGTGAAAACTCCAAGTTGTTAGATCTTCTCAATAGAGTCCTTAAAAAGGACCCGACCCTCATCAATGAGTTCGGTAACGAACTCGAAGGTCTCGCTGCTTCACAGCAGACCGTAACTAGGTCCCAATCCATCGCTGACTTCAGCGATGTAATCGAGGCTCAATTTAGTCCCTGTCCCTCCGACAGCATGGACGTAGTAGAAGTCGCGACCGCCATAGCCCGCGCCCCGACCCCCCATCCATCCATTTTATACCCCCGACTCAGAGGCTCTAGCCTCTGCTCATTCTTCCTCCTCTTCCCACTCGGATGACGAAGGCTTCACGCCAGTCACCGGGAAAGGGAACAAGAGGAAGAAGAAGAAGCAGAGCTCGTCCCAAGCGAGCAAAGTAGTCGTCATCGACGACTCAATCATAGTCGCCCCTCAGACAACCCCCACCGGCACTCCCGCCGCTACTTGCACCCCCGTAGCTTCCCCCTCCACCGCCCCCCGCCCGATTGCGTCATCCTCGCAGAATGACGCACCGCGATCCGCGCAAAAGGTCGCGCCGCCACCCCCTGTCTTCATTCAAGACAAGGATAAGTGGACAGCAGTTTCAAAGTGGTGTGTAGACCTCAAGATAGGCTACACAAGCGCCCGTTCAACCCAACAGGGTATCAAAGTACTAGTCCCTACGTCGAAAGACTATAGAGACTTAACCAGGGTCCTGAGAGAGAGAGGTGTGTCATTCCACACCTACTCCCTCCCAGAAGACAGACAGATTAGGGTCGTCATTAAGAAGATCCCTAAAGAGATTCCCTCCTCCGATATCCTTGCCGACCTTCAGTCGCAAAATATTCCCGTCGATGAGGTGCACCGAATGCACCGTTCGCGCGTCAGGGAAGCGTACGACATGGTTATTGTCGTGTGCTCCCCCACCGAGGGGCATCACCCCATTTTTAACGTCAAGACTATATGTCAATTAGTGGGCTTCACCATTGAGAAGCCCTGGAAAAATAGCGCCATAGGGCAATGCCACCGTTGCCAATTATATGGCCACAGTCAGAAGCTCTGCCATGCGAAACCCAGGTGCGTAAAGTGCCTGGGAAACCATGACACGGCAGACTGCACCCGTCCTAAGGATCGCAACTTATGCGTCACCCCGCCTAGTTGCGTGCTGTGCGGCCTCGAAGGCCACACGGCTAATTACCGCGGTTGTCCCAAAGCCCCTAAGGCTAACACAGCAAAGCTGTCTAAGCGTTTAGACGCTAGGCAGCAACGCCAAAAGGTTTACAAACCTTTCCCCTCGTCCCAAATACCTCAGAGGCTTAGCCCACAGAGACCTAGCCCTTGGTCTCAATCAAATTATAACCACCAGCAGACCTTCCCGGCTCTGGTTACCCCGCGCCCCCCTCCCCCTCATACCCCGCTATACTCCCTAACGGACCCGCGAGTCCGTCCCCTCCTCCCCCCGGCTTCCCCGCTCCCCACGCGCCTACACAGCGTAGCGCACCCCCCACGCCCCCCGTAAAACCCAATACAAACTCGGTTTCCCCGCGTCACGTTCCCACTCCCGTGGATAATAAAAATATATACTCGGACCCCGCTAAGAATGCCTTCAGCATAATTAGTTCCACATTTATGACCTTTTGTACCCCCAGGGCTCAACAAATGGCCTTAGACATTGTCGAAGCCAAAAAATCAGGATGCTACGAACAAATTCAAAAAGTGTTCCTGGCCTACGAGGACATTACCTCCGCCCTCACTTCCTTCACTAGACCCTCATAATGAATAACGCCTCTTATGAAAGGTTTAAACCCCGATCCCTAAAGTTAGGAACATTCAATGCCAACGGCTTATTTAATCAAAAAGATGAAATCGCGGAATTCCTCCGCGATCATCAGTTAGATCTTCTCCTCGTACAGGAAACCTTCCTAAAGCCCCATAAACGAAACCCCTCCATAGCTAACTATCGTTTAATTCGAAATGATAGGACGCGCTGTCACGCGGGTGGCACTCTCATTTATTATAAAAAGGATCTGTATTGCATCCCTATGGACCCTCCACCTCTCTCCCGATTAGAAGTATCAGTCTGTCGCCTAGGCATGACTGGTCACTCGCCGATCACTCTAGTGTCGGTCTATATCCCTCCCATCCCAGCGCAGGCCTCAGAAAACTACCAACTTATTTCTGATGACCTACAGCTACTCTTCGGCATGAGCGACTCTGTCATTATGGACAGGGGACTTCAACGCCAAACATCCTTCTTGGAACAGCCAAATCACTACCCCCAGGGGCCGACACTTGTTCGACCTCTCTTCCACACTTAACTTCGACATCATCGCTCCGATGAATCCCACTTATTATCCCCATATGGTTAACTACACCCCTGACGTCCTTGACATAACGCTCCTTAAGAACGTGAACTTACGACTTGACTCGATAGAAACGGTGCACGAGCTTACCTCTGACCACCGCCCAGTTATCATCCATCTTGCATCCCGCATAGGTCCCTCTGATCCAAACCACCCTCTCCCCACTAGAAAGGTGACGGACTGGAAGAAAGTAAGCGAAAAGCTGAAATCCAACACGTCCCCCTTACTAGACTCTATTCCTGACCAGTTTGACTCAATCGCTAACACGACAGCTGCGATCGACTCACTCACGGAGCACGTGCAAACCGTCCTGAGCCACTGCTCAAGGGAGGTTCCGGCAACAGATCCCTGTTACCTGAAACTCCCGGACGATGCGCGCGCCCTGCTGACTGAGAAGAACGCAGCTGTCCGTGCCTACAGCAGCTTTCCCTGCGCCGCCAACAAAGCCCACATGCGCTACTTACAGAGATCTGTAAGGACACGTATGGCGGAGCTGCGTGAAACGGGCTGGGACAAGATGCTGAGCGACCTTGAGCCTACCCACTTAGCCTTCTGGGAACTCCAGAGGAAACTCAGATCCCCTCATTCAGGCCATATGCCCCGGTTAGTCCGCCCGGACAAAACATTAGCCTTCGACGACATCGACAAAGCCGAGTGCCTAGCCGACAGTCTTGAAGCCCAATGCTCTCCCAGCACCCTACCAGTAGACAAAGCTCACCTCGATGAGGTCGACGCCGAAGTCGAACGTAGAGCCTCTATCCCTCCCACTGAAGACCCTGATTTTCCCCTGCCCCCCATCGAACCAGATGAGGTACATGAGATTATCAAAGGTCTGAAAAATCGCAAAGCCCCCGGTTCAGACGGACTCACCAATAGGGTGGTCCAACTATTCCCAGCCCATTAAATTATGCTTTTGACCACCATCTTCAATGGTGCGTTAAGCAATAACATTTTTCCCCAGACGTGGAAAGAGGCCACTGTCATAGGTATCCCTAAACCAGGTAAACCCAAAAATGAGCCATCTGGTTATAGGCCCATCAGTCTGCTCAAGGTTCTCGGCAAGATCTATGAGAGGCTTATTTATAAGCGCCTCAGAGATTATGCAGAGATCAAGGGCCTCATCCCCAACGAACAGTTCGGCTTTCGAACTCAGCACTCTAGCGTGCATCAGGACCATCGTATTGTCGAGCTGATCAGTGGTGCTCTCACCCATGGCCGACAGACGAGCGTAGTTTTCTTCGACATAGCAAAGGCGTTTGACAAAGTCTGGCACAACGGCTTAATTTATAAGCTCTACAAACTCGGTGTGCCGGATCGTCTCGTGCTCATCTTACGAGACTATTTGTCGAATCGCACCTTTCGCTTCCGCATCGAAGGAGCCCTTTCCTCCCCCCGCCCCATAAGGGCAGGAGTCCCTCAGGGCTCAGTATTAGCCCCCCTCGTTGTCACGCTATTCACCAGCGACATCCCCAAACACAGATCGACGCAGTTGGCTCTGTTCGCAGACGATACAGCGATCATCTGTAAGGGAAATTCAGCTACGATGCTGCTAAACCTCCAAAGGGCTGTCAACAACCTTGGCGCCTGGTTTAGAAAATGGCGAATAGAAGTAAATCCCGACAAAAGTCAAGCGGTTAGCTTTTCTAAACCGAGAACTAGATCCCCCCTTTCCCCCGACCTATCACCATGTTCGGCAAACCAATCCCTTGGGCTAGGCGCGCCAAATACCTAGGTGTTATCCTAGATCATCATCTCTCCTTTTCTGAGCATATAAAGACGGTTCGTTCGCGAGCCGCTTTCGCTCTAGGTAGACTCCATTTCGTATTAAATGCACGCAGTAAATTGTCACTTAAGTGCAAACTGCGCATCTACACATCGTGTATCCGACCCATTATGACCTATGCGGGTGCAGTATTCGCCCACGCAAAGTCCCATTCCATCCACAGGTTGCAAGCCTTCACCAGTTCCTTAAACGCATGTCCAAGCGTTACTTTGACTCCGCTCCTAGACATCGTAACCCCTTGGTTGTCGAAGCAGCCAACTATGTCCCTTCTAGAATTAGTCAGAAACCGCCGTCCGCGGGTTGTCCTCTCCGACCCTGATGATCCCATCACACTCCTCCAAGAGCAGAATAAGGCCACCAGCACAATACACAAGAACAGACGCCTCCCGTCATTCCGACCTCGCCGCCGAGGGCCTTTGCGACCGCGACCGTGTCCCTGAGTAAATACTCCTCCCCGACCCTTGCTCGAAAACGAGGTGCCAGCAAGTTGTTGCCGCTGAGCACGTAGCTTTAAAACTACCCCGCATAATAATCATGATTTAAAACCATTTTTGATCCAGCCTGTCCCTTCTTGCTGTCCTCCCCTCAGCGACGCCCTAAGCCGAGGTTCGTACCCCACAGGGGGTGCCCTTAGCGAGCGTTCGCCTAGTTTTAATTTAGTTTAGTTTTTTTGCCCCTGGCTGGAGGCTTTGAGTGTAGCAGCTTAAGGCACCCACAGGAAAGTCCGGTTAAGCAGCCAAGACCTTAGTGGTCAAAACTGCGAGATGCCCGTTATAAAAAAAAAAAAAAAAAAAAAAATGACAGTGCGATCACGTCACACTCTGCGCCTGGCATCGGACCACAGAGTACATTATACTATACATCGGACGCGGACGGACGTGCTGCGCTGCTGATTGTAGTTCCCGATAGTGACTCAAGCGATCCTGTTCCTGAGTCATCGTTTCGTCGCGTACTGCGACGCTCTTCATAGTCGATTATTATTAATCGACTATCGTCGACCAATTAATCGGAGTCTTTTTCATGATACGATTAATTATCTGTTTCTTTAACGGAATAACGTCAACTGACTCTTCAAGTCATTTTGCCCCTTCAGGGAAAAACCACAGTTTCGTGGTCCTCGGTGGAAACCATACGGTGCCAACGAGACCGAGGGGGTGTTGACCCAATCACACCCGCCGATCCCCTTCAGGGTTAGGCAGTCAATTGGCCGGGTCCCAGTATTCGGCCTTGGGGGGTCTCCTAGTCAGCATTGGTGACAGTTTTCCTTCCACAGCAACACACCTAGTGTCGGTCGGGTGTGTCTACACCCGGCGCACTAGACTGGTCAGGACCCCGTTGCACAATAAGATAGGCAACGGGCAAAAGCAAGCTTAGGGCTCACCAATAGGCACACAACCTCCCTGTCTATACCCGACAGGGAGGGTTTACACATCTCCGGTAGTCCGCCCGGGGAATTAGGTTGTTAGGATATTTAGGGAAAATTAGGTCCCAAATTTTAATTTAAATTGTCAATATGGAGGCCGTACAGAGTGACATTCAGTCACTCCGTAACGACCTCATATCCCTCAGGAGTGAAAACTCCAAGCTCCTCGACCTACTCAATAGGGTTCTTAAAAAGGAGCCCACTCTCATCAACGAGTTCGGTACCGAACTCGAAGGTCTGGCTGCTTCACAGCAGACCAATATTAGGTCCTCTTCCATCGCTGACTTCAGCGATGTAATCGATGCCCAATTTAGTCCATGTCCATCAGACAATATGGACGTTGTAGAAAACGCGACCGCCATAGCCCGCGCCCCGACCCCCCATCTATTTTATACCCCCGACTCAGAGGCTCAAGCCTCTGCTCATTCCTCCTCCTCTTCCCGCTCGGATGACGACGGCTTCACGCCAGTCACCGGGAAAGGGAACAAAAGGAAGAAGAAGAAGCAGAGCTCGACCCAAGCGAGCAAAGTGGTCGTCATCGACGACTCCATTATAGTTACCCCTCAGGTAGTCCCCAGTACTCCCACCGCTACTTGCGCCCCCGTAGCTTCCCCCTCCACCGCCCCTCGCTCGATTGCGTCATCCTCGCAAAATGACGCACCGCGATCCGCGCCAACCTCCGGCCCTAAAAAGGTCGCGCCGCCACCTCCTGTCTTCATCCAAGACAAGGATAAGTGGACGGCTGTTTCAAAATGGTGTGTAGACCTAAAAATAGGCTACACTAGCGCCCGATCAACCCAACAGGGTATTAAAGTACTCGTCCCTACGTCGAAAGACTAAAGGGACTTAACCAGGGTCCTGAGAGAGAGAGGTGTGTCATTCCACACCTACTCCCTCCCAGAAGAAAGACAGATTAGGGAAGTGATCAAAAAGATCCCCAAAGAGATCCCCTCCTCCGACATCCTTGCCGACCTTCAGTCGCAGAACATCCCCGTGGATGAAGTGCACCGAATGCACCGCTCGCGTGGCAGGGAAGCGTACGACATGGTTATTGTCGTGTGCTCCCCTACTGAGGGGCATCACCCCATATTTAACGTCAAAACTATTTGTCAATTAGTAGGCTTCACTATTGAGAAGCCCTGGAAAAATAGCGCCATAGGGCAATGCCACCGCTGCCAATTATATGGCCACAGCCAGAAGCACTGCCATGCGAAACCCAGGTGCGTAAAGTGCCTGGGTGACCGTGGCACTGCAGACTGCCCCCGTCCAAAAGATCGCAACTTATGCGTCACCCCGCCAAGTTGCATGCTGTGTGGCCTCGAAGGTCACACGGCTAATTACCGCGGTTGTCCCAAAGCCCCTAAGGCAAACACAGCAAAGCTGTCTAAGCGTTTAGACGCTAGGTAGCAACTCCAACAGGTCTACCAACCTTTCCCCTCTTCCCAGATACCTCAGAGGCTTAGCCCACAGAGACCTAGCCCTTGGTCTCAGTTAAATTATAACCACCAGCAGACCTTCCCGGCTCTGGTTACCCCGCGCCCCCCTCCCCCTCATACCCCGCTATACTCCTTAATGGACCCGCGAGTCCGCCCTCCTCCTCCCCCCGGCTTCCCCGCTCCCCACGCGCCCACACAGCGGAGCGCACCCCCCGCACCTCCCGCGCCCCCCGTAAAACCCAATATTAACTTGGCTTCCCCGCGTCACGTTCCCACTCCCGTGGCTAATAATAATAGTAAAAATATATACTCGGACCCCGCAAAAAATGCATTCAGCATAATCAGTTCAACATTCATGACCTTTTGTACCCCCAGGGCTCAAAAAATGGCCTTAGACATTGTTGAAGCCAAGAAACCAGGTTGCTACGAGCAAATTCAAAACGTGTTCCTGGCTTACGAGGATATTACCTCCGCCCTCACTTCCTTCACTAGACCCTCATAATGTATAACGCCTCTTATGAAAGGTTTAAACCCCGATCCCTAAAGATGGTACCTTCAATGCCAACGGCTTATTCAATCAGAAAGATGAAATCGCTGAATTCCTCCGCGATCATCAGTTAGATCTTCTCCTCATACAGGAAACGAAAAACGAAACCCCTCTATAGCTAACTGTCGTTTAATTCGAAATGATAGGACGCGCTGTCACGCGGGTGGCACTCTCATTTATTATAAAAAGGATCTGTATTGCATCCCTATGGACCCTCCACCTCTCTCCCGATTAGAAGTATCAGTCTGTCGTCTAGGCATGACTGGTCACTCACCGATCACTCTAGTGTCGGTCTATATCCCTCCCATCCCAGCTCAGGCCTCAGAAAACTACCAACTTATCTCTGATGACCTACAGCTACTCTTCGGCATGAGCGACTCTGTCATTATGGCAGGGGACTTCAACGCCAAACATCCTTCTTGGAACAGTCATACCACTAACCCCAGGGGCCGACACTTGTTCGACCTCTCTTCCACTCTTAACTTCGACATCATCGCTCCGATGAATCCCACTTACTATCCCCATATGGTTAATTACACCCCTGACGTCCTTGACATAACGCTCCTTAAGAACGTAAACTTACGACTTGACTCGATAGAAACGTTGCACGAGCTTACCTCTGACCACCGCCCAGTAATCATCCATCTTGTATCCCGCATAGGTCCTTCCGACCCAAACCACCCTCTCCCCACTAGAAAGGTGACGGACTGGAAGAAAGTAAGCGAAAAGCTGAAATCCAACACGTCCCCCTTACTAGACTTTATTCCTGACCAGTTTGACTCTATCGCTAACACGACAGCTGCGATCGACTCACTCACTGAGCACGTGCAAACCGTCCTGAGCGATTGCTCAAGGGAGGTTCCGGCAACAGATCCCTGTTACCTGAAACTCCCGGACGATGCGCGCGCCCTGCTGACTGAGAAGAACGCAGCGGTCCGTGCCTACAGCAGCTTTCCCTGCGCCGCCAACAAAGCCCACATGCGCTACTTACAGAGAACTGTAAGGACACGTATGGCGGAGCTGCGTGAAACGGGCTGGGACAAGATGCTGAGCGACCTTGAGCCTACCCACCTAGCCTTCTGGGAACTCCAGAGGAAACTCAGATCCCCCCATTTAGGCCATATGCCCCCCTTAGTCCGCCCGGACAAAACATTAGCCTTCGACGACATCGACAAAGCCGAGTGCCTAGCCGACAGTCTTGAAGCCCAATGCTCTCCCAGTACCCTACCAGTAGACAAAGCTCACCTCGATGAGGTCGACGCCGAAGTCGAACGTAGAGCCTCTATCCCTCCCATTGAAGACCCTGATTTTCCCCTGCCCCCCATCGAACCAGATGAGGTACATGAGATTATCAAAGGTCTGAAAAATCGTAAAGCCCCCGGCTCAGACGGACTCACCAATAGGGTGGTCCAACTATTCCCAGCTCATCTAATTATGCTTTTGACCACCATCTTCAATGGCGCGTTAAGCAATAACATTTTTCCCCAGACGTGGAAAGAGGCCACTGTCATAGGTATCCCTAAACCAGGAAAACCCAAAAACGAGCCATCTAGTTATAGGCCCATCAGCCTGCTCAAGGTTCTCGGCAAGATCTATGAGAGGCTTATTTATAAGCGCCTCAGAGACTATGCAGAGACCAAGGGCCTCATCCCCAACAAACAGTTCGGCTTTCGAACTCAGCACTCTAGCGTGCATCAGGACCATCGTATTGTCGAGCTGATCAGTGGTGCTCTCACCCATGGCCGACAGACGAGCGTAGTTTTCTTCGACATAGCAAAGGCGTTTGACAAAGTCTGGCACAACGGCTTAATTTATAAGCTCTACAAACTCGGTGTGCCGGATCGCCTCGTGCTCATCTTACGAGACTATTTGTCGAATCGCACCTTTCGCTTCCGCATCGAAGGAGCCCTTTCCTCCCCCCGCCCCATAAGGGCAGGAGTCCCTCAGGGCTCAGTATTAGCCCCCCTCGTTGTCACGCTATTCACCAGCGACATCCCCAGACACAGATCGACGCAGTTGGCTCTGTTCGCAGACGATACAGCGATCATCTGTAAGGGAAATTCAGCTACGATGCTGCTAAACCTCCAAAGGGCTGTCAACAACCTTGGCGCTTGGTTTAGAAAATGGCGAATAGAAGTAAATCCCGACAAAAGTCAAGCGGTTAGCTTTTCTAAACCGAGAACTAGACCCCCCCCTTTCCCCCGACCTATCACCATGTTCGGCAAACCAATCCCTTGGGCTAGGCGCGCCAAATACCTAGGTGTTATCCTAGATCATCATCTCTCCTTTTCTGAGCACATAAAGACGGTTCGTTCGCGAGCCGCTTTCGCTCTAGGTAGACTCCATTTCGTACTAAATGCACGCAGCAAATTGTCACTTAAGTGCAAACTGCGCATCTATACATCGTGTATCCGACCCATTATGACCTATGCGGGTGCAGTATTCGCCCACGCCAAGTCCCATTCCATCCATAGGTTGCAAGCCTTGCAGAACCGTTTCCTCCGTAAAGCCACGGGAGCTCCCTTCTATGTCAGAAACGAGATCCTCCATCTCGACTGTAAAATCCCTACGATTCACCAGTTCCTAAAACGCATGTCCAAGCGTTACTTTGACTCCGCTCCTAGACATCGTAACCCCTTGGTTGTCGAAGCAGCCAATTATGTCCCTTCCAGAATTAGTCAGATCCGCCGTCCGCGGCATGTACTTTCCGACCCTGATGATCCCATCACACTCCTCCAAGAGCAGAATAGGGCCATCAGTACAATATACAAAAACAGACGCCTCCCGTCATTCCGCCCTCGCCGCCGAGGTCCTTTGCGATCGCGACCGTGTCCCTGAGTAAATGATACTCCTCCCCGACCCTTGCTCGAAAATGAGGTGCCAGCAAGTTGTTGCCGCTGAGCACGTAGCTTTAAACTACCCCGCATAATAATCATGATTTAAACCAATTTTGATCCAGCCTGTCCCTTCTTGCTGTCCTCCCCTCAGCGACGCCCTAAGCCGAGGTTCGTACCCCACAGGGGGTGCCCTTAGCGAGCATTCGCCTAGTTTTAATTTAGTTTAGTTTTTTGCCCTTGGCTGGAGGCTTTGAGTGTAGCAGCTTAAGGCACCCACAGGAAAGTCCGGTTAAGCAGCCAAGACCTTAGTGGTCAAAACTGCGAGATGACCGTTCAAAAAAAAAAAAAGACAGTGCGATCAGTATTGAATTGTAATTTGAACTGTGTGCATCTCCTTAAAAAATTAAGTTGTGTGAATCATCGTTGTTTTGATTGTGAGTAATAAAAGTGTATACAAGATGTCTGATCGTTATCATTCGAGATCCCCGAGCCCTCCCGCTCTTACAGGTATATTAACTTTTTTTTTGTTTTGCCACGATCGACTGGACTAATAGCTGCGATCGATCAGTCGATCGCGATCGATCGGTTGGCCACCCTCGACCTAGAAGAAGCAAATGAGGTTAACTGAAAGCTCATAACAGGTGGCAGCACAGTTGTACGTCTTTAAACCGCCAATGTTGTGTTTATGTTTACTTTTGTGTCAATCATAAATTATACGATAACTAGATAAATATGAATGAGACTTGAAGTGTAGCACTAGTAAAAGACGAGCTAAGAACAGGGGAAGCGTCTACCACTGGTAAAAAAGCAGCTTTAGTGGAAAAGTCAATAAATTATGAACCTTTTATATTTTATAGGTTATTTTGTGTTTGTTAACTTCAAGTTCGTTTTTTGCTAAAGACTGGAGGCGTACGATAGAAATAATCTGATCAGAGTTGAAAACCAACTCGAGCATGATCTTTCTAACTGAAAAACCTCAAAGATAGCACTTCTAGCACTGATCTAATATGATAATATAAACACACATACTTTACTATAATTTACATAATATCATATTACAATTGCCTATATGTAATTAAAACAGACGTAGTTCTCTTGGGAGCATCCAATTTCTCCCATAAAAGGCTTAAAGGATAGCACATCGTCTTGACAAAATATTGGATTCCAATTTATTTCGAAGAGCTTTCTCCCACAGTTTTCTTCTTAAAACATCTTTGGAAAATACATGGGTCTCCGTATTTTTGCAGTATATAGCTGCGCAACTGATGTGCAAAAGAAGTCGCTTGTTTACAAAAAATGTATGGCTAGCTGTCAAATTATAAGACGCTGGAGATAAGCGCCATCTAAAGTGAGCATGTGGCAGTTTTTATCCCCATTAATTATGCGTAAAAGAATTCGGTTGTTTACAAAAAATGTATGGCTAGCTGTCGAAATTTAAGACGCTAGAGATCAGTGACATCTAAAGTGAGCAAATGGCAGTTTTTATCCATATTCTCTTCCCTGGTGCGTTGCGTCGGAGAGATTGCCTGATTTTTTTTTTATAGCAATATGATTCTTCGTGTTAGGGTTAGCAATTGACTCCAGCGCTGATCTGGAGTCCGATATGATGTTAGCCGACATTGGAGGTTTTCTCTCAGTGGCGTAAGTGAGTGCCCTCAAGATAGCAACTATTTCAGCCTGAAACACCGAGCAGTAATTCGCCAACTTTAGCTCCAGTTTAGCAACTTCAACTTCCAGATCCCGGCATGATACCGCGGCACCAACCTTGCCCTCTATTTTGCGGCGATCAGTATAAAGTCGGCGCCAGTCATTTCCAATACGCTCTCAGTCCTTCGAGTCGGTTATAAGTTGGGATCTCAGAACAACTCGCAGCGCTATGTGGAAGCTCTGAGGGGTACGCACGTCTTCCCAGCTTCCAGCTTTCCTGCCAGGGAATTCGTCCGGGGGCTTCCCTCTTTTTATATCATACAATTAAAGGTATTCATGTCAAGGGAAATCACTCTGGCAAGGATGGCAACAGTGATAAGTGAAATAGTCCTGTGGTCTTTTGAGATCTTCTGGTGACCTTTGTTGGCGATAGGCAGAAGTGCTTGCTACACGGCTGTCAACCGTGTCCCAACGGAGGTGACCTTGGTGGTTTACAACCGTAGAGTTGATGGTTGGCAGCCGTGTAGCAAGCCCTAAAGTGCTTATTACACGGCTGCTAACCGCGTCCCTGACAGAGGTGACATTGGTTGGCGACAGGTAGAGCTGTTTGAAATTTGGTCGTAAATCAACATCTACATGGTTGTAAACCACCAAGGTCATCTCTGTTGGGACGCGGTTGGCAGCCGTGTAGCATACCCTTAATCGGTCTAATTTTCGTTTAACATGATAACTGTACTGTACTATTACAGTTGCTAAGACGACATCGGAAGTAAGTCGCATTATACCTAGAGTTAGTTTGTTTTGTATCTCTTGATTAATAATTAATGTTTTATAATCTCGTCAATTAATGAATGTTTTGTAGGTATTTAATGCTATTAAACATGTGGAATTTAAAATTCCATAAACCAAGGATTTCATAAATCTTGGGAATTTTAGGGATAATTCATTAAAAAACTGAGGAAGAAATAACCAAAAACGCAAGTGGAAACACTGGCTGGCAACACTGATGAAATAATACGTACACTCGTACAGTCCGTGTACTAGACATGGGCGTTTTCGTATTTAGTTGCTAACGGATATGTAACCGATATTCAGTTTTCATATCGATATCGAAAACCGTTTTCAGATATCGATATCAGTAGTACGATTTGCACAAGTAACTGAAACGAACGAAACGCAAACTCACACTTTTACCGTTAATACATTGATAGTAGCCGCCGGAAAGTTGCTTACTTATGGAATATTTGTTGTAACTAAATAAATATAAACTAGACCTTATTGCTAGCGTGTTAGGTTATAGATATTACGCACGCACTATTATTAACCAAATAACCAATCACTAGCCGAAGTTACGTAATATTCGCTTCATCACTTTTACGCCAGTAAAACATTGAATGGTAAGACAGAGACAAAGCGAATAAAAACCGTCGATTTCATATCGCTCGTGATGTGAAGTTTGCGTTTTGTTCGTTATTACTTATTCGACATTATTCGTAGTTCGTTCTCGTGGTTGCGCTTTGGATAAGCCATAGCTCGATGAAGTTTTTGTGAAAACGGTTATGTATATTTAGATATCGATATGGTATGATAATAAACACATATCCGATATAAGTTACGTTTTGATATATCGAACCCATGCCTAGTCCGTACAGATTACTACGTATTGTAATGATAAAATTATTATTTGTGTTGTACCTATTCATTTTAATTTAATAAAAGTAGTTCCTGTTACCCTAATACTATAAAAATTGTGCTTATCAGTTCATACTCTTTACAGTACGTGGCTAGTTTATAGTGTTTCATGGGTGCTTCTATTGTTTAATAAAATTATGGGGATTTTCGGTAACTCTTCACCTTTTGATCAAGATGTTGGTAAGTTTTCGTTTCAGTTTCAATAGTAATGGGGCTTTTTATTTGTAGTAATTAGGCGAAGGTACACGAAGACGATCACTTCATGGCCGTCAGTTTTTGATCACATCAGTGCTCTTACTACGTTCACTCCTAATCAGAGGCATTATGTTCCCGGTGACTCACCGACTGGAATTTGCGAGTTTCTTTGTAAACTAAGTTAAGTGATAGCAATCATTATGATTTCGTGAAACACACAACCTAATTATGAATACTACTTTTCATTCTCTAATAATGTGTGATTGATTGTTTTGCCAAGTAACTTTGTTAGACTATTAGTGGTCTGCTTGTTTTACTTACCACCTTGGCATGACATTGATATTGTCTGACTACAGATGTGAAATTCTTTGTTGATGCATCAAAATGCAGTGCTCTACTCTAGAGTAATAGAATAATACTAGTATCATGTCAGATGAGTCACAAGTTTTACAATATCAACTACACACACACTAATTGTAAAGCCTCAGAGCATCAGCCATGCTCCAACAACTCACAACCACTACAAAGTAGCTGTAGGAGTTTCCTTATTACCTGAAGCATACACAGCAGGCGGCTAGAGAAGATTCTTCCAATTTTGTTTCTTCATAGAGCTATAACAATATAATTTGTAGGAGCCAATGCTTGTAGGCGCCATACATAATCTTTTTGTTAATGTTGGTTTAGTTCTGGAGTACACAATGAACCATTAAAGTTATATTAAAATGTATAAGGTTAACAAGTTAAAGTGGTAGCAATTCCTTCTCTTGACTAGTGGTTAGTTCCACAGTTATTGTCTGAGTCAATTAGCATTGATTGTTTAAAATATTATAATAATAGCATTATATTTGTGACACGCGACATCCAAGTAGGTTGCTGCATTCGCAAAGTAAATGTACAGTTGATGAGACCGTAATGTTGGCAACTCCACAAAGATGTAAAGCAGATTAATGAAAGATTGTCAACAGAAGGAACCCTATCACAAAGAAACAAATAATAAAATAAAATGATTCGAATTTGAATGCAATGTTGTCTGCATGACGTGGACGTACCACTTGCAGTTCTGCTTGGCTCACCATGTGAATGTTTTCTTCTTGCTTTCTGTGTTGTATCGGTTGCTATTCCATCTCTTCAAGCTGATTATTCGTAGATGAAGAATGTCTCTTAGTTCAAAATTCAAAAATTCTAAAGTCATTTATTCAAACTAGGCTGAGAATCAACACTTTTTGAATGTCAAAATAACAAAAGACAGTCCCCCAAAGCGCCCACCCTTCGCCACTTAGTTAGTTAGTTTTGAGTGACAAGATGGTCTGCATCTCTTTACAAACTACCCCACAGAGACAGTGACGATTACTCCCACAGTGGTATAGGCTCGTGCAGACCAGCGCAATATTGCAGGCACTACAAGGGTCGCGCTGCCTGTAGTGCCCGCGATATCGCACTGGTCTGCACGAGCCCATACGAGATGGCGTATTGGTGTATGTCATAGTGGAAATGGTTGATGGGAGGTGGTTCTCTTGTGTTTTCATAATAGCTAATCGCTTGTCAATTTCCTCCAATTCTGCAGTTTCTGGCAACATCACGTGCAACATATTATGTGTTAAGTTCACAATGTTATTTACCATCGAGTTGAGCGGCGGTATGTTTATGGAATGATCCTTCTTCATGTTGCTATTGTATTGGTTATGCATGTGAATTGTTAACTCCTTCGATTGCAACAAGCAACCCTGTGCCAAGGTCAGTATCCCAGAAGTCATGGAGTGCGTAGTGATGTCATTTTGACACACAATTCGTATTTTGCAAGTTCCGCAACAAATCGCCAGCCAAGTATTTGCTATGTGTAAAGGCTCATGTAGACCAGCGCGATATCGCGGGCGCTACAAGGGTCGCGCTGCCTGTAGCGCCCGCGATATCGCGCTGGTCTGCACGAGCCTTAACGCGAGCCACTCCTGCTTACACAGCACATTTTTTACGTCACAAGCAGGGACTCAAACTGTAACCGTAAAAAGTATTTTTAAAACTGTTTTTTAAAACAGTTTCTTCTTCAAAAAAAGGAGGAGGTTTTTCAATTCGACCGTATATATTTTTTTTTATGTGTACGCGGATAACTTCGTCGTTCAAGAACCGATTTTGATGATTCTTTTTTTGTTAGAAAGGAGATATCCCAAGGGTAATACCATGATAAGGAAACCAGGATCTGATGATGTGATCCTGGAGAAATCGAGAGAACTCTTCAAATATTATAAGCAGACTTATATCGATTTGGGTATTTTTTTATAGTAACTCGTGCAGTTGCTCTTGGAAAGCACCATTTGGTGAAGTGGAACTGATGATGAATACCACAAATAGCCACCGGAAATACTCAATAATAAGTATTTCACGGGTTGCGATTCGATTACTTAATATGGTTGCAATGCAATTTATGTTCGTCACAATGCATATGGAGAAGTAGAGCTGATGGTGAAGTACCAGGAAAACTCCTCAACGATTAACGTCCCTGCATCGGGAAAAGGTGATGAGCAGTTGAGATTAGGCTATTGTAACTGAGATAAATTACAAACTACCTACTACGATTTTAGTGGGTAGCTCGCGATTCCCGACGCCCAGGGCGTCTCCTCCTGCGGTGGTTCGGAGCGTGAGGGCGCGAACTTTGCCTCTCCCTCACGCGTTCCGCCTCATCCTTCGTGAGCATTACTGCTTCGCAGAAGGAGGTGACGGCCTCCCATTTCCTCTCGGTCCGTACCTCGGCCTGAAGCAGGGCCGGACGCGAGAGATCACCGCCGCCGATCGCCTCCACGAGGACACGGCGATGCTCTGACCAAGCCGGGCAGACCTCCACCGTATGCTCCACCGTGTCTTCCGGGCGCCCTACGTCAGGCGGAAGGTGAGGACGCCGTGGCGCCTCTCTAGTCATTCCTCAAAGAGGGGACTTATCGCCGCAATTGTGGCTTGCCCAGCGCTGGGTTGCGAGAATCGCACTCTCCATGATGCCATGAGATCCCGCCGGAGCTCTGTCCGCTGTGCCGTGATCTCTCGCGGCAACGGAGTTAAGCCCTGGCGTTTCGCCTCCTCGCGCCATTCCCAAATGTGCGCGAGGAATTTTGCCGCCAGATCCCATGGCGGTAATCCGGCAAGGAGGCTCGCCGTCTCGCAGGAGATCGTGCGGTATTCTCGGGCCAGCCGAATGGCCATAACCCTCTGGGACGCGTTCAACCGGCGGGCTGGCCGCAGCCTCAGTGCACGCGCCCACACCGGTGACCCGTAAAGGGCCATGGACCGCACAGCGTTGGAAGGCCTCCCACTAGATGGACCGATGATCTTTTGAAGGCCGCAGAAATTCGCTGGATGCGGGAAGCACAGAATCGGTCGAAGTGGCGGTGCTTGAGGGAGGCCTATGTCCAGCAGTGGACGTCTTTCGGCTGAAATTATGATGAATATTCTGTTATCAATTCAAAATGCAACACTTATAATTCTGTAACCTTTATGAAGGTGTTTTTAAGTCCCTGGTCACAAGGTGAGGTCGTTCGATGACCCAATAGTTTTGCTTCACAGGGGGTATTGCTGTTATGTAAGTTTAATATCGGTACATTCTTGTTGCATATCAAATTGCCTGGTTGAATGTGACTACACTGCTTCATGTCATCTTCAGATAAAGAGACATAAGTGCTCTTTCCGAAGTTTACTGCTATGTACTGCGAAGCTAGTTGGATGATGACTGTTCCTGTGCTTGTTTTCATGGGCAACGGAGTAGCTTGGTATAGAGTGAAGTCTTCATCTGAGATCAATGGGACATGTATCTCGAACAAGAAGTAGTTAGTAGCAACTCGCGCTCTCACGAATAGCAGTTTACAAAGGTCTTTGATATCGTTTCTGATGTTTCGAACAGGTAACGATGAGGTCCTCGGTAGTTTGCCCGCGATTTCAGTTAGTTGCTCAATCAAGTTGACAGGTGTAAGTAGATTGACGTTAATGCGCCCTTTGTAGACAACAGTTAGGCTTTCAAACAGCTTCTCTTGAACCCTGTCTAAATTGGTAATCAGCAAATACGCTGTTAGTGAGGCCGAGTTGAAGTAGTTAGTAGCCATTTCTATTTCGGGCTCCACTTTGGCTAAGTTGGTATTAGTCAGCGCCATGAAGTCGTCTATTTAAACAAACTATCACATGATATTTTGTTCATTCTTCTTCAGCATATTGTTTTGAAGTTCGACTATTGAAGTTTGATTTTTACCAAATTAAGTAGATAGTTTTCATTATTTTGGACTGCTTGTATGTCGTTGTGGTATTTGTCTGCAAGCTGTTCTAAAGTTGTCTTGCAGTATCTGGGGTCAGTTTTTTGGCACAGTTCGTTCAATCCCTTGAGATAAGCTTCAATCCGATGTTCTCCTTCGCAGTAAGTTGTTAATTTATAGTACATAAGTAGTGTCCGTTCGTCATGAATCACTTGTACGTTTCCTATTGTGTCGTAATAAATCGGCCGCTCAAGTTTGAAGTTAGTAATTTGAACGCCAGACGTCACGATTCCAGCCGAGTCCGAGCGTTTTTATCGAGTCTTCAGTTTAGAAATCATTCAGCCTAAGTGCGTCTGTAGCGCTACAGGAGACTGTTGACTGCCTTCAGTGGCGTTCACAGACTTTTATATTGAAATAAAAATAAAACTTACCATTTTCCACTTGTTTCGGTCGGTGGCCCACCGACTACCTACCCTACCTGACTTACCGCACGGCGGCATTGGTTCGCATGATGTTTGTTCGCGGCCACCACAAATATCTAGTTAAGTGATTGATGGTAATATTACAGTTCATTTAAATGACATCCAAAGTGGCCTTTGAATGCCATGAGATGTTACTTTTGTTTTCTTTGCGCAATTTAGTTAAAATTCAAAATAAGTTACCTGCTTTAATTTCAACTGTTTACTTTCTACAAGCTAATGTTTATAAATCAAATCGACGTGCCTATCTTTTTTCAAATAGTTTTGCAATACGTCATCGTAAAAACTGCTAGATCGTTTTAAAATTATTAAAAGTTCTTTTTCATGCACGTACAATGGTCCACCTGACGGACTAAGTGCGGAAACCAAACCCCATAACATAGAACATAGAAGTTCTTTTTCAATTGCAATCATAGACAAATCTGTGAGTCTGTTTTGGCCCTGTGTGTTTCATAAATATGTATGAATTCTTTTAAGACATGAAAATGATCTTTCGGTCGATGCGCTACTAACTGGAATCGTAATTATTAATTTTCCTGATTTGTATACTTCGGGAAATATTGAGGTCAAATGGTTTGAATGTAAATTTTGATGAGATCGAATATGCCCAATAGGGTGGGCAGAAATATATTTTTTTGCATTTTTATTATTGGCTTGCAATAACAGGGTGCTGCATATAGTGAAAATATCGTGTATTAAATATAATTCGATTCTATTATTATTAACAGCCTCCGGATTCACTTTGAAGTTTCAGAAAAAAAAAGCATATTTTAGAGGTAATTTCTAATGTCAATAATTATTAATTAAGTTCAGATTTTTATTCTTTTCTTCTTTTTTCGGAAGCACATATGACCTATTAGCCAGAACAATCCAAAAAACGTTCTTTGTTTTGATAATTTATGGCGTAAAGTGAGGGGGCGGAGTGGTGCCACATGCACTTAGCGCATCTGTTTTACGCGTCAGTCACGCTGCGGCTAATTAAGTGAGAAGTTGTTTTAAACATGGAATGCACTCGAAACGCAACAAAGTGTCCCTTGTTTGGTGAAATATGTGATATAAAAGACAATATATTGCCAACGTATTAAGAAGTTATGAAATATTATGAGTGGACTAGGCGACAGCTGAAATCTATCTATAATTCGCAGAAAGAACCAACATTTCAAGAAAATGCTGTTATTATTAGTGACAAGCAAAATCGAAGAAATATGGACTAAAGCATCTCTACCCATTGATTCACATAAAAGAGTGAACGATGTGCTATAAGCCTATCACCTAAAGTGTAAAAATCTACTCAAACCCAACCCAAAATAACAAAGGAAAAACATGAAGAATTTCGGCGCAGTAGCAATTGTAGCAAAGCTCTATTGAACATTTCGGCGTGAAAATGGAATTGATAAATAATTGTACTTGTCTGAAAGATAAAAAAAGTACCTAAGAATGAGTTCAGCTTCTTATTGGATCAACGTTCTTTGCAAAAATGTTCATTGGCAATGTCGATATCAATGCTACAAAGAAAGTTAGAAAAACTAGGTAAGTATATGAACTAAAATGTCAAAAAACAAGCCAGGTAAATGTAAATTATCTTATTGCAGTCAGACTCGATGCATCGTCGTCCACCGATTCCAAGGAGTCTGATAGTGACGACAAAGAACTTAAGTTACAGAAATCCAAAGTTCAAGAAACGCCCATTTCTAGCATGAATTATTATTCAATGCTCGCCAAAACCTGCGACAAATATGGTTTATCAGACAGAGCAGGAGCAGCCATTTCCTCTACAGTTTTGCAAACAACTAGCTCCAACAAACTGCGTAGAGAACGATCGAAAACAAAACAGAATATAACCACCAAGGAAATAATTTTAGAAGTACCCGTACATATTTCGATGGTCGGAAAGATAAGACAATTGTCATGGTGAAAAAAACAGGTAAGAGTATTATGCAGCTTATTATGGAAGAACTTATTTCATTGATTAAAGAACTTGACTCCTAAGTACTTGAGTTACATTGCACCATATTCTGGCTCTGCGATAACAAAAGCAATCACACATTACTTTTTGATAGAAAATATATCTACGGAATCTTTACTGGCCATTGGATGCGACGGGACAAACGTTAACGTTGGTATATGGAGGCATCATACGTTTACTTGAAAAAAAATTGAATAAACCGCTACAATGGATCATTTGCTTGCTACATATGAAGGTATTGCCGTTTCGACATTTGTTCGCACACATTGACGGCACTACGTCGGGGCCTGAAATCTTAAAAGGACCAATTGGAAAACAGCTTGAAAACTGTGAAAACAAACCTGTAGTTCAGTTTCAGCCAATTCCATCAAAGTTACCAGATTTGACCGCACAAAATCTCAGCACCGACCAATCGTATCTATATAGCATTGTTTCAGCAATAACCACGGGTAAATTCCCTGATGATTTAGCCCATAAATCACCAGACAAAATGTCGCATGCCAGATGGCTGACCCGAGCTAATCGTGTTCTTCGTCTGTATGTATCAACGAAAGATCCTACTGAAAATTCATTTCATTCAAACAGATTTTGGCCTCGTATATAGCAAAAGTTTATGCTCCAACTTGGTTTGCTATACAAATCCATCCTACTTTAAGGATGGAGCAAAACACTTGTGGTCACTGATCTCTGAATCCAGATACGTATCAGTCGATCTTAAAGCTAAAACCGATCTTGTCATCAGAAGAAACAATTATTATGCTCACCCTGAGAATTTACTACTTGCAATGCTGACTGATCCACAAAATCATATTCGTGAGCTAGCGGCGCGTCATATTTTGAAAGCTCGAAGCACTAAGCAGACCAATGTCCGACTATTTCAAATTCCTAACCTA
Source organism: Omphaloscelis lunosa (assembly GCA_916610215.1). Classification (NCBI taxonomy): domain Eukaryota; kingdom Metazoa; phylum Arthropoda; class Insecta; order Lepidoptera; family Noctuidae; genus Omphaloscelis; species Omphaloscelis lunosa. The sequence goes on from OU744249.1 coordinate 23,864,035, forward strand.
AACCTGGATGCAACCTCTTACATCGATCTCATCGATGGGCAGCAAAATGTAACCGAGCCGCCTGTAGTTATTAAATAAACTGTATTTTAGAATAATTACCGTTTTGTATTAACCAACTGACCACACATTACAGAGAGTTAGTTTTGCCATAGACACACTAACATAGACAAAAATAGTGAGTGCTGCCACCCTTTTTAACAGGACAACTAATAATTTTTTTATGTTGCCACTATTATTGTAACACCCCTTCTCAACATAATTTTTATAAAGAACACGGTATGGAATCTTAAATTTTTAACATTACTTTTCAGTTGTCTTTATAATGTCACTACAGAAAGACTTTTGCTCACTTGTGTTGACATTATTAATACAAATTTTAATTTCTCTGACCAGATCTTTTACAAAATGATAATGAATGTCCACATGTTTTAATCGCTTTATGTTATCTGTCTTTGTATTTATTATAGCCAACTGATTGTCACAAGATATCACAAATGGGCAAACTTTTCATTACCAAAATCAGTTAGTAAATTTATAAGCAATGACGCATCACTGGCAGCCGTACTTAATGATACATACTCAGATTCTGTAGAGGACAGACTTGCAGAAGCTTGCTTCTTAGAGCACCACTAAACAAGACAATTTGAGAATTTCAATATATAACCTGAGGTGAGCTTCCTGTCCTTGAGATCTCCTCCCCAATTATCATCACAATATCCTTTCAGAATAACGTCTTCACACTTATAAACTAATTTATAGTCTAAACTATACTTCACATATCTTAACACTCTCTTTAATACACTTAATAAAGTATTTGCGCTTGTTTGGTATCTGCTTAACATAGAAACTGGATAACATAAATCAGGCCTAGTACCTGATGCCGCATACATTAAGCATCCTATAATTTGCCTGCATAACTTTTCAATGCCTTTATCTATAGAAACAGTATCATGTGCAAGTGTTTTGGCATTAAAATTCGGGTCCATAGGAGTGGACATTTCTTCACAGTTTTTCATATAAAATAACATAAACATAACATCACGCCTTGTTTCCCCGAAGGGTTGGGCAGAGGTGTCCCTGTAGCAGGCACACCCACATTTCGCCAGTTATGTTTAAGACCCATGTAATAGGGGGCGAGCCTATTGTCATCAACCGGGCACAAATCCAGACTCCGAGCTGCTACTGAGAAATTTCAGATAGAAAAACCCAATAACATTTTGCTCGACCCGGGAATCGAACCCAGGACCTCATACTTAGCAGTAGCGCGTTTTTCATATAAAATCTTTTGAGAATATTATCTAAATACTTTGTTTTATCTAGTTCAGTAATACCACTTTCCAAATTTTGCTTCACAGTTATGCCTAGAAATTTTGATATTGGTCCCATGTTTTTCATTTTAAATTCTATATTTAAACTAGCCTGTAATTGTGAAATATGCTTCTCATTTGTACCACAAATTAAAATGTCATCGACATTTTAATTATTTAACACCATTCTATCATTACATTCTATCTTTACTATTACACCTCATAAACAAACATGAATCAGAGTTTGACCTTACAAAACCTTCTTTAACTATTACATAAATAAACTTTATATTCCAACACTTTGGTGAACTTTTTAATCCATATAATGCCTTTTTCAATTTTACAATTGTAGGAATAATACCACGTATAGATTATAACAGTATATTGTCGCTAATAGGTAAAACGTGTGATATGAGCTCGGAGCAGTGAGAGGAAGGACAGTGGCGCGCCAAGCGTAGGAAATGAGAACAAACAATATAAGCTAAGGTAATGTTTACATTCTTCCAACAACAATATTGTTTTCACCAGAATAAGCCACTTCTGGCAATCTAATGTATGTACACATCTTTATCTATGTCACCATACCAAAATGCCCCAGTAACATCCATTTGATATATGGGGAGCCTTAACATAGTCGCTACAACAACAAAAACTCTTAAAAGTTGGTAACCTTGCTACAGGTGCATAAATATCCCCGAAATCAAAGTAACTATTCTGCTAAAACCCTCTAGCAACTAATCTAGCCTTATATTGCTTCATTACCACTTCCTTTTAACTTGAAAACCCATTTGCTAATAATGACACATTTATTTACCGGTACATTGCAAAAGTCCCAGGTGTCATTATCTTTCAAAAATTGCAATAATTTATTAACTGCCTCCCTCCACTTACTTGCTTCCCTACTTTTTATTGCTTCATTATATGAAATGGGCTCACTGTCTTCACTTACACCATTGTGAAACCTGTAGAATGATGTCTGTTTTCTTATACGCTTGGGTCTTTCATTTTGGACTTGTGTTTCCATGATCTTCCAATGATCTGTCATCTGACGGTTCATATTTACTCTGTGACTCACTCTCACTATGATCGTAACTAGTTTGAGTATCTTGAAACTCTTCACATTCAGCTTCTTCAGTTACTGTCACAGTTTCTGGTAAATTGTCTTGCATAGGTTCACTATTATTCAAATTCGACATCACCGTCGATTCATTTTCTTCATTTCTCTCTTCGTTTAAGAATATGAAATCTCTCTTTGTAGAAACACAATTTTTCTCTGAACAATATATTCTATTACCTTTGCTATTTTCCCCATATCCGATCATCAATCCCTTTTCACCCCATTTGCTTCTCTTCTTTGGAATATGTATATATACTGGAGAACCAAAAGCCTGCAGTTGATGTATATCATAGGTTTTATTTGTCCATATTTCATAAGATAGTTAATTGATTCAGGCGTGATATATCCACTTCTACTGTATTTCATATATCTTAAGTTGATTTCCCTTCTTTTTCTGTTCTGTTAAAAAAAAATGCAGCAGTATTCACTGTTTCTGCCCATAGTTTCTTATGTAGGTTCTTAGAATAAATTAGTAGCATCTATAAATTAGTAGCATCGTCCTTGCCGCTTCAACCAGAGTTCTATTTTCCCTTTTGGCTTTGCCATTTTGTTCAGGTGTATAGATTACCGTAGTTTGATGAATTATCCCTCTTTTTGAACATATTTCCATTATTTATTTGTTTACGAATTCCAATCCATTGTCCGTTCGTAGTGTCTTGACCCTGTTTCCAGTAATATTCTCTGCCTTGTTGAAGAAGTCATATAGACAATGCTTAATTTCGTCTTTAGCTTTGACAAAGTAAACAGTTCAGAAGTTTGAATAGTCATCCTTTAAAACAACAAAATATCTCAACCCGTCGACCGATTCTTCCTCCATGGGCCCACAGGTGTCCCCATGTATTATCTCACATGTCCTCGTGCTAACGTTTTCACTTTTCTTAAATTGTAACCGGTGTATCAGTCCCTTCAAACAACTCTCACATTGAGGCACACGAGTTTGTTTAATCTCAATGTTATTTTTCTCCAATACTTTCTTCACGTGATCGAAGTTTTGATGAGCTGGTTTTTCATGCCACTCGTATAAATCGTTCTTTAACATTTTTGCAACACTCGCCACCTCTCATTTAAAGCAAAAATCCAAATAATAAGAGTTCTCAATTCTATTTGCGATAGCACAAACAACGCTCTTTTGTAAAATTTGCACGAAGTGTCATCTGTCACCATGACATAACCCCCGTAAGAGGCGCGGTTCACAGATAATAAATTTCTTTCAGTCTTTAGATCAAGAACAAACAACGCATTGTTTATTGTCGTATCAATCCATTCACTTCCGTTCTTAACTTGTACCGCCATCTGTCCATAGCCTTGCACACTAATGGTAGCGCCGTCACCAACAATTACCGATCTTTGCGAAACACTTTAAAATGACGAAAACAATGAACGATCACGACACATGTGCTCGCTTGCCCCCGAGTCCACTAGACACTTTGTTTCTTCATATTGTTCATAAACCGAGTTCGAAACTACAAACGCATTGCTTATCTTCTTATTGTCCTTTGTTTTTTTAAAACGACAATGCACCTTAAAATGTCTTGTTTTACCACGGTAATAGCACTTATTATCGTTCATCTTTTTCTCACTGTCCCTATTGCTTCTACACTCCCGTTTGAAAATGTCCAGGTTTACTACACTTAAAACACTTTACGTTTCTCTTAGCTACAAACGCCGATGAGAATGAAATTTCCTGGACTTCCTTTGTTTTTTCCTTCACTCTGTCTTCGATTAACTGGTTACCAGATTTTTGTTTATCATCAGGTTGCGACTCCCACGCTGGCACAAAATGTTTGTATTCATCCGGCAAACACATCAATACTTTAGCTATCGTGAACTTTTCGAAAATTGCCTCGCCCATTTGCTTTAACTGGTTCTGCATTTCCTGAATTTTCGACAAGAACACCGACATCTCGATTCCACTCTCATATTTATGTTGGAAAAAGCGCTGTTGTAGGATATGGATACTGGTTTCTGACTTTTGTTCTTTAAAAGTGTCCTCTACATTTCAACAGAAATTTTACATGATTTGAGATGTAACATAACATCTTCAGTCATTCTTGTGAACAGTAATGTCTGAGCCTTAGCATCTGTAGAATCCCAGGCGATTCGTGCAATTGCGTCTTCGGGTTTTACAGTCCGTCCTTCCATGATATCTAGCCATCCCTGACCCCTCAATAGTACTTTAGTTTGAAAGTTCCAAACATTCCAGTTTCTTGCACCTTCCAGTTTCATCACATTGTGAGTGTTATTTACGTTCATCTTGCCTCCCTGCCTTGTTTTATAGTGACTCAAACAAGTATAAACGAATATTTTACTGGCGACACGCCGGCTAGGCTAAACCTCACTTTTCGCGGATAATCAATCCGCTTGATGTATGTGTTGTGTCAAGACAGTTACCGAAGCATCACATACCTTGTGCAGCAAAAAATCAAAAGAAGGCTTCATAAAAGCTCAGATACAGTTTCGCAAAGATATGCCTAAATTCGAGAGTAAAAAGGATTTTTGTGTAAAATAATACAACAACTAAATACATTTTTGTTTTGATTTCTGTATTTTTAATCAATATATAACTAGATCTGTTCTTTATACTTGTGTTTTATTACTACCAATAACACTTTAAACTATATTCAGTACTCCAAATAATGTTTTGACAAAAGATTTTTTTTCCCAATTTAATGAAATTTCAACGTGGATCTGGAGGCTAAAGATGACATTAATCATAACAGTTTTTTGTACATAAAGTAATACTGTGCCATAGCACCGAATTGTAAATAGCCCCAATCAAAATAAAAAAACTCCATACAAAAGTGGCCCACCCTAATGCCCAAGGTGTTCAGTTCGTCCGATTTATAAACGCATCGGAGCTCATTCCTAAGGCAATCTGGTTAAAAAGAATGTTCATGCGTATTGACTAAGTCAACGACAGATTCTTCTGGAAAATTTGTGCAATATGAAGAAAAAATTTCACAAGCAAGTAGGTTAAAAATCTTCAAGTCTTTTAAATTTAAAAGACTTCAAGTTTGGTAACGACTACGACACTCATTTAAAATATTGTTAATAATCTCGCAAAACACGCGCCTGTAATACTGTTGAACATTATCAATACCGCGTTTTCTTTTTTCCAAAACAGTGTTATACTTGATATCAAATTTAGTTCTGTACTTTTCCATTAAAGTTTCAAAGTCTTTAATTTTTCGGACACAGTAAACACTGTCACTAGTGTTTTTCTGTAATATTTCATACAAAATGGCTATCGCTGAAAATATTTCCGGAAAAGTATTAAAAAAAATAAGTTAATTCAAATTTCTTTAAACCATTTAAAAAGGCAGAAACTTGTATTAATGTTACTCCGTCCCATTTATTGACATTTTCCTGCATGTCTTCAAACACGCTTATTAAGTTACCAAGGTGTGTAGCAATTAGGGAATGCAGAACCGGTACTGTTTTAAAGAACCGGGATTTTCGGGACCTTCTTGCTAAAGAACCGGGATTCCCGGTACTTTCGATACTTTAAGATAGTAGAGTTGAAAGTGTTAAAATGGAGAAAGTAAGAGAAAGACGAAATTACAGGACAAAATAAAAATCAAATCAAATAAAACGTTTTATTTCTTGTATAGACACAAAATTAGTCTTTAGTATATTTTTTTTCTGGTAAATAAGCATATTCTACCAGCAACATTTTCTTAACATTACAACATTTTTGTACTTAATCCTACTTTATAACAGGAACATTTATTAAAAAACAGTTTCACCAAACCAATTCTTTAAACCAACATGACTTTTACAATTCTGCATATCCAAATTATTATTTAAAATTTATGTAATATCTATAAAAAAATGAAAAGTAACAGTGGAGTTTTAGCGTAGCATTAATGATGAATGAATGAATTAATTAATGCACCAACCCCAGCGTGGTTTAAGCAGACTCGATAAATCGATTGAAGATTTGCAATAGCCTCTGGACCCACATGCTTCATGGGGCTACCAGGCATATCAAGGAGTAGACCAGGGGCGCGGTAATGGTAGGGAAGACGTGCCCTCAGGATATGGAAGGATTTGGGTAGTGGAGAGACGGGTGATATTTATCTATGGATGGGCATCTTTTTACGACGTCGCCGCCAGGCCAGTTCAGGTCTAGCTTCACCGGTGCGCCTGCTCTTTGTTTTCAATGTTTTCGTCTGAGGTCTAGAGATAATCAAAAAAGAATCCTGAAACAGATAGTAGTATCTGTTTCAGGATTCTTGTACATCTTGCTAGTAGTCTACTTAATCTTATATCAGTCTTCAACTGTGTCCATTCAAAAATTGATTTCCTTGTCGAAGTAGGTCGAGTCCTGTTTTTAGCTTTTCATTTCATGTGTAAATAGGTCGGCCGACTTTCTTGGATTTGACCTTGTACAACATGTAACAGGTGTGGTTTGCGGAGCCTGTGAACATGTAGAGGAACCACATCCTGTGGTTCTTGATGCGATGGTTACGGTTACTTCGTCTAAAATTTGATGCATTTTCATTTGTATTGGTTTATTCCTAGCGTGGTTAATCAAGTCTATCATAATAACTGCGAGAAGAGCTTTAATGATTGCCGATAATTTGAACCAGAGAGACGGGTGACATTTGTATCTTTTCCCGAAAGTACCGAAAGAACCGGGATTTGGTTTTCAAAATCTCGGTTCCTACTACGACGCCAATTTCCGGGATTTCCCGGTACTTTCGGTTCCGGGATTTCCCGAGACTATTCACTAGTAGCAATCACATTAACAGTTCGAGGGTGATAAGTCCACCGTGTTTCGGCAACGCGAGGTAATTTACGCATTTGAGCATACTCGTTATAGTGCGCGGTTCTTTTTGTACTACTATGAAAAAAAATTGCTCATGATCTAACTGTACTAAAAAAAAAACGCTTGGTCTCAGAAACTCGTTCAAAAGATTTTGAAAGAATAAAATGATTGAGCACATGGGCTGAACACCAAACATATTTCGCGAGTGGGCATTTTTGCCTTATTATACTTTAAACTCCATTCATTTCAGAAGTTAAAACTGCCGCTCCATCAGTTTGAGCAACTACTTTATTTAAGCAATTAAATTCCTCTAAAACATTGATAATAAATATGCTTAAAGTTACGGCTGTCCGATCAGCACTGACATCAATATATTTTATAAATCCATCAACTACTTTTGAGCCGCAAAAATATCTCAAGACGAGAACTAGCTGTTCACGACCGTTAGCATCAGGAGTTTCGTCAACCATAACAGCAACAAAATCGGTTTCACTGATTTCTTTTTTTATCTTATCGTACATTACAGACGCAACACTAGAAATTAGATCGTTTTGGGTCCTATTCAATAACCCCGTCGATGAGCTACCCGATGTTGATTGTAAGTGGGTTTCTAAATTTCCATTATATTTAGCTAATAAATCTACAAGTTCCAGAAAATTACCTTTATTAAACGACAGGCTGGATTCGTTATGACCACGGAATGCTAATTCTTATTTACCCAGAAAACTACATCAATCAACCGTTTGAAAATGTTTCTATTTCTTTCAACTTTCGCGTTGTGCCGTTAATATCTAACTTAACTTAACCTGGCTATTCAAACTAGTCTCTATTCTACCTTTAACAAAAGTTTGGAACTTCAGACAGGATTCCAGATGTTTTTCTGAAGAATCGTGCTTAGCAGCCGCTTTGTGAAAGTTATTTAAATCCGAATAACCGATAGTTGTCAAATCATTCTTTTTATCAGAATTTGTAGGGGTAGGCAGGTAGAAGGGAAACAATACAATGTGCTTGTGTGTACAACCTGTTAGCCAGTAATAATTATCGTAAAGCTTTTTACGAAACTAACGAGTAGCATTACCTTTTTTTTAGTTAAATCCAACCCCAATCAATTTAAATTTTTGCTCAAAAGATAATGTCGAAAAAGCGGCAGATTTTAATTAATTTAAACACACTTCGTCAGCACAGATCTCACAGGTATAATTTTCCATTTTGTACAATAAACTTACTAAATAATTACGGCTTAGTAGAGCTTAGACAGTCAATCACTTGCGCCAAGAAAAACAATCGAAACAAATATGGCGAAAACTTTGCAATCGTAATTGCAAAGTTTTTTCCGCCATATTTACGAACTAATACGAATTACGAACGAATTAATTTATCGGTCATTTGGTCAATCCAACAAAAAAAAAAGTCGACCCTCTGAAATCAACATTTAAACGGTGCTTTTACGGCTTCTCAATTTAGAATATAAGCTAACCTTATTAAAACACAAACACACGCGCATATTTTCACGCACACAGTCGCACTTTTGCACAGTGTGGTAAGATCCCGGTTTTTGTGTCATCGTGTTTTTATTGAATTAATCAATAGAGTCTACAATTCTGAGGATTACAGTAAAATTCAGGGTTCGCCAAGACTTGTACTTTTTTTTTTTTTTTAAATGTCAAAGTTTCGGAATATCCGACTTATAAAAAACGAAAAAAAAAAAATCATTATAATTTAACGGAAGTACTTATTCCAGAATGTATTTATTCTATCGAAAAAGGTATAACAGCCGACCGTTCTACCAATTCCTGTTGCTATAGTATGAATGGGTCGAGAGATATGATTTTTTTTTATCATTTTTCGATTTTATTTGCTGATACTTTCTATTATGTGTAGTATTAATTCCAAAACTAAACTCATTGGTTTCCAGGAGTTATTGGAAATTCAACATTTTCCTTAGGGTTGTCACTTTCAAGTATCCGAAAAAAAAAAAAAGAATATATTTTATTTGAAAAAAAAAGGTTTTTTTTTTTTTAAACTTTCTAATAACTAATATGGAGTTGGCTATTCGAAAGGAGAATGTAGGAAACTTAGGATCTATAAGTGATAGGGTTTCAAAAACTTTGTTTCGAAATGGATTAAGGGTAGCATTTAAAACAAATAATTCATTAAAACAGATTTGCAACGGAAAAGATCGATTAGAAAACCATAAAAAATCAGGTGTTTACAAGTGACATTGCGATGATTGTAATGGTATTTGTATAGGTCAAACCGGTCGTAATTTTCAGACAAGATATAAGGAACATATTGCAGCGTTCCGGAACAGTAATCCAAAAAATCCCATTTTGCTCAACACTTAATAGATACAGGTCATTCGTTAAATAATAATAACACTTTCGAAATTTTACACACATGTGATAAAGGTTTCAGAATGTCAGTACTAGAGAGCTTAGAAATAGTGAAAAATAATACAGGAAACGTTACACTGTTGAACGAACTAAATACGAGTATGCCAAGGTCACCTTTACTGCGATTGTTCGCCCCTTATCGCGCTGATAACGGTCCGAGCCGAGATGGGGCGAGCAGTATATAAGTGGGTTGGACGGGCGATAAAGCTTTGCATCAGGTCCATCGTATTGTCGAGCTAATCAGCGGAGCTCTCACCCATGGCCGACAAACGAGCGTAGTATTCTACGACATAGCAAAGGCGTTTGACAAAGTCTGGCACAACGGCTTAATTTACAAGCTCTACAAACTCGGTGTGCCGGATCGTCTCGCGCTCATCTTACGAGACTATTTGTCGAATCGCACCTTTCGCTTCCGCATCGAAGGAGCCTTTTCCTCCCCCCGCCCCATAAGGGCAGGAGTCCCTCAGGGCTCAGTATTAGCCCCCCTCATTTTCACGCTATTCACCAGCGACATCCCCAAACACAGATCGACGCAGTTGGCTCTGTTCGCAGACGATACAGCGATCATCTGTAAGGGAAATTCAGCTACGATGCTGCTAAACCTCCAAAGGGCTGTCAACAACCTTGGCGCCTGGTTTAGAAAATGGCGAATAGAAGTAAATCCCGACAAAAGTCAAGCGGTTAGCTTTTCTAAACCGAGAACTAGACCCCCCCCGTTCCCCCGACCTATCACCATGTTCGGCAAACCAATCCCTTGGGCTAGGCGCGCCAAATACCTAGGTGTTATCCTAGATCATCATCTTTCCTTTTCTGAGCACATAAAGACGGTTCGTTCGCGAGCCGCTTTCGCTCTAGGTAGACTCCATTTCGTTCTAAATGCACGCAGCAAATTGTCACTTAAGTGCAAACTGCGCATCTATACATCGTGTATCCGACCCATTATGACCTATGCGGGTGCAGTATTCGCCCACGCCAAGTCCCATTCCATCCATAGGTTGCAAGCCTTACAGAACCATTTCCTCCGTAAAGCCACGGGAGCTCCCTTCTATGTCAGAAACGAGATCCTCCATCTCGACTGTAGAATCCCTACGATTCACCAGTTCCTAAAACGCATGTCCAAGCGTTACTTAGACTCCGCTCCTAGACATCGTAACCCCTTGGTTGTCGAAGCAGCCAATTATGTCCCTTCTAGAATTAGTCAGATCCGCCGTCCGCGGCATGTACTTTCCGACCCTGATGATCCCATCACACTCCTCCAAGAGCAGAATAGGGCCACCAGTACAATAAACAAATACAGACGCCTCCCGTCATTCCGACCTCGCCGCCGAGGTCCTTTGCGATCGCGACCGTGTCCCTGATTAAATAATACTCCTCCCCGACCCTTGCTCGAAAACGAGATGCCAGCAAGTTGTTGCCGCTGAGCACGTAGCTTTAAACTACCCCGCTTAATAATCATGATATAAACCAATCTTGATCCAGCCTGTCCCTTCTTGCTGTCCTCCCCTCAGCGACGCCCTAAGCCGAGGTTCGTACCCCACAGGGGGTGCCCTTAGCGAGCGTTCGCCTAGTTTTAATTTAGTTTAGTATTTTGCCCCTGGCTGGAGGCTTTGAGTGTAGCAGCTTAAGGCACCCACAGGAAAGTCCGGTTAAGCAGCCAAGACCTTAGTGGTCAAAACTGCGAGATGCCCGTTCAATAAAAAAAAAAAAAAAAAAAGCGATAAAGCTTGCCCCTGGCTGCAGGCTTTGAGTGTAGCAGCTTAAGGCACCCACAGGAAAGTCCGGTTAAGCAGCAAAGACTTAGTGGTCAAAACTTCGAGATGACATGTTTAAAAAAAAAAAAAATCGATAAAGCTCAGTCTACGCTCGGTGCTTGGTGTGGCAACACGCCGTGTTCGAGTTCGCGACAAGTTAATCGTCATCCTGAGGATGCCTCGTTGAGAGGTGAAACACGTGTTGATTTCTTCCAGGGTCTTTTCAAGACTCTTTAGAAATAGCTAAGCGGAACAGGTTACTAAATATATCCACATCATCATTTTATAATGGATTTCCGCAAGGTCACGCCTGAATCAATTAACTATCTTATTTTTTCTCTCTAAGAGGTTGTAATCAGAGATAATTGGATCCGATGAGACTAAAGCTCTGTGAAAAAGGTCAAACATAGTTGCTTCACGAGTTTTTTTTCTAGTATGGTGCTCTCTGTCAAACCTCCAAAATTTGTTGCGTGACTCAGCCGCTTGTTCCGAAAGCATGCCAATAGGTAAATTTGATTTTTCTATAATTTTCGACCCATGTACTAAAATTTTGTGAAGCGTGACAGTCATAGGATGCCATCCATACTTCGCAACATATTTAAATGCCAACTCTTTGCAAAAAAAAATCGAATTTTTCAGGGTCGATTGGCAGGTTGCTAGACAAAACTGTTAAAATAACCAATAATCCATCTAATAGCCACTGTCAATATTCAGAATGTTTGCAAAAGTTCCTCGGTTTCTATCAGAAAGAGCAGTGCGTGCAGTGTTTCCGTCGTTAGTGGTCCCTGAAGTTGGACGGACAACATCTACCAAAAGAAGTCCCATTTCTTCTCTGATTTTAGCCTGGATTATTTTTTACGGTCCTCGACCATTCGGCTCTCTTCTGACCTTTGAGGGATCCTCCATTTTTTAACCTCTACTTTATATCCCAGGTTTTATAAAAAATCTAAGACCCTTATCCAAGAATGAAGTGGACTTATGCCATGCACCAAACGTTCTTCTATGGCTGGTTTGGAGAATGCTAACTCTAAATCGTTGAATTGGGATGAGGTCAAATCGCAATATGGGCAACGTAACTGAGATGGTGTACAAAGAATTGCATTCAGGACTTTCCCATCAATAGCTGCACAGTATAATTCATATTCAACCACTTTTTTTGGAGTCCCTGGTGTCCAGAAATACAAGTCACGGCTTAGTTTAGGCACCAGTCTCCCACAAATGAACATTGTCCTACATAATAATTTTTTTTCCGTTTTTAAGTTATAGTTCTATAACTTCAACGCTTAAAGTAATCTTGACTCTGATAAAAATACTGAAAGTGCTTGTTTCAACTCCTCGTCAGATAGTGAAAGTTGATATTCAGAGCCAAAATAATTGACAACCATACTCACTCGTTCGGAAAGCGGCAGCTAGTTTGCTTTACCCTTAAACAGCATAAAGGCTTCCATTCGAGTTAGTATTTTTGTACCAGAAGAATGTCCTTCACGGTCATCTGTCTGTTGATACGCATCGTTAGGGCTCTGTTGGTTAGTTGAAAACATCTCGTCGGTGAATCGGTGTCAATTGAAAGAAAGAAAGAAAGAAAGAAAAATAGGTTTATTTGTCACAGACACATGTGCATACATAAAAGACAAGAGTAAAAGAAAACAACAAAAAGTACATAATAAATCACGAGCGTAAAACAGAAATTAGTCGGCAGCTGCACGACATAACTGTGACAAGAAGGCTTCCACTCAGCATGATGCAGTGCTATGGGGAACCCACAGCACAGCGCTGATTTCCAGTGGTCACCCGAAAAAAAAAAATGTAGAAAAGACAATTGCAATTGCAATTGGCAATGCTATAGTCGTCTGTGTTGAAATTCCAGGTTTATTTGTTCATTGTTTATTAGTTTCCATTATTGTTCCCACGAGTAGGGTTGATAGAAGGTCCATCCCCGGGTGACGCCCATTCCGGGGGTAAGGCTACATACTACGGAGGTCGCGAGATATCCGTTATTTAAAAGACTTCGCTGTCGGGTTTATAGAGTGTTCCTTCTCGCGGGCCGGCCAGTTAAGGCAAGCCCCCCGGCCGCAGTTCTGTACGACGTACCTCAGCCACGCCTTAATACTCAATACGTTTATTGCATTCCACAATGTGAACATAGGTGGTAGGTACATAAGGATATACATTAGTTTTGGAGCATTGTGGGCCCTGTCGGGCATAACAACATAAAAATTAAGAGGAGGGCTATTATAGATATTTGTTTACAGTTTTGTTTTAATATTAATTCTTTCGTTTTGTGTGGGTAGGTAGGCTTATAAATAATTGAGGTTGTTGAAGTGTACGGTTATGGTATTAAGGTTGACTGGCGCTTAGTCCCCTGAAATTGTTCCAACTCCAGATGGAACAACCATTGATTTTGCTTTATAGGAAAAACTATACTTTAATAAATATAGTTACATATTGTATATAAATAATGATAAATATAAATAGTTAACGTAAATAATTTAAGCAGGGGCGCACTCTCATCGTATTTTTTATCAAAAATCAATACAATTGATGTAAATACATGATGAAAATTGATTTCAAATAATTAGATAGGTATATAATTCATGTAGATAAATAAAATACAAAATACATAAAAAATTGTTATAACACAATAAGTATCATAAAATTGATTTAAAAGAATTGTAAAATAGAAAAATTTACTAAAATTGATTCAAAATAAGTTGTAAAATCAAAAAGTTAAACGAAAATTGATTTAAAAGAATTGTAAAATTAATAATGAAAATAACTAATTTGAGTAAAAATAATTAAAAAATTGTCAAAATGTTGATATAATACTCATGTTAAATAATTAATATAATTATGTTTATGTGACATCGGAAAGGATTTTCTTTTATTTACTGTTAGTTATCTTTTGGGTTAGAATTTATAGATGGTTTCCAAAAAAGGTGTATAAATCAACATGATACCAATTTCTCCATTTGTTTTTTAATTAAACACTCACAAACAGTTTTATTATTAATTATTTTTACTTTTTATTTTTCATACGCTTAAATAATAATTATATTGTTATGTCAACCATGTTACTGGTGAAAACAGTTTTACCCTTATGGAATCACTGGTCCCCAAGTCACAGGCTATAAACCTAGTTTGGGTGCCAGGAGATAATACTCAATGCACTTTATGTTGTACCATATTACTGTACTTGTAACCTTTGTAAACATTTTACTGGAAATAAACATTATTATTATATTTTTGACTTAATATATCTCGGGACCATGGTGTCCCGGTCCTTTAGATGAAGGCGTACGAGGGGCCGAAGCCAACTCGCAGAGGCCCGTTAGACGTTTTGAATTATATAGGGCACCAACCGACGATTATCCCTGTTCGCGCTATGCAAGTGCACCCAAGGACAACCCCCGTTGGTGTAGGACTATTGCAGGATATGGTAACAAAGATATTGGACTATGGGTTTGGGTGGCTAAAGTGGACTGGTTCCCTGGAACTATGGAAGGACTATAGCCCTTGCCTGACCAATGTTTTATATTTACACGGATAAAATGGCAGGGGGTGACTGGCACACTCAATAATGGGCCCCCGGAAACGGTCGCTAGCACATAGTGACGTAGCGACAAGGGGGCAACATGTCCTGAGGTGCTTGAGGAGTGGAGAGGTATTTCACGGCTTTCAGAATAATCCCAGAGCCCGGAAGATTGTCAAGATCCCTACGAGCACTTACTGGAATACTTCCTTCCTCCGAGCACGTTTGCTCTTGCGAATCTCCACTCAAGCCGGCCAATTAAGGCAAGAATGAGGTGGGAGCTCCGTTCCTCGTCAGTGTTCACTCCAGCCGGCCAATAAAGGCAAGCCAGAGGTGAGGAACAAGACTTCTCCCTCCCGGGAAATAGGGTCCGTGGGGTCGCTACTACCCAACAGCTCGCCACAAGCTGCCCTGCGGGTTTTTGTATCTCTCTTGGTCTGGCTCCTCATCTCAGACCTGTCCAGCAAAGTAAACTCTACCGACACAGACCTAGAGTACGGAGCGCGCAAGCCCCACCAAGACGTCAACGTAGAGATACGGCGGTGGGGGTTATTATTATTATTATTATTATTTTCCTTTATAAAATTACTCAATCTTTGCCTTGATAATGATATCTTGTTATGGTCGTGATAAGAAAGCTAAATCTTAATAATAAACAAATTATGTTTTGGTTGAAGTGGCAGCCCTAAGCGCGGATATTTCGGATATTACTAAAATTTCCAATAACTCCTGGAAACCAATGAGTTAGGTTTTGGAAATAATACTGCACATGATAGAAAGTATCAGCATTTTTATTAAATGCTGATACTTTCTAATAGGTGGTCATTCCTACATATTTTTTTGATGTAGGAATGACCACCGGCGGTTACGGTGGTTTAGATGAATAAAAAATGAAAACGAAAAATGAGAAAAAAAAATCATATCTCTTGACCCATTCATAATAAAGCAACAGGAATTGGTATAACGGTAGGCTATTATACCTTTTTTCGGTAGAATAAATAAATTCTGGAATAAGTACTTCCGTTAAATTATAATGATTAAAATTTGTTTTTCGTTTTTCATAAGTCGGATATTCCGAAACTTTGACATTAAAAAAAAAAGTATAAGTCTTGGCGAACCCGGAGTTTTACTTTAATCGTCAGAATTGTAGACTCTATCGATTAATTCAATAAAAACACGATGACACAAAATCCGGGATCTTACCATACTGTGTTTTGCTGTGTACTACACGAGAATTCGCGAGATGCATTGTATGAGAAATAAGCAACCTGTAGTACTGTTTTTGCTCGCGAGAGCGCAGAGCGCTGCCTGCGCGGTGAATTAGCAGCGCGCCGCCGCGAGATACGAGTGTTTGCCGCACCAACAAATTAGTTTAAAAAAAAAGTAATAGATGGCGTGAAATCGCGTTACTGATTTTTTTTAGTTCTAATACATAAGACATGACAATATATAATTAATAGGAGGACATGTATGTATGGAACTACAGGGTATGCAGAGCTTATTTGCATATATGGAGTGCATGCCACTGACTGCCTTTCAAGACTCCGTCAAGGATGATGTCGGAATATACGTCTGCCCCAAGCCCCAAGTAATAGATCTATAGGACTTGATAAGTTGAATTCCGGATCTGCTAGTTTCAAGTTTTCCCGGTGTGGCCAGTTAGCCTTTTCGAACGATGAGTTGGGTAAGTTGTTTGTTAACTTGCTTAAGATGAATGCCTGAGTTTCGAATGGGTAGTCTGAGTGAATCGATTACCAGGTAAGCTGAAGCCGTCCTTTGCAGTTCCCAGGTGCAGCTCCCACTCCCGTTATGGTTGCATTCAGCCGTTTCCTTGGTAGTCGAAGCATCTGTGGGGCGTTCTCGGTAATCAAGTTTACTTGCGAACCTTGGTGCTCCAAGCGTAATGTAATCCCCATTTGCAGTCTTAGCTGCATAGTAGTTATTAATTCTCCATCTCATTAGTAGATATATGATTGGAGCTTTGTTTATGTGTGGATGTGGTTGGTCGTTGATCTAAATTGTCGTTGTTTCTTTCCATATTCGTTGAGGTGAATGTATTTTTCTTGTCTGCGTTGTGCAATAGGGTGTGATGCTTCATATTGCATTTTTGGCACGTTTTTGCTGACGCACAATCCGTGTTGCCATAACTGTATAAGCAATTTTTACACGTTTAATTTTGCGACTGTTATTCCGTTGGAATAAAGAAATAAATATTTTGTTTATTTTTATTTGGGAGACGCATAGGAAATACAACATTAAAACTAAGAAATTTTTATAAAAAATAACAATTTCAGAAAACATGAAAAAATGGAATGAGTCCATATTGATGAACTTTGGACATTTCATCAATACATGATCTCCGTCACAGTGTGGGCAGTATTCATATGCTGTATAAGTTCTCTTGAACGATTTTTCTTGCTGGTAGTCATGCAGTTTTGCGGAATTCTCACATCTTCACATCGTGCATCCGACCCATAATGACCTATGCGGGCGCAGTATTTGCCCACCCCAAATCCCATTCCATCCATAGGTTGCAGGCCTTGCAGAACCGTTTCCTCCGTAAAGCCACGGGAGCTCCCTTCTATGTCAGAAACGAGATCCTCCATCTCGACTGTAAAATCCCCACGATTCACCAGTTCCTTAAACGCATGTCCAAGCGTTACTTTGACTTCGCTCCCAGACATCGCAACCCTCTGGTTGTCGAAGCAGCAAATTATGTCCCATCTAGAATTAGTCAGATCTGCCGTCCGAGGCATGTTCTTTCCGACCCTGATGATCCCATTACACTCCTCCAGGAGAAGAATAGGGCCACCAGCACAATACACAAACACAGACGCCTCCCGTCATTCCGACCTCGCCGCCGAGGTCCTTTGCGATCGCGACCGTGTCCCTGAGTAAATGATACTCCTCCCCGACCCTTTCTTGAAAACGAGGTGCCAGCAAGTTGTTGCAGCTGAGCACGTAGCTTTAAATACCCCGCCTAATAGTCATGATATAAACCAAATTTTGATCCAGCCTGTCCCTTCTTGCTGTCCTCCCCTCAGCGACGCCCTAAGCCGAGGTTCGTACCCCACAGGGGGTGCCCTTAGCGAGCGTTCGCCTAGTTTTAATTTAGTATAGTTTATTTGCTCCTGGCTGGAGGCTCTAACTGTAGCAGCTTAAGGCACCCACAGGAAAGTCCGGTTAAGCAGACAAGACCTTAGTGGTCAAAACTGTGAGTTGCCAGTTTAAAAAAAAAAAAAAAGTGATAAAGCTCAGTCTGCGCTCGGTGCTTGGTGTTTTATCCTGAGGATGCCTCGTTGAGAGGTGAAACACGTGTCGATTTTTTCCAGGGTCTTTTTAAGACTCTTTAGAAATAGCTAAGCGGAACAGGTTACTAAATATATCCAAATCATTATTTTTTTTTATGTTGCATTTGTTAATTGCTAAATCACTATAAAGTTGCTGGTACATTTTATAACTAATGCACGACACCGCACTACCTGTGTCGACTTAACGTTAAATGATTTAAATTAATGTCAATTACCTCTTCGCTATGATCACTTTCACAATTTACACCGCTGGTTGTTGTTTTTGATCCCATTTAATCGTGGTTCGATATTATGTTCGGACATACACGACTACCTGACTGCCTCGTTGGTCTAGTGGTCGCAAGCACTACTATTGAGCATGGGGTCGGGCAAAGTGTTATTGGGTTTTTCTATCAGAAATTTCTCAGTAGCAGCCTGGACTCTGGATTTGTGCCCGGTTGATGGCAATAGGCTCGCCACCTATTACATGAGACTTAAAACATAACTGGCGAAATTTGGGTGAACCTGTTACAGGAACACCTCTGCCCAACCCTTCGGGGAAACAACGCGTGATGTTATGTGTTATACACGCCGTAAATAACCTGTCTTGTTACACACGCGGCATACGTAACGGCCGAATCGACAAGTGGCAGAGTAAAATATAGCCTATGTTACTCGCTGATAATGTAGCTATCCATTGCTGAAAGAAATTTTCCAATCCGTCCAGTAGTTTTTAAGTTTATTCGTTACATACAAAAATACAAATCTTTCCTCTTAATAATATTACTATAGATTAGCCAAGTAACCTGAGCAGCATCAGATTGGTAGTTAACGAAGCCATGTTGCTCCTCGCTTAGGTACAGCTTTAAGTGATTCTGTGTAGTGACGCTTTCTATTTCTACGAAGAATAGACATAGCTCTTTCTATACAAATTGACATTTCGTCTCTCCATTTTTGACATCGCACCGTAGAAATCATTCTAAAATCTGTCATTTTGTCTTCCGCTTCTAACGATCGTTGTCTAGGTCCTTTTACACGTAGACTATTTCAGAAGAAAGTTTTCTATCCAAACTGTCAAAATCACTAAGGTAGTGAAGACAATTTGATTTTGTAATCGCCATGCTAAAGACGGTAGAAAACTTTTTACTCGACGGCCACAAAGTATATACGGTTATCTACAAAATCATTTAACGCTCTCCTGTAAAGGAGAGCATTTTGAACGCAAAACTGTGATAAGTAATAATTATCATAATTAAAATTCACACCAACACCTCGAATTCATGTGCAAAAATAGTACTGTATCTTTATTTTGCTTATATCTCGAAAATGGTGTGTCTAATCGCAAAAATAATGAAAATTTCGACCCCCTTTATAAAGCCCTCAAACCCCTAAGACTGAACATGTAGGTAATAATTTTTCCTATTTTCCATACAAAAAGTGAAAAATTCCATATAAAATACGTCGAGCCTTCGCGCCTCCGGCTCTAAAAAAATCACGGGGTAGGACAAACAAGTACCACGTGGACTCGCGATTGTCAAATACGATAGTTGTGTCAAAATTATATTTAAATTTAGGGATTTTTTGTTGCAGAATAGTTTTAAGATTTTCATAACCAAAAATAAAGGGGTTTTAGTGATAGTTTAGTTCGGTGTACAAGAGAATCGGCACCATTACCAAGGAAATGGTTAAATCCAATATTAATATTGTTTTCTTCCAAAATACGATACTTCGACACTCTTAATATCAATAAAAATTGAGAATCAAACAAAGAAAAAAGAATCCTATGACAAAACAAACAATTCTGAGTCGAGTTATGAAAAGAGTGAATTGCGTAAAAAGTGCAGTTGAGTCTTTCTACTTTACTGCCGTCCTGTCTACACGGAACGTCATTTTTGTCTATTCTTCTGCCGATACGACTCGTTTCTACGGTGGTCATGCTACGCGTGCAGAGGCTCCAAATTTTTAGCAAAGGCAGATAAATTGATATGGGTCTATAGTTAGAAACCATGTCGTCATTATTTGACTTGTGTATGGGAACAACCTTCGCTACCTTCCGTTTTGAAGGAAAAACTCCAGAAGTCAAAGACTTATTGAAAATAAGTGACAATGGAATAATCAACTCGGAGGCACACTCGTGAATAAAAATAGGTGGTATTCCATCCGGCCCTGCGCCCTTATCGCAGTCCAGGGTTTTTAACTTCTTGTATAAAGCCTCACAATCAATAAACAGATTTGAAAAACATAAACTATAATTTTGAAGGTTAAGCAAGAATGTGTTGTTATGGAAATCGCCACCATCCTGAGCAGGACTATAAACGGAAGAAAAGTAAGATGCATATAACTCGCATATTTCTGTTCCGTCAGTTGTCGTAGTAGTACCATCTGTCATCGACATAGGGTATACTCTAGACTCCCCCCCCCCCCCCCGTTTAGCTTTTATACAATAAAAAAAAAACAGACCTTGATCCATATGATATAAGTCCATAACAATTTGGGTTTATTTGTGAGTTCGTCTTATTGTAACAAACAGTTGCAAGGTCATCACAGCCTTTACTGATTACTTTTAATTCATCTTTATCTAACGGGTTCTTGTAAACATTGTAACGTTTTCTGATCTTATTTTTTTAATTCAACATTTTAATAAGAGTTCGGTTAAACCATGGTGGGAATTTTCTATTCTTGGGTACTTTAGTAGAAATAAACCTTTTTATAGCTATATTAACAATGTCGTAAAAAAACCTGCACCATCACATTGACGTCATGCAGTCCCTGAAATAATCCCTCCCAGTTGAGTTCTTTTAGGTATTTACGAATCGGTATGTAATTTGATTTGATTTACAAAAGTTTGGCATTCCTTTGAATATATTATATGGAAGTTTGGCTTCCTTATTTAAAGAGACGATAATATCTAGGGGTGGATGGTGCTGATTAATATTACACAATGAGCCAATGCTATGGCTTACGTTACACAATGGATGATTACATAATACAGCGTCAAGTATCCGACATTTTTTTTTTTTGAGGCTGGGAAATCAAATAACTTCTCCCGCTCTGGGCGGAGCGGGAGGGCGTGTCAGACTCTTACTGACTAAAACCCACCCGTGTTCCTGCGGTTGCCCTGTCGCCGGGGGCCACGATCTCCCTTTCGGTTTTCTTCGCAACCCCGGCAGGCATCGGCCCTAGTGGACCCCTTCAATTCTGCTGACATCTCTTTGAGGCGCGCGTGGAACACAACGCGCCGTCGACCCGGGCCTGGTCCTTATCGGACGGTGAGCCACCCATTGCTCACCGCCCGCAAGCCCGCACCTACGGTGGACGGAAATCGCCTCGCGATTCCCGACGCCCTGGGTGTCTCCTCCTGCGGCGGTTAGGGGCGTGAGGGCGCGATATTTGCCTCTCCCTCACGCGTTCCACCTCCTCCTTCGCGAGCATTACCGCTTCGCAGAAGGAGGTGACGGCCTCCCATTTCCTCTCGCTCCGTACCATGGCCTGAACCAGGGCCGGACGCGAGAGATCACCGCCGCCGATCGCCTCCACGAGGACACGGCGATGCTCCGCCCAAGCTGGGCAGACCTCCACCGTATGCTCCACCGTGTCCTCCGGGCGATCCACACAATGGTGACACCCGGGCGTTTCCTCCCCAAGTATCCGACCTGAGGTATTATTTATGTTGTTACATTGATTGAGCTTGTTAACATGCGTAAAATTCAACAAAGCTTCGCAGTATTAGTTAACTTGAGGCTGTTAATCGAATGACTAACCATTCTCCAGTCGATATTACCCAAGTTGAAATCGCCTATGATACATACGCATTAGTCGTTAAGTTGATCAAAGGCCGCATTACATTCATCTAAGAAATTTTCCAAGTAGGATATGCGCACAGGTGGTGGCAGGTATACTGCACAAAGAGCTATTCGTCGAAGACTTAGCTACAGGAAAATCCAGGTTAACCCAGAGGTCCTCACAACTACTCTTGAAATGCACAGCGCGTTTAGAATGCATTTTTTTTACAGCTATCAATACGGGGAGTATTGATAGCTGTAAAAATTTTTTTTACAGCTATCAATACTCCCCCACCCTCTTTACCACTATGTATACAAGAACTTTCTCTATGTCTCCTGTAAACCACGTATCTGTCGTCGAATAGCTGACTGCTATGGACGGAACTGTTAAGCCAAGTCTCCGAAAGAATGACAACATCGTTGTTATTACAACATACATTGCGATAAACCTTGTGCGTTTTTGTTCGCAAACTTCTACAGTTTTGATATAATATTTGCAAACTATCGAATTTTGAGAAATAGTATTCTCACAATAACGTGTACTTTTAGTTCTGTAGAAAAAAAAAAGATTTAATTTAACGCATTATTAATTAATAATGCGTTAAATTAAAACAATTTATTTAAATAGTCCAGGTTCTTTATCAAAATATGGTCGGCTTTGCCGTTTCTTACTCAAACAAATTTGTACCCCTTTGCCCTTAGTCTAGCAGCAGCATGGAGTGCTTTATTAGACGGAGATATAAATGTTCGAGTACATATACTGGCTTTTTGTCGCCAGCTATCCCAAGATCTACGCTATTGAGTTTCTCGATATTATTTTTCTTTTCCTTATTGTAATTAATAGTCGAAGCCAGGAGGTTGTCGAATTCTTGGAGAGGCCAGCTGGACAACGACAGAGCGCGGGTGGGTGTTAGTAGTTTGGAGTTTGACTACGTGGGTGCAGTGAAGAATGTCGTTGTCTCTTAGTTTACATCCGACAACTGATCCCAATTGCTTAACTAGAGTATAAAGATTCTCCTGTTTATTTTCGCGTAGGCATTGGAAGTTCGAGGTTGTATGAACGAGTTTGTTGTTCCATGTAATTAATGCGGAGGCTTAGGTCCGCCAGTGAGTTTTTAAGACTTATTATTTTATTCCGTTAAGTTTTTCATGGCCTTTTTGAATCCCCATTGTTCTGATTGGTACTCTTCAAACTCCGGAATGTGAAGATTCAGTGAATTTGACAGCTCTTTAATATCATGCTTTATAGGTGCGACATCCTTGTTAACGACGTTAAGTATGGTGTTATTGATTTGCGGAAACATGGAAGTGAATTCCACCTTCATAACTTCTTGGACAATGGCACGCACTTCCTCAGTGGTTACGGGTGTCGCACGGTGGATCGAAAATTGGCTGTAGAAGACATAGGATCTCGATGTCTTAAATGTTTTTTTTTTTTTTTGCTGGAAATGACTTCTGCCGATCATTACTGTTCTATAAAATGTCATATGAAGTAATTGTGTGCACAAATGGAAGAGTTATAATTTTTATAAGAAAATAAATTAATAGTTTAAAAAACACTGAAAAACACGCTTTTATAGGTGCACGTAAAAGTCAAAAATAAATTACGGATCGTTCAAGTTGTCTCTATTTCTGGGCTGAAGTGTAAACTATGTGCTTTTAATTATAATATTTGATTGTAAAAGCGTGGGGCGCTTTTTCTCGAGATTTTGTGAATTCTCGGGTGACGTTCAAGTTATCGAGATGCTCCGTAACAACAATAATTCCAGCATCACCAGTCGATCTGGGCAGCATGTTTGGAAGATTTTCAGTTATCTCAAATATGTCCTGAGCAAAAAGAACAGCTTGACCGCGAAATGAATATTGCCCAAACGCACCGCTTAATTTAATGACTTTGACGAAGGGAATTATTCTTGATTGTAATCTTTGCTCTACTTGCGATAAATCTGCGATTACGTCTGGAATCGGGCCTGGATCAAGATTGTTCCAGAATGCTGTTGATGGAGGCAAGTTCTTTTTTGAACTCACATGTTCTTTGCAACGATTACACAAAAGTAACGTTGATTTCTGCTTCAGTTCGTCAGGTAAATATGGTGCATTTTCCATCAAAATTGTCCATCGGGAGACTTGATGCTGATAACATCGCTTTGTACAAATTTCACACACGTTGTCACTAAACACATAAATGTCTTTCTCAAAAGTACTAGCTCTAGCTCTTTGGGCAGCTCTAGCAGCAGCATTATGCTCACGTAAGTGCTGCAATCGTATACTACGCTCTTCGTCCGTTTCCAAAGCTCTTGATTGAGTGATGTGTTCTTGCAAATATTGAAGTCTCGCAGCCTTGAGACTCAGACGCTCTCATTTGTGAGTTGTGCTCACGTAAATATTCAAGACGAGCCGCACGTTCTACTTCAGTCTGCGATGTTCTCATCTGAGATTCGTACTGTCCTGAACTTTCTAAATGTTTATTTCGTTGTTCTGGTGTCTCTCTAGCTCTATATTGTTGCATATACGGTTTGGATTTTTGTTTTTGTAGAGATTTTTCGTTTTCACTAAGTTTTTGTTTTTTTTGGTCGCGTTTTTCCTTTTCTTTTTGTAGTCTCCGTTTTCTTTGTGGTGCTGTTTCTTTTTGTTTAGTTTTTACCATAGTATTCCCACGAGTATAGGACAATTAAACGGTCAACCCCCCCAGAGGTCCGAGTAGAGGAGCAAGGCTACTTACAACAGGGTTTCGCCCGGTTCCCTGAGGTGACGCTAGCGACATGACATTTGTAACCACCCTCATGTCATTCAGCCCTCGGCACGTTTCTCACCTTGGCTTGGGTGGGATCTTTAACAAGCTACTATCCCATTTACACGTCAATATACATCGTATGCTAATATCCATCATGAAGTTCCAGTTCAAATCTTCCGGCTCCATCATCAGATCAGCTCGATAGTACCATATTATTGTATTCAGACCTTGAAACCTAATCGTGGTCAAAGTTCATTACAAGACTTTTGTAACAAGTCCAAACACGGCTATGATGCCGTGTTTGGATGCCCATCTTCCGGCTTAATCATCAGACCTTGAAACCTAATCATGGTCAACGTTCATTACAAGACCTTTCTAACAAGTCCAAACACGGCTATGATACGATCATCCATCATGAAGTTCCAGTTCATATCTTCCGGCTCCATCATCAGATCAGCTCGACAGTACCATGTTATTGTATTGTCATCAAAATTACATACAACTGCCAATTTTCATAACGCTACGATCTTTAGAAGATGGTTAAATTAGTTTTCTTAGATTTGATTACATAGTTACATACATACAGGTTGACCTAATAAAAGCGTGTTAAAAACATGTTCTCCCATACGGAAGGTATGGGAGAACATGTTTGTGTAACTGCAAATGTAAGTTGGTCGATTATTACTCGTTAACTTATAGAGCCTACTTAGCTGTGATAGTTTTCCTTTTAGTTTCATTATATATACTGCTGCTGTGATTTTTTTCACATAAATCAACCATTTAGCAGGCAGAGGGGGGGAACCCTTGACTAACAAAAATTTGCTTAATATTTTGCAAACAGATCCCTGAATTCAAAAATGGTTTTCTGAAACTCTATTTTTTTTTTAAAGACCTTTTCAACGGCATCCCACACCAAGAGATAGACGAGTACATTTCTGAGCTAAGCCGCAAACTGACAGACAGACCGTACTCAGTGACAAGAAAAGGTGTCCATACTGAGAAGAGTGAGCTCACACATTATTAAATAGCATTTCCATGACAAACAAGTGTACTGTTTACTGTACTGCGTCATTGTGTGTGTGTCAAAGCAGAGGTGTCAAAACGAAACAGAAACGCGACTATCGATTAATATAATGCGAAATATCGCACTGGCGATTTTTCCCGCGATGATTTTTTTTCGTGCACTAGATTTTCACTCCGAGAGTTGAAAATCCTGCCGCGAAATTTTTTTTTGACGTCTGTACGAACGTGGGCTTACAGTTTACCGACGTTCGCACGGACGTAATAAAATCACGGTGATTTTTTTTCATGCACTGGATTTTCAACGCTCTGCTTAGCAGCAAGAGTTGAAAATTCAATAGTGTATTTTTTCAAAGCGCTGGGACGAGAGTTTATCCCAGCGCGTTGGATTCTCAACGCTCGACTTAACACTGAGAGTTCAAAATCCAGTGCGTGATAAGCGCTTGCCGCGATTTTATTACGTCCGTGCGAATGTCGGCTTAACTACTAGGACTCAGACATGACGGAAACAGAATGGACATTGAAAGACAAAATAGCTATTTATTTATTTAAACTTTTCACACTCAAAAAGGTACAAAGGCGGACTTAATGCCTTAGGCATTCTCTACCAGTCAACCAAGGGTGGTGAAGAGATTGGATGGCAGCTTCTCTGTTTGAGAGGAACAAAGAAAAAAACAGCTATTTTTAAAACGTTTCGTGTAGTCCTTTTTCAAAGAAAGTTTTATAGATCAGTGAAATGAAAAAATATATAATTACTAGTTTTTTCCCGTGGCTTCGCCCGGGTGTCTATCGGAAATTATACTACGGGAAGGTACTACCGATACCGGGATTATTTTGTTACGCGTAATTTTGAATCTGTGATATCATATAAACCATTCATTTAAATGATGTCAAAGCATATTTTAATTTAAATTACATGTCAATATAAGTAACATAGTATATTGGATAAGAATTAATATAATACCAGTCAAAATAGCTTCGGAAAAAACAATGAAAATTTTATCGAACTCTGAAAGATAAAACTGCTTATTGTGGGTCATCCTTAGAAGATAGACATATGCCATTGCGGACTTTTTTGTTGAACTTTTTAAGATGAACAATACTGTTGAACATACAATTTATGTAACTTTTACGATTTCCGCGGCACACGCCAATAAAGCTCCCAGTCAGCATGATTTTTTCCGAAATCTTCAAAATCAAATTCAAAACATTTTTATTTCACATAGACTTACATGGGCACTTATGAAACGTCAGGAGCTAGGTGCACGGTTCCAATTGGTCGTTTCCTATGGAGAAGAGCCGGCAAGACACTCCACGGTTACTCTTTTAATTGGCTTTTACAATTCTTTCAAATAACAGTATGACTAGGTATGGGAGGACAATGTAGGTATTTCAATAAGTACCAGGTACTTAAGAAACTAGAAAATGGTCAGCAAATCTACAGACCACTAAGCGTACAGTGTTCTCACATTCACAAAATAGAAAAGAATCAATACAAAAGATATATAAATTAATAAAAATAAAAACCTCTTTTAATTAAACGCAAGTACATTATTGCTATTACAACTGTAATAAATCTGAATAATTATCATGTGCAAAAAAGCCACTAATAAAGAGTTGAAATTAACTCGTAGGTATATAATGTCAAATAATAGAATTAATATGTCAAGGAAGAATGTAAAAAAAAATAAGATAAAAATAAATATGGTAATTTGGGAGCAGTTAATAGACTCTTACTTACATAATTATGCCGTTAATGAGATACCAAGGGAGCCACGTGTGCAGAAGGAATTATTGCCAAATTTCCTTGTCTTCAACATAGTCTTTAATTTTGTAATATGCTTTCTTGATAAGAACACGTTTGATGTGGGTTTTGAACTTCCCATCGCTAAGTTCTGTAACAGTCTTTGGCAACTTGTTATAAAAGCGGATACTGTTTATAAGAAATGACTTCCTTGTTTTAGTTAATCTAAATTTGGGTATCACAATTTTTATGTCTACTACGTGTATTTATATTATGGAAATCGCTTCTTATTTTCTTCAACAATAATCATCAAATTTCAGCTAATTTACCCAAAACCTTTAATGAATTATACACTTAAACCTTCCGCATGAATCACTCCGTCCATAGGTGAAAACCGTTTGAAAATCAGTTCGGTAGTTTTTTTAATTTATCTCGTTCAGACAGACAGATGCGGCGGGGGACTTGCCAAAAACATGTTAATAGATTTCTTTCAATTCTTATATATCTATGTAAAGTAGGTACTAGATAAAAAAAATGTTGTTTGATTTACCTACTAAACGTAAATTAGTAACGATTGTGGTTCAGTTATGTGATGACAAATTGAGTAAAACGCCATCTATTGCAAAGACCTCCAAACAAAATGATTAATTTTATGATTCTATGGGTTCGAATTGAAGTACAAGGTTTAATTTATCTTTTTTGTTGAAAATACGTGATTTATGAGTCTAAATAGATACATAAGTATTAAATAAGTTAATTTTGATTTTTACTAATCATACTTCAGCCAAAATCTGCCGTTTATCGTTTTTAGTGATTGTTAATTTTTAAACTTGTTACCTATGCTGGCATCTATGATTTTTTTCACGACTTATTATAATTTGTTTGAGTTGAGACTAACTTAAAAAATGCTGGATTTCCCATACAAACTTTCATCCCCTATATCACCCCCTTTAGGACTAGATTTGAGACAAAAAGTACTATATGTCCTTCCCTAGGATGCCATCTATCTCCTTGCCAAATCTTATCGATATCCATTCAGTGGTTTAGCCGTGTAAAGGTAACATACAGACAGACAGAGTTACTTTCGAATTTGTAATATTATTAAGTATTAGTACATAATATAACGTTTGTCTGAGATTTAAAACTTTGTAAGACTACCATTTGTCTCCGATTTTTTCTAATAGGACTGACACCAACGCTGCAATGACTAAAAAAAATATTATAAATTGTTTGAAACGATAATGACAGCATCCTTATATAAGCACAAACTAGTCTAACCTGTCATTCATGACAGCATCTGTTATGAATGACAGGTTGACTAGTTTGTGCAATATTTATATATTGCACAAACTAGTCTAACCAGTCTTTTAGGCTTGCACAACTGATAACACTGGTCAACAAAAAAACAACTTTTACAACCCATGAAAGGAATTCAACTGATTTTAAGAGAACATTAAAAAACGTTCACAGTGGTAATAATTTTATGTCTTAGTTAGCTCGGGTTTTTTGTGGATATCAATAAAAAGACTTACAGCTCAGTTATAAGTTTACTTATATTAATACATTTTTTAATTTTAAAAGTGTAAAGTTGAACTACTTTTTCTTTTATAATCGAGATCTACAGCTTCTCTTCTTAACGACCAACAATAGTCTGCTAGCATAGCAGGGCTCCACTTTCCCAGATAACGCTGTTCCATGCCTGCTATATCCTGGTGGAACCGTTCACCGTACTCATCACTAATGTCTCCCATACATTTAGGTAAAAAATTTAAATGTGAGTCCAGAATATGTATTTTGAGGGACATTTTACAGCCAATAATGCGGAAGGCTTCAATCATATCTTT
The DNA here is from genome assembly GCA_916610215.1 of Omphaloscelis lunosa. Taxonomy (NCBI): domain Eukaryota; kingdom Metazoa; phylum Arthropoda; class Insecta; order Lepidoptera; family Noctuidae; genus Omphaloscelis; species Omphaloscelis lunosa. The sequence continues at coordinate 23,893,317 of OU744249.1, forward strand.
TACAAGTGTTTTATAGTTCTCAGCTCTTACATTTCCGAGAACATTAGTAAAAACATGTACCATAGATTTCCAAGCCTTGCTCTCTTCTTTATTCAATTTACTGTTGAAAGTATTGTCGTTTATCAATTTTCATATTTGAGGCCCTATAAAAATCCCTTCTTTTAATTTTCCCTCTGTCATTTTTGGAAACTTATTTTTAAGATATTGAAAAGCATCAGTTTCGCGGTTAAGAAATTTAACAAAATTTTTCATTATTCCTAATTTTAGATACAAAGGTGGCACAATAATGTTCTGTTCTAGAACTAATGATGGATGGAGTCTATTTTCTATATATCATACTCGTTAGATTTAAGCCATTAAACAAGAACGTTCGTGGGTATGCGTGGCGATAACACTGTATACATGTTACAACAAGCACACCATGAGTATAACTCATAAAAACGAACTAAGTCAGCTGTGAAACGTCTATGGTTGATGAATAGTCACCGCATACTTCTTGATATTACAACTCATTATCAATGGGCAAAAACCTTGTTGACCAGTGTAATTAAAGACTTATTTCTGGTGATAACAGAGTTCATTATTTATAGAACGCGCAACAAGCGAGAACAACACGAACGAGGAATGGGGGCTGATCATGGAGATCTGTGACCGCGCCGGCGCCTCCGCGCAGAGCGCCAAGGAGTGCCTGCGTGCCGTCATGCGTCGTCTCGCGCACCCCGACCCGCACGTGCAGGTGCATGCGGCCACGCTACTGGACGCCTGCGTGGCTAACTGTGGCCGCGCCTTCCACCTCGAGGTGGCCTCGCGCGACTTCGAGACCGAGTTCCGCCGCCTGCTAGCGCGCGCGCAGCCCGCTGTGGCGCAGCGCATGCGCGCGCTGCTGCGCAAGTGGGCCGAGGGCGAGTTCCGCGACGACCCGCAGCTCGACCTCATTCCCTCGCTGCACGCCAAGCTGCGCGCCGAGGCGGGCGAGTTGCCGCGGCCCGCACCTGCTGAGCCCGCGACCGCGCAGGCGCAGCGCGAGCAGGACGAGCTGGCGCGTGCCATCGCGCTGTCCCTGCGAGACGCGCCCGCGCCAGCGCCGCTGTACCCGCGCATGGATGCGCCCGAGCAGCTGGCGCGCAAGGTACGCGCGCTCTACGACTTCGAGGCGGCCGAGGACAACGAGCTGACGTTCCTGGCCGGCGAGATCGGTACGCGCCGCTCCCCCCGAGCCTTCCTCCGCCCGCGTCGGTGCCGCTTACGACCGACTGTTTATTGTTCGCAGTTCACGTGACCGACTCCAGCGACCCGAACTGGTGGAAAGGGTATAACGAGCGAGGCGAAGGCCTGTTTCCGGCCAACTTCGTGACGGGCGACCTGGCCGAGCCCGCGGCGCGCGCGCCCTCGCCCGCCGCGGCCGGCGTGGCCGGGGGCGCAGGCGTGGGCGCAGGAGGGGGCGCACGGGACGAGCCGCCTGCGTGCATCGACGAGGCCACGATGGACACGGCGCTGGCGCTGCTGCACGAGGCGGATCCGCGTGAGGCCGGGGCGGGCGCAGGCGAGGCGGAGCTGGCGCGGCTGGAGGCGCGCGCGCACGGCATGGGTTCTCTGGTCGACGCGGCGCTGGAGCGCGCGGACCGGCGACACGCGCGCCTGACGCAGCTGTCGGCGGAGCTGGTGGATGCGCTGAACTTGTACCATTCGCTGATGCGCGACCCGCTGAAGCCGGCGTTCGGGCACGGACCGGGCATGCCCCCCCCTCCCGCGTACCCGCCGCACGCCTTCGGGCCCCAGCCGCTGCACCCGCCGCCCCCTCGGTTCGTAACGGGCTTCTCATAAGCTCGGTTGTTGAGATACATACAATACACACCTGCACACAGCAGTAGGTACCTATCATTATATTGTTGGGATGCCGGCAGGTGCTGATGGTCGCGGCCCCCGCCCGCTGCGTCGGTCTCCGTCTCCCGGATGTCGTCCGGTTTTCGCCCGGTTACCGTTCGTCTGTTGCCAGTCTGTGCCCTTCCGACGCCCGTAACGGTGCCGTAGCATGGCCAGGCGACATGGCTGGTACACCAACACTTAATCTTGGACGACACCCTGATGAATGTACTATATGGTGATATTGTTATAACGTTAATAAATATTATATTTAAAAACATTCTGTAGCGAGTTAAATTAATAAAGGATCTTTATTCAGTGACTTGGCTCTAATATTGGTAACGCCTACCACAGTGTCCCAAAATTCAAATACATTTATTTTTATTTTTAGGGTTCCGTATGTCCGATTGAAAAAATGGAGCCCCTTTACGATCACTTGTCTGTCTGTATGTCTAGCACAGCCAATATGCCTCGAAACTAATGGATCGATTAATGGTAGTACACACAGCGTCATTATGATGTAACCCCCTCAAGTTTTAAAATGTTACACTGCTACAACATTGAATTCGTTACGAATAGTCTAAAGAATACTTAAAAAAGAATTCACCATACCGACTTAGATTCGAACCATAGCGCCATCAAATGAGTCTCTTAGTTACAAAAACCGCAATGTCCGTTGTATGACATCGCGCGTAATTTATGATTTTCGTATTTCGCATTATTGGCCCTGTAGGCTTTAGTGCAACTATAGTAGTTTGATTTAAAATAATATAGTTAATCAAATACTAAACTTAATCATGTAAAATCTTCATGAACTACTCGTAGAACAATAACCAGAAAAACATTATGGACTTTGCTGACTTTGTAACACTCGGATGGACTTTGCGGTTTTTGTTGCAAAAACAACATGGACTTTGTTGGCTTTGAAACATACCTATCCTGGCCTAGAATGATTGAACCATATTGATACTTTGTACTTGAAATAAAACTATGATTGTTTTATGAGAAGTTTATTAGTTAGACAAAACCGATGTTAAATTATAAGTAATGGTGACTCTTCTTGTTCTTCACATACCGACTCTTCAAGGAAATCGATATCGTCAACCATATTTTCGTCCGGTATTTCCTGTGTTGATGGTACTACTCTGTTATAGTACTCCAAAATCTCTAAATCACGCCATTTATCCCCGAAATGAGTAGATAACAATTTATTAACGTCCCTAAATTTTAACGGTTTTACTTGTGCGCCCTGTGGAATAGCGGTTGGAGAAATCATAGCCGTGTTTTTACCTTTTTTGCACACGCTTTTATATTGACCTGATTCAAATCTGTAGTGGAGTTCTCTAACTCCAACCATGTCATTGCTTTTACTGGCTCGTTTCAAATAAAACCTTTTGCATTTAGAAAAAAGTACATGCCATTTTGTAGTTATCAAAAATATATCTTTAACGACGGTTTTCCAGTTGCATACTTGAACCGTAGTAGCAACGTTTATGGCGGTAGAATGTTTTTCCACTACATCAAAGTATTCTTTCGGTTTGATTATATTTTCAAGTTTCCGTAACTCCTTTTCAATACGAGCAAATACTCTGTCCGGCGGAAGAAATGAGTGTCCCACAACTGGGAAGACTACTTCTACCAGATGTATTTGGGCTGGTGCATCTTTTGTTACCCAACGTGAGAGCATTGCTATAAGCATAGAATTTTTGTTTTGACCGGTGCACCCGTCGGCCATAAGTCGAACTTGATTACATTCTGGTGGAAAATCTGTATTGCAAAGCCGATGGTAAACTGAAGACACTATGAGATTTGCATCTTTTGCAAATTCATCCTCTGTCCAGCAATAACTGAACACATTTTCTTTTGTTAATGCTGATTTGGAGTTACCTTCCACAATAGTAAAATTGTAAAAGTACAGTTGACGAGAATAGTAGGTACTCTGGTCTGGTATTTTGGGCAGCGGCATGTTTTTCTGGCAGTCAAAACTAATAATCTTTATTTTACGGTTGTCTTCTTTTAACATTTTGAAAAATTCATTAGCTCGACGTTTGTGTACTGTTTTCTCAGCCATCAGCGTAGCTTTGTCACTATCATTTTGAACAATTTTTAGTTTTTCATTAAGCTGAAGACAAGTTGAGCACACGTCAACCCGAGGACTCCCAAAGCCCAAATTAAAACTAGTATTGAAAATGGCTCTAAAATACAACTTTTTCACTTTGAGGTTTTCTTGTGCTTGATCGTTATACATTTTGGCCATTTTATTAATTCTTAGCTCTGAAGGCAAGTACATCTCGAATTGCCACGACAGTAATGAGCTTCTGAACACTTAAATGTCTTTATGAATTTAATCACATTTTCTTTTTTGTCCTTGAATTTGTGGGATATACGGTCACCTCCGCTTTTTTCAATAGGAAAATTGCCATGTAGGTGATAATTCTTTATAACATTTTCTACGCGGTATCTTTTAATTTGCAACACCTGAAGGAATGCTTTTTGGCAAACTTGCATCATTTTAAGCTGTGATCTACAATATATCATATATTTCAGCTGCAAGCCTCTAGGTTTGTAATTTCGAGATTCAGATCTTGGACGACGACGTTTTGTTTTTATACCTTTCACATGTTTCAATATAAATGAGTCTTGTTTTAATTTGTCTTTCAATCGGTAAAAAGACTCATGGAGTTTGCGTACATCTTGCAGTGGAATTTTAGAGCATTGTAACTTTTTACATTTATGTTCACAAGTCGGCTTAACAGGCAAATGTTTAGCTGCATACCTGAAAAAAAAATTCCTTGTCAATTGGGTTTTTAGTTATTAACAGTGTTCGAACATTCCGGTGTAATCATTCATAAAGTTGCGGAGCTTGCAAAATAGCCCAATAAAACAAATGTTGCTTCCACTATACTAATATAACTGCTATGTAGGATGAAAACAGAAATAAAGTGATATGTTAAGGAATATTATGATTTAAGTGAGATTGAGATTACTCAATCTCACTTAAATCATAATATTCCTTAACTTAACTTTTTATTAAAAAGATTTCAATCATCATCTCGTACATACATAACTTTTTTGGGCATTAAGGATACAATATTTATGTTTGTAAGACTTTACCCTATAGGTACTTGTAGTATCCGGGCGACATATTATATACAAAATTTCATCACAATCGTTAGAACCGTTTCCGAAATAAATATACAAATAAGATTACTATAATGTTCCAAAAATCCAAAAATATAATAATATGAGGTGGCCCCAAAGGCTTACATTCTTCCTAAAAAAGTGAACAGGTAAAAAGTATCAAGACATAATCATCATAGTATACTCACCGTTGTTCTTTAGCACGATTCTTTGTCCAATTTGCAGCATTTACTCGTCGTTTTCGCGCCTGTTTATTGTCAACAACTTCAGGGTAACACTCCATGTCTCATATTTTAATAAACTTATTCCGAATTAATAACTTTTAGCACGAGAAAACTAAAATAAACCGAGCGCAAACTCACGACTGCACACAATAAACCGCCATATTGAAAAGCGTGACGTGATTGGTGGATAGGGACTATGCGTAATTTGATACAAACAGGAATGGACAATGCTGTTTTTGTAGCAAACTAAAAAGTTTCACAGCCGTTTTCTATTGGACTAAGTGGGTTTAGGTTCATACGACTAATATAAAAATGATTTATTTTGTCTATGGATTTTTGTACAATAGCTAATTCATTTTTACTTTTTTATGGACATTGCGGTTTTTGTAACTAATAGACTCAAATGTCATTAAACTCATACCGGCATGGCAGTTTGACGAACTAGCCAGCGAGCTAAGCAGCGAGCCCATATGAGTTTCGATGAAATTGTTATTTACATATATCGTCCGAGTCACTTTATCTTTAGGTCTCTGTCTAATCGATAGATGTTATAATTTGAGGGTATCCATTAACGTTTTCTTTATAAAATTAATGCATACTCTGAAGTTATGACTAGAACGTTTGATGTATACGTTCACTTGAAAACAATTGCGTCAAAGTCAAAACATTTATTTCAAATAGGCCCATGTATGTTTTGAACGTCAAAATATACAAATATAATTGGGAATCAAACGAGCTTACCTGTTAAGCGAAGTCTTGATTCTAATTTTACTTCACGGCGATCTGAAATATAATTCGTTAAACAAAGTAGTAATTCTTATGCACAGCGTAGACATCGCGTTCGTTTAGGTATAAAATATTATAAATTTATATTTTTTTAATAGAATTATCGTCCTTGGTGGCAACACACGCAGGAATGTCACTAATTTTAGAGATCCTTATGATGGAGAACAAGCTCTGTTTTCTGTACAGAGTAGTTCCGCATACTTACATTCACTAGGTTTTCCTGGAAAAATAAGTGAATTAAGTAGACTAATTATTGCAGCTTTGGGGCTATTAGCTAGTGGCGGGTGGGTAATTATATTTCAGATCGCCGTTCGTAAAATTAGAATCAAGACTTCGCTTAACAGGTAAGCTCGTTTGATTCCCAATTTTACTTCACGGCGATCTGAAATATAATTCGTTAAACAAAGTAGATGTTCAGAGTTGTCTGCAATAATTTAGTTAGTTAATAAGTTACGGCATATTCTGATTTATTAGGTACTTTTATCATTCTTTCTGAATACAATATTTTAATTTTATGTATTTTAAGAAGGTTGCTTTGTTTTATGTGAATGTCATGTACATCTGTAATTGGTATGTATATAAGTCCATAACTGTTAACATTTAATATTTAATGTACAATATATATGCTTTTGGCGTATCCTTTTTAAATAAATTCTTAATAACGTTGCTTAATTAATAGTGTTTAACTATTTTTCATCAGTAATGAGGTATAATCATCAACACAATGTTGGTTGGCACTGTGTCTATTTCAATTGATGCCAGCACTAAGTTGAGCTACTGTATGTTTTGTGCTGTGGGAGGTGAATTATTAGTATCACTCTCACTTCCTACCACATTTAACCCAGCTTGTGTTTATACAAATTTTATAAAGTTGTTCTGAATTAATATACCAGGAGGATATTATGATATGAATACTTTAAAAGTGTAAAACTGGGTGAACCTGCTACAGGGACACCTTGCCCAACCGTTCGGGGAAACAAGGCGTAGTTATGATGTTACTTTAAAAGTTTCCATGATTGAGAATAGCATTCTCAGATCTGCCTGTAAATAGTTAAATTATTTGGGATACTGTTGTGCTTAATGAGTGAGTATTGAGTTGCACATTACATCTTGCTGTCAAGGTAAGTGTCGAGCTCAGTGAGTCTAGAAGATGAATTGTAAAGATTATCATTAGGGTATTTAAAAAAATGTCAGTTATCTAGTGATCTGAATAAGAGGCACCATGGCTGTGAAGTCCTTAGTAGTTAAACTTTCATAGGGTGTAACAGGATCTTTTAGCCCCTGAATGTTGTAAGCAGGGAGGTATTTTTGGTAAGCATTTGTGGAATTGTATTGTACCTAAATTGTACTGACAGACAAACTTAGTTTTTTTTTTTTTTTTTTGAAAAATGTAGTAGGATTTTTTGGTCAAATTCTTGTGATCAGTAGATGTTATTTCCGTTTAGGTAAGTATATACTTTATGATATGGTTTCATTTCATTTTTGGATGGACTAGTTTTCCATAACTTTAGTTATTAAAGGTATTTTGGAAACTGAATTTCAAATACGGAATAGGCTTTTAACTTGTAAGCACCAATTAATAAGGGCAGTATATTATGACCTGGATAGGAGAGAGGTTTGAACAAATTTGAGGTGAAAGGGTCTATTTCAGATGCTTAGGGTTTTTCCTCAACGATACTAATTTCCATATGAGTTTCACATATTCTGCTAGCAGTAATTACTTGACGAGTTTAGAGCTAATCGAAACTAGATTCATTTTAGAAGTATAAAGATATGAACTCTTTTCCTTGACCTCATAATATGTCCAAAATTGGGATTGTGTAATGAGTTGCATTTTTAAGTGAGGGAGTTGTATAATTGAACTTGTTACGATGCGCACTTGGTGAGCAGATGGAGAGTTTTAGAGTAAAGCAATTTGTAGGTAATTCATTCATAGTACCTACATTTATTGTATTATACCTTATCTTGTTCATGTTCTACTCACAATCCATCAATACCTACTTTGTCCTCACAATGTTCTCCCCCCCTCCTTTTTTTTTGTTTCCTTGATAATTTCACTTTAGTGCTGCAATACTGGTGTTTCAAGGTTTCTTTAAAGTGAAAAAAATAAAACTTAATAATCAAGCCTAAAAAATAGCATTATTAGTTTTCAAGCCCAAACATTTAAACACACTTATAGTGGTATTTATTGGTATGTCTTATCGCAGTCTCGATATTTTACCAAATAAACAGTCAAGTTAGATTGTAAGAAAACCTTGTTTTCTGTAAGTGGCACTCACTACTGGTAATTTAGTAGGTAAAACAGAGATAAGAGACTATTCAAGTATGAAAAGTATTAGTAAATGTGTATGTAATTAACCCTTTATTGGTTATTTGGTAGGTAATGTTATCTTCCAGATAGTACTAAGTGATACCCCTGTACCTATAGGATGAAATCATAATATGATTTCATAAAGGTAATATGGTATATTATACCTATCTATTTTGATATGCTAAGCTATAATTGATTAGTGTACAAGTTGTCAGTTTGTAACATACTTGTAATTATTACTGGGATTTTTATTTTTATTTTCCTTCAGTATGATATGGTGGGATTAAACTAAATTTTCTATTTTGTTTGGGACTGACTGAAATGTATTTTTCAGATAAATTCTTTGTAGATCTATCTATTGTATTGTTTGTAAATGCATCTCAATATTTAATAAGTTCTTTGATGGTATTGAGAGGATCATCATCTACCCGGCCTTCTCCCAACTATGTTGGGGTCAGCTTCCAGAGAATGGCTTTGAGAGGTTAAGATATTGAATTTGGTAGGTATCAAATATTTTCTTATCTATGTCCATAGCCAATAGCAGAATCAGAGGAATATAACTGCTTTGCCAGCATTTATTCCAGTATTGGTCTTCTTGAATTGTTATTTTGGAATATAAGCAGTGTTGTTGTTGAGGTCCACCATATATATTGATTTTTATTTTCAGTGACAAAAATAGTTCATTTATTTTTCAGACATAGTCCATTCCAACCGATTAGATTAAACCAAAACATCATAAGATATTGTGGTGGTGGTTTTCAATGGTGTGATTCCTGTTATTAACCCGGTAGAAGGATGTTTTATTTTGTTATTTACAAAAGTAAGTAACTCAACTAATGTTGAGCTTGTTTTACATTTTCACCATAGAACTGGTAAGTTTCACTATTATCATGAGAATGTCTTGTGGTTTTAATATTTATTGAATAGTTGTTATTGTTTTTGTTTGTAGCTAAAACATTGTTTACTCAAGTTTGTGATTGTTTCGGTTTGTTTATCAAATAGGATGAATTAAAGTTAATGACAATTAGAGATTATATAACTTTTGTTCTGGTTTTAGTTTGGTGGCAGTGGGCATTGCCAGCTGGTTTTGCTGCATCAGCCAAGTTAATCAACAATTTGTGTTTGTCTTATGTTCTTCATAAGCATAGGGTCAGTCACTGTTTTCCCTATGATAGGGGTAATAACCAGTATGGCTTGTTTCTGGAATATCTCAATCCCTTGTTTCCTCAGTTTAGAGGAATCTAAATGGGGTGAATAAATATGGGAGCATGGAATAATACTTTGAATTATTCCAATTATGGTTTAGTCCATTGCACTTGTATCTGAAATGAAGAGTTTCCAGAGGTAGCATTTGTCGTCAGCCATTGTATCACAGAATCAAGTTTACAAAGTATCTTGTGTATTAAACTGTATGCCTGTAAAAATTGCACAATTTTGCATTATTGTTTTAGTTTACAAAATAGATATCATTTATCAGTTTTTGGCAGGATAATTAAGCCACCTAGAGCTAGATAAGTCACTGAGTATCTCGTACACAGTGGTATCTTTTAATTAGCTATATTTTGTTTGTTAAAAATGGCAATCCTCGATATGAAAGCTAGATCACATAGTATTGAGATAACATGCTATAAGCATCTCGCGCTAAGCATGTGCACACCATGTCAGATATGTGCCAGTTAGCAACATAGAATCAATGTTGTTGAGATTTTGTTTGTTAAAAATGGCAATCCTCGATATGAAAGCTAGATCACATAGTATTGAGATAACATGCTATAAGCATCTCGTGCTAAGCATGTGCACACCATGTCAGATATGTGCCAGTTAGCAACATAGAATCAATGTTGTTGAGAGTACCTTGTACTCGTTGATAACAATCTAGTTAGCGAGGCAGAATTCCACGCTCACTATAGGAAGTATAATGCTTTTGCAAGTTTATAACACACAGACAGTGTGCAGGGTTAAGTAAGGCTGTCTCGCAACCTTCATGTTTGTAAATTAAAAGTATATAGAACCACTTTTGATAATTCCTTAGCCAAGATCATAGAAATGTGACTTACCCTTGGTGATGAGTACATACCAGCGTTAGCTATGTAGAATAACATCGCTAAGTGCATCACATGCTACATTGGTAGTTTCATATTCAGCTGGTAACGTAGAATTAGCGTTACTGAGTGCATCTCGTGCTTACTGAAGGGGTAATGCTGACAAGTGCGTACCAGCTAGCTATGTACAGTTACATCGCTAAGGGCATCACGTGCCTCTCTGGTAGCTTCTCATCCAGCTAGTAACGTGGAGATAACGTTACTAAAGACATCTCGTGTCCACTGGAGAGATAGGTAATGCTTTAACAAGTTGTGTTGTGTTAATGTCCACCATAGTGCTTGTAAAACACTGTCAGTATCACGTACAAAGTGGTCAGTTAAAGCCAGGCATTCTCGCACATTAGGATTGTGGGAGGCCTCCGGGTCTAAGTACATCTAATGTGGGTCAGGAACTCAAGACTAAAGCTGCTTCTAGTTAGTTCTGATGTAGGTAATTTATCAGCTTTCCTGTTAATATCGTTGATGGACGCCTTGTCCGTCTCAGGTTTTCACTAACGATGCACTTATTGCACTTTCTATCACTTAACATAATTAACATTTGTTATTCTAGTAAAAAGTTCCGTAAACTTATTTTAAATGAAAAATTTTAAGAGAGCAAATTTTTTCGTGCGATGAAAAAACGCGCGCGAAAGAAAAGTGACATTCCTGCGTGTGTTGCCACCAAGGACGATAATTCTATTAAAAAAATATAAATTTATAATATTTTATACCTAAACGAACGCGATGTCTACGCTGTGCATAAGAATTACTACTTTGTTTAACGAATTATATTTCAGATCGCCGTGAAGTAAAATTGATTCTAGTCGCCCCTTCCAAAAGGTAGTTTTCGTATGGAGAAGAATGGGCAAGAAACTCCACCGTTACTCTTAAAATGTTTTACAATAGTTTGTATAAGTACGTACATTAGTTAAATAATTATAAGTCTCCCGATAGTTAGAGGAAGAAATTTCGAGGTTAGAAACAGTACGAGCTGGTTCTCCTTCCAAATATGAAATTAAGTAATGGAACTTGTTTACTGAACTATTCGTTAATTGATTCAGGCGTGACCTTGCGGAAATCAATTATAAAATGATGATGTAGATATATTTAGTAACCTGTTTCGCTTAGCTATTTCTAAACAGTCTTAAAAAGACCCTGAAAGAAATCGACACATGTTTCACCTCTCAACGAGGCATCTTCAGGATGACGATTGACTTCTTTCTTCTTCTTTCAAATTACAACCGGTTTGACCTATATAAATACCATTACAATCATCGCAATGTAACTTGTAATATATTGTACTTGTATTAATGTCAGTACCACTTTCACAAGATAATTATAACAGAGAACTTAACATTATTTATCATATAGCTGAGAGTAACGGATACAATAAGAAAATGGTTGATGATTTGATTTAAACGAAACGTCGCAACAAAGTTCCTTCACATCTGTACCCACTGCCTCCAGAAAGACCACATGAATATTTAGGTAGTTTGACATACTTAGGATCAATAAGTGATGGGGTTTCAAAAACTTTGTTTCGAAATGGATTAAGGGTAGCATTTAAAACAAATAATTCATTAAAACAGATTTGCAACGGAAAAGATCGATTAGAAAACCATAAAAAATCAGACGTTTACAAGTTACATTGCGATGATTTTAATTGTATTTATATAGGTCAAACGTCTCGCGGAGAGGGTGAAGGCCGAGTTAGAGGCCCACACTGCCGCGGTCTGGGAGGAACGAATCGACGCCACGACGGACAGTTGGCCGTCATTATATAAACTCTGCCGCCTGCTGACGAACACCCCAGCCCCGGTGCGCCCTCTAATCAACAGCGACGGGGCGCTTAAATATGCAGCGGAGGACCGGGCGGAGGTCTTCGCAGAGCACCTGGAGCGTCAGTTCCGCCCTAACCCAACCGACGACATCGAGCACGTCGCAGCGGTCGAGAAACACCTTGGGGAGTACTTCGCACCTTCGATAGCTCCCGAGGAAGACCCTGTCTTCTTCTCGCCTGGCGCAGTCAGTCGCGCCATCCTACAGACGAAGCCCAGGAAGGCCCCTGGGGCGGACGGTATCGCAAACTCAGTGCTGCGCCATCTGCCGTTCCGTATGGTAGCGGCACTGGCGCGCCTGTTCACCGCGATACTGCGCACGGGGGCCTTTCCCGCCTCGTGGAAGGAAGGGCGCGTCGTTATGCTGCCCAAGGCGGGGAAAAACACAACGAAGCCGGAGAGCTATCGGCCAATAACGCTGTTGCTGACTATCTCCAAGGTGTTTGAAAAACTACTGCTGCGACACGACGGAGGGCGAGAGGAGAACGCCCACTCCCGGAAGAGCGGGAGGCCGTTCGGCGGGAGGCGAGGGACGGCATCGTCGTCCATTGGACGGAGGACCTTGCCGCCGCAGTCTTCGGCCGCCGAGCCCTCGACGCAATTGGGCCGGTCCTGCGAGAGTGGCTCGAGCGGTCGCATGGGTTCCTCTCCTTCCGTCTGGTGCAGGTGCTGTCCGGACACGGTTGTTTCGGATCGTACCTGCACCGAATCGGACGGGAGGAGACGCCGTCGTGCCACCACTGTGGCGCGGCGGAGGACGCGGCGCAGCACACCCTCGAGGTGTGCCCATCGTGGTCCGAGCCGCGCCACAACGTCATCGCGGTGATCGGACCGGACCTATCACTCCCCGGCTTGGTTAACGCCATGCTGAGGGATGAGAGGTCCTGGGCGGCAGTCGCCTCCTTCTGCGAACACGTCATGTCCCAGAAGGAGGCGGCGGAGCGCACGCGGGATGACGATCCTGCCGCGGCGCCGCTCCGAAGGCGGAGGAGGGGTCGAAGAAGACGTCAGTTCGAAAGTCATCTCCGACTCCTCCCAGGTGGAGGCCAGCAGGCAACGGGTGCGGGGGCACCCTTCCCTTTATTGAACAGACCTCCACCGGTGCCGGACGGGATTGGCCAGGTGTTCCCGGCCATTCCCGTAGCCCCTGGGGGGCATGTGGGGCCGGCCAGGAGTCCCACATACCCCGTCTCGTCCCCCACGAGCGGGGATGCGTAATGCATTTCTCAGCGACAAAAAAAAAAAAAAAGGTTAGGTTAGGTTCTTTTTTTTTTTATTTCTTCTTTTTTGATTTGGCAGGAGTGGGAAATCCTCATGGACGCCCAGACTGCCTCACTGGTGAGCCAGTCTGGGCAGTGCCGGACTCTTACCGGCTAAAACCCACTCCTGCCTTTCTAAGTGTCCCCCTGACGTAGTCAGAGACCTTTTTAATATGATTTTTATATTTATCTGCATTTACTTTTATATTTTTCTGAATTTAATAAAGTTTTTACGAATTTAAATTAGATCTTTGTTTTATTTATTTTCTTGAATTTATGTTTTGTTCTCTTATTATAATATCTATTTATTAATTCCATGCTTATTTCGTATATAATTTTATATATTTAAAGCATAGCTTTATGTTTCCTTATTTCTCTTTATAACTCTTTTGGCTATTGCAATACTGTATTCCAACAAAATTTTTCGAGACTTTCCGGTTTTCATCAATTCACATACATTATTCTTATTTATCGTTGTCGTCAATTTCAATTCCGCATTCAATCTCTCCGCTCCAAACACGGGACATTCCGTCAAAATATGAGGGACCGACTCCGGCACATCCGGCTCACAGATGCACGATGGGCTCGCCTTACACTTGAAGCGATGCAAGTATTCGGAGAACCCACCGTGCCCTGTCAAGATCTGTGTTGTCACTCCGGTTGGCTTCACTTTTTTGACAATTTTGAAGGCATCGATCGCGTCCGGGAAGAAGATTTTTGTTGTGGAGGCTGTTTCACCATTCGTGTATCTCCGGTTCCATTCGTCGAGCGACCCCGCACGGATCTGTCGCTTGACGAATGAAACCGGGCAGCGGTCATAGTCCGGCCTCTTCCTGGACCGGAGTGCAGCTTCTTTCGCGAGGTGGTCGGCGCGCTCGTTACCTTCGAGCCCTACGTGTGCCTTTACCCAGAACAAGGATACATCTTTGCTCTGGGATAAAGCCACGGCAACGTTCGCTCTCGCCTCCACGGCCAGTGCGTGGAGGGAGCCTTGGTTTGTGACTGTCTGTAGTGCGGCCATTGAGTCACTATAGATACCGAAGGTTCCCTCTTTGCGCTTGAGGATTTCGCGCGTGGCTACGCATATGGCCAGAAGTTCCACCTGGTAGACCGTGCAGTACGGCGGCAGGCTAAGCTTTACGGACTTGATCTCGGCATCACTGTCCCAGAGTGACAGCGCTGCTCCGACCTTGCCCGCAATCTTGCTGCCGTCCGTAAAGAACCTGACTGCTTGGGAATTGTGGGTGTCCACAAGCGTCCGGTCCTCCAGGCACACGAACTCCATGGCCACATGCTTCGCTGGGTGCGGAGTCTCTGCAAATGCCACCACCCGCTCCACCTCCCTGCCCGCAAGTGCTGGCTGTGGCACCCCTCTCTTCGCCTCATACAGAGCGGCTGCTTCCTGTATTCGGAGGTCGAGTGGGAGTATCCCAGCCAGCACCAGGGACGCGTTCAGCGAAACGGTGCGGTAGGACTTACAGAGCTTTTGCGCGAATCCTCGTTGGACCGTGTTTAGGCTTTTCTGCACTCCGATCTTTTTTGCAGCCGGCGCCCAGGCGCTTGCCGCGTACAAGATTACCGGCTCCACTGCTGCCGTGTATATCGTGTGGATGATCTCCGCGTGAAGGCCCCAGCTCACTTTTGCCGCACGTGCCAGCTGCTTATAAATGTTAACAGCTTTTCTGCAAACGTTTGCGACATGGGAGTTGAAAGTGAGCTGGTGATCGACGGTGAGCCCTAGTATTTTGATTTCCCTAGACATGCCAATGTCTACCCCGCCCATGCTCAGGAGTGGGACATCGTACTTAAGTTTCTTGGTTATCACCAGTGCACAAGTTTTTTGGGGTGCAAACTTCAGCTTATTTCGGATGCCCCACACCCGAATATACTCGAGGGCGGCATTGGCCTGCCCCTGGACTTCCAATGCTGTCTCACCGTCGAAGATCATCACCACGTCATCGGCGAACGCCTGGCAGTGGACGCCTCGCTCTTCCAGCCCCTTTAGGAGGGGGTCGAGGATCAAGTTCCACAGGATCGGACCGCCAATGAACCCCTGCACACACCCCTTATTCGTATTTCACTGACACTCGGCACGAGCGTATCGGAGTCTGACACTCCTACCAGTCAAATAGATGTCCAGCAGCCTCCTTAGATTGACCGGGCACTTTTCCTCAGCCAGTCTGGTCCTGATGGCCGGCCACCATGCGCTATCGAAGGCTCCCTCTATGTCCAGTGATACAACAGTGATCAGCTTCTTTTCACTCAGCTTCCCTTTGATATGTTGTATCATGGTGTAGAGGGAGTCCTCGGTGCTCCTCTGTGGCATGAAACCAAACTGGCGAGTACTGAGCCGCGGGATTAGGTGCCACTTCAGCCTTGCAACCAACAGTTTCTCCAGGATTTTGCCGAGGCTAGGCAGAAATTTATATTGTGGACGTGGTATGGCAAACCTTCTACTGGGTTACTTTATAATGAAATGCGTGAGACTAGAAAAGTCTTTAAGTCAAAGTTAAAGTGGTGCCAGGATCATGAAGATCAAGTTAAAATGGACATTCTAGCCTCACACTATGCTAAAAATGATTTTCGAGGTTTCTGGAAACACACGAATAAATTGAAAACCAGACCAGGAATTCCTATGAGCGTCGGTGGCATGAGTGAGCCTGAGGATATTGCAAATCTTTTTAAAGAAGCATTTCTTGTAAAATCTCCTCTAGGACCCTCACGGTCGGTGCTCGATGTTGTGCCCGGCATGGAAAGAGGGGTAAAATTTAAATCCCCGGAGATTGCTCGGACTATTAGACGTATGTCAAGGGGTAAGTCCCCCGGTCATGACGGGCTTAGCATCGAGCACCTACGACATGCTGGCCCTCACTTACCCAGGGTGCTTACTATGTTTTATGGCTTTTGTATGAGTCATAGTTACCTGCCCAGTGAGATGATGCGAACAGTGGTAGTGCCAATTGCTAAAAACAAAACTGGTGACCTCGCCGACAGCGGTAACTATAGGCCCATTTCATTAGCTACTGTGATCTCAAAGGTATTTGACAGCATGCTTAATACACAATTAAGTAGTTGTACTACTATTCATGATAACCAGTTCGGATTCAGAGCTGGGTTATCAACAGAGAGTGCGGTGTTGTGTCTTAAGCATGCTGTGAAGCATGCGAGACGAGGGACGCCTATTTATGCTTGCTTCCTGGACTTGTCAAAGGCATTTGATCTGGTTTCCTATGATGTGTTGTGGAGTAAATTAGAGGGGATAAATTTACCCACAGAAATTGTTAACATTTTAAAGTTTTGGTATGGAAACCAGATCAACACAGTACGATGGGCTGGGGCATTTTCTCATCCTTACAGGTTGGAGTGTGGGGTGAGGCAGGGTGGACTGAGCTAACCAACGCTTTTCAACCTTCACGTGAACGAGTTTATTAGCGAGCTCAGCAGTACCAGGCTCGGATGTTATATAGACGGTACCTGCGTCAATAAAATCAGTTACGCGGACGACATGGTACTGCTGAGTGCGTCAGTCTGCGGCTTGAGAAAATTGGTTGCTCAATGTGAGGCGTACGCTAAAGTTCATGGCTTAGCATACAACACTAAAAAGTCGGAGGTCATGGTCTTTGAGGATGGGGGTAAAAGCCCTGATGCGGTACCGCCTGTATTACTTTATGGTACACCTTTGCAGAGGGTCTACAGGTTTAAGTATCTTGGTCATATATTGACTCCCAACCTCAAAGACGATGATGACATTGAACCGGAGCGGAGGGCGTTGTCGGTTAGAGCTAACATGCTGGCTCGCAGGTTTGCACGATGCTCACTTCCTGTAAAAATCACGCTCTTTCGAGCCTACTGTACTAGTTTTTACACGTGCAGCCTGTGGGCTAGATATACGCAAAGATAGTATAGCGCTCTCCGCGTTCAATATAACAATGCGTTTAGGATACTGGTGGGGCTGCCCCGTTTCTGTAGTGCGTCAGGGATGTTTGTAGATGCGCATGTAGATTGCTTTTACGCAACAATGCGTAAAAGTTGCGCTTCCCTGGTGCACAGGTTGTGGGACAGCTCCAACAGTGTATTAAGCATGGTTGCGAGTCGCCTGGACTGTGAATACGTGGGTCACTGCTGTGCCCTCTCTCATGGGATGTCGCAGCGGTGACCAACCGTTATTGATTGTATTGTTTTCCATGTTTTTGTGTGTCAGTACTTACTAACATAGTCGTAAGTTTTACTAACAATCTTGTTGAGTCTTGGTTACTCGAATAAAGAAAATTCTATTCTATTGCAATTAAAATGTTTTTTGGTTAGGTTAGGTTAGGTTAGATTGTACCTGGGACTGGTACTCGACAGCCGGTGGGACTTCGGCCCCCACTTTCGGCAACTGACGCCCAAGTTGATGGGCGCCGTGGGTGCATTGTCGACGCTGCTTCCCAATCTGGGGGGCCCGAGCACCGCCTGTAGGCGGTTGTACTTGGGGATCGTGCGATCCATGGCCCTGTACGGGGCCCCGGTATGGGCTTCTGACCTGACGGCCGGCAGCATCGCAATACTGCGAAAACCGCAGAGGGCGATGGCCGTCAGAGCTACGAGGCGGCTTGTGCACTGGCCGGATCCCCGCCCTGGGACCTAGAAGCGAGGGCCCTCGCTTCATTGCACCGGTGGCGCGAGGACCGATGCAGCGTGAGATCGAGCTTCGTCGATCTCAGCTCCGCGAGGTCCTGGTGACGGAATGGCGGGACAGGCTTCTGCGCCCTACCGCCGGCCTCGCTACCGTCAATGCGATCCGACCAGTGCTCGACGAATGACTCGGGAGGAAGCACGGTTCCCTGTCGTTTCGGGCGACGCAGGTGCTCTCGGGGCATGGTTGCTTCGGGAACTAACTGTGTCGCATAAACAGGGAGCCGGACGCTCGGTGCCATCACTGCACCCACTGTCGGGAGGACACGGCGCAGCATACACTGGCAGAGTGTGCCGCATGGGAGGGGCCGCGCCGTGCTCTCGTATCTGAAGTCGGAGCCGACCTGGCGCTGCCGGCTGTCGCTCGTTCGATGGTCGGGAGTGCCGAGTCGTGGGATGCAGTGATCTCCTTCTGTGAAACCGTAGTTTCACAGAAGGAGGCTGCGGAAAGGGAGAGGGAGATCGAGACCACTCTCCTGATCCGTAGCAGGCGGACTGGGCGTCGGCGGAGGGCAGACAATGCCCTCTTCCAGCCCCCGTAAACGGATCCGGAGGGATGGCGGACTCGGGGACGTCCGCCACCCCCCATCCAGCAGGACCAAAGGTGGCGGCGCGTAGTGTTCGACATGAAGTGGTCCGCAAAAGCGGGCCGGCACCAGTCGGGGATCATGGAAGGCGCACTAGAACCCATGATCCCCGGTCCAAGTGTGGGAAGGGAACACCGGGGTGGTTTTTAGTCAGTAGGAGTCTGACAGACCCCTTCGCCCACCCCAGGGCGAAGGACATCCATGAGGATTTTCCAACCCGGAACAAAAAAAAAAAAAAAAAAAGGTTAGGTTAGGTTAGGTTTTTTTTTATTTTTGCATATAAAACTACCGCAGACTTAAGCGTCCGCGCCCTTTTTTATTTGGAAAAATTTATCTGATTTATATATTTGACTTATTAATTAGATTCGTGAGCCTTAACTAGACTTAAAATCTACGTGGTTCTTAGTTCCCTTTTTTTTTTTATGTTTTCAATTAAGACTACGAGTTTAATTAACCTATTACTTATGAGCTATGTTACACTGTTTTAATCTATTTTGGATGCTTGGGTGACTTGGGGATGGGAATGTTGGGATTTATGGGATTGAGGTGGCTCCGCTACCGACCATGGTCTTCGTTACTCGGAGCAAGGCTTCCACGACCGCGGCGTCCCGATGCTGCATGGCCATCTTTAAGTTGTACTCGATGACCTTTTTAGTCGGCGCATCCATCGCTCTCCTCGCAAACCTGCCTGTGGTGTCGTCGGCGTCATCGGTGTAATAGATGCAGCTGACCGTATGTCTCGACACCGCCACTACTGCGTGAGATACACTGTCGTGGATTTGGAGCCTCCTTTTTTTGGTGTTTATGATGATGACGTTCTCGTAGGTCAATCCCTGAGCTTCGTGTATGGTTAGGTTAGGTTAGGTTAGGTTTTTTTTTTTTTTATTTTTATTTATATCCTCTCTACCTCCGACGTTATCGGAGTCTATCTTAAGCCTAATCCTCTTTGTCATACAGTTCTCGCTTGTTTTCCTCTCGTACTTTCATGCCGCATACTTTATCTTTCTGCATCCATCATATCATCCATTCTTTTTTACGGGTTGAGTCCCGTTTTTACCCTATTCTGCCTATCTAAGTTTTCTTTCTTATTTTATTTGTTACTTATTCTAATCTAGGGGGAATAAAAATCAATTTTGCCCTTTTATTTGTTTCACAACTTTTTCCTTATTCTAATACAATTTTTAACCTTTAGTTTTCTTACAAAATCACCTTATTTCTATTTATTCTTATACTACCTCTTATGCTAATGATGTTTGTACTTATTTCTATGCTTTATATATATATATCCAAATATACTATAAGCATATTGTTGGATTTCGTATTCGCTTATAATTTTCATTGTAGGGTAGAAGTAGAAATGACTTGCAAAATGCGTCACTATCCTACCGTATCCCATCCTTTTCCCACATGCACACCTGGACTATCGCTGTCCTTGTCACCGCCGACGGTGACTGTGAGAAGACCCTCGTCCACTTGAACGAGAGTAGCGTTACTAAGAACATGCTCCCTTATTAATTTATTATAAAATTTACGGTTTGCGAATTGCCGCGAGTGTATTTACGAACTATTGTCTAGAACACTACGGAAAGTGCGTGTTTATGTGGTAAACGGCGTCTGCGCGCCCCCTCGTGCGCTGCCCTGAACTTAGCAAGGACTCGAACCTTCTGCCGACCCACGTGGAGGAAGATATTGAGACGGCGAATCTACAGGTCAGTGGTGTTGCATGGTTCCTGCCAAATTCCTTTGTCCATATTCACAGCTTCGTCGTCCTAATTCGTGTTGCATTTGCAAGGTCAGATTTACCTACGTACTTCTACAACCCCGCAATAATACAGTCCACTATCAAACCAGCTCCCAGCGTCTGGGATAAACGCAATATTTCCGCACAAGTAATTGGTGTAAGGCGCCACCATTATTTTATGGTCACTTCGAACCGAATTATTTTGGTCATTTTAGCCGCATTCTAAATTCAAACCGCATGGTCAGTTATAACTTAGCATTCACTGTACTACGTAATTAAATAGATTGTCGTTTATTCTTTGTATTTTCCCGCACCGACAACTATTTCCTTTTATTTCCGCACCCGCATTGCATAGTACAACACAACGTAAAAGTTATTTCTTTCCAAATTCATTCCATTTTTGTGGTCCGCCATTTTGTATCGTTTCCTCTATGATTCGTGTTCTATATAACTTGTTCGTAATTGTTCGGTAAACTTCGGCTCGCTTCGTTAGCGCTTGTTCGCATACCAGTTCTTTTGATATTTTTCACTCACCCGCAATCTTATTTCAATTTCGCTACTAAGTAAAATTAATTGTTTTTACGATAATAACCGCTTATAAATACTTAGTTTACATATTCGTGTTACGTACTTAAAGCCGCTATACTATTTACATTTGTTCACAATGGTTAAGTCTAAGAGAAAGAGTAGTGATGCAGATCTATTCTTCGACAGTACGAGTACTAATAAAAACCAGTTATCATTATACGTAGTCAAACGTGATGTTATTTACAAACGCGTAGAAAATATTTTCGAACTTGCACAAAAAACAAATAATGATCGACAATATTTTAAGTCGTTTTGTTCTAGTGCTTCAAATATTGATACATTGCGTAAGTAATGATTATCAACAAGCTTTAGATTCCTATAATATATTAAATTTACAGTTGAACCCCGATTCCGGGGTCGAATATGATTCCTGGTTATCGTTTGAAGAAATGTTTTGTTTTATAAAACAGGTTTTACTCGATAACAAACCCGAGTGTCCTGAACCTGAGACTCAGCCTTCATTACAAAAATCTAATACTCGTCTTCCGCCCAT
The DNA here is from genome assembly GCA_916610215.1 of Omphaloscelis lunosa. NCBI lineage: Eukaryota > Metazoa > Arthropoda > Insecta > Lepidoptera > Noctuidae > Omphaloscelis > Omphaloscelis lunosa. The sequence goes on from OU744249.1 coordinate 23,914,903, forward strand.
TGATTTGATGTCATTTGACGGTAATGTCAAAAAATGGCCATTGTTTTATCAACAATTTAAAAGCATGATACACGATAACGCATCGCTCACTAATAGTGAAAAAGTATTTTACTTAGTAGGTAAATTAACTGGGCAGGCGTCGTGCGTTTGCGCAGGGTTGGCTGCAACCGCAGAAAATTATATTATTATTTGGGAGGCACTCGTGCAAAAGTATGACGATCCTCGCTCACTCGCATCCGCATATTTAAACCAATTGTTACAGTTTAAACCGCTATCCATGGCTAGTTCTGATGGGCTAGATTCATTCATAAATAATTTTGATTCATCTGTAGCTGCGCTTAAGCAATTAAAACTTAATGATTTAACCGAATTTATTTTCTTGCATTTGGCTCTGCAAAAGTTAGACGCAGACACAATTAAATTATTTGAAATTACCTATCGTAAAGATAAAATACCTTCTTACCATAATTTAATTGAGTTCATAAAGGAACAAAGTAAAGTTTTGTCTCGTTCTACGAACCTTAGTAAATCGATAGATAATCATTCTCAGCCTAAACAGCAGCGTCAAACTAAGCACATTCCTAAACCGTCCAAGTCTTTTGTGAATACAGACATAGGGTGTGGTCCAAGTGTTGGCGATAAATGCGCTTTATGCAATGACAAACAACATGAACATTTATATTCTTGTTCATCGTTTACTAAATTAACCCCGCGAGAAAGATATAACTTTATAAAACTTAATAATTTCTGTAACAATTGTTTAAGTATAAAACACAAGACTTTTTCTTGTACTTCGAAACATACTTGTTCTCATTGTTCAAAGCGACACCACACCTTATTACATTTCAATCCAACTCAAAATGATAAAACAAATTGTAACGTTGGTTCCGTGGTGTCCAACACCGCTAATCCTATTCTCGCTACCGCTCATGACGCGCCGCGCCCTACCCCGGCCAGCAGTCATGCAGAGTCCGCTATGACTCATTCGCTCGCCGCTTCTAATGCCCCTACGATTGTAAACAATGCATCGGTCTGTACAGTTTCGTACGATCGAGCAGCTCGTTATCAAACGACTACGTTGTTAGGGACCGCAAAAGTAAAGTTTGTTGATTCTTTAAACCGCACTCACTTTTTGAGATGTCTAGTGGATCCTGGCTCTCAAAGTGATTATATTTCCGCATCTTGTTGTAAGCTTTTTTTTTTTTTTTTTTTGAAACGGGCATCTCGCAGTTTTGACCACTAAGGTCTTGGCTGCTTAACCGGACTTTCCTGTGGGTGCCTTAAGCTGCTACACTCAAAGCCTCCAGCCAGGGGCAAAAAAACTAAACTAAATTAAAACTAGGCGAACGCTCGCTAAGGGCACCCCCTGTGGGGTACGAGCCTCGGCTTAGGGCGTCGCTGAGGGGAGGACAGCAAGAAGGGACAGGCTGGATCAAAATTGGTTTAAATCATGATTATTATGCGGGGTAGTTTAAAGCTACGTGCTCAGCGGCAACAACTTGCTGGCACCTCGTTTTCGAGCAAGGGTCGGGGAGGAGTATAATTTACTCAGGGACACGGTCGCGGTCGCAAAGGACCTCGGCGGCGAGGTCGGAATGACGGGAGGCGTCTGTGTTTGTGTATAGTGCTGGTGGCCCTATTCTGCTCTTGGAGGAGAGTAATGGGATCATCAGGGTCGGAAAGGACATGCCTAGGACGGCGGATCTGGCTAATTCTGGAAGGGACATAATTGGCTGCTTCGACAACCAAGGGGTTGCGATGTTTAGGAGCGGAGTCAAAGTAACGCTTGGACATGCGTTTAAGGAACTGGTGGATCGTAGGGATTTTACAGTCGAGATGGAGGATCTCGTTTCTGACATAGAAGGGAGCTCCCGTGGCTTTACGGAGGAAACGGTTCTGTAATGCTTGCAACCTATGGATGGAATGGGACTTGGCGTGGGCGAATACTGCACCCGCATAGGTCATAATGGGTCGGATACACGATGTATAGATGCGCAGTTTGCACTTAAGTGACAATTTGCTGCGTGCATTTAGAACGAAATGGAGTCTACCTAGAGCGAAAGCGGCTCGCGAACGAACCGTCTTTATGTGCTCAGAGAAGGAGAGATGATGATCTAGGATAACACCTAGGTATTTGGCGCGCCTAGCCCAAGGGATTGGTTTGCCGAACATGGTGATGGGTCGGGGGAACGGGGGGGGTCTAGTTCTCGGTTTAGAAAAGCTAACCGCTTGACTTTTGTCGGGATTTACTTCTATTCGCCACTTTCTAAACCAGGCGCCAAGGTTGTTGACAGCCCTTTGGAGGTTTAGCAGCATCGTAGCTGAATTTCCCTTACAGATGATCGCTGTATCGTCTGCGAACAGAGCCAACTGCGTCGATCTGTGTTTGGGGATGTCGCTGGTGAATAGCGTGAAAATGAGGGGGGCTAATACTGAGCCCTGAGGGACTCCTGCCCTTATGGGGCGGGGGGAGGAAAGGGCTCCTTCGATGCGGAAGCGAAAGGTGCGATTCGACAAATAGTCTCGTAAGATGAGCACGAGACGATCCGGCACACCGAGTTTGTAGAGCTTATAGATTAAGCCGTTGTGCCAGACTTTGTCAAACGCCTTTGCTATGTCGAAGAATACTACGCTCGTTTGTCGGCCATGGGTGAGAGCACCGCTGATTAGCTCGACAATACGATGGACCTGATGCACGCTAGAGTGCTGAGTTCGAAAGCCGAACTGTTCATTGGGGATGAGGCCCTTGGTCTCTGCATAGTCTCTGAGACGCTTATAAATAAGCCTCTCATAGATCTTGCCTAGAACCTTGAGCAGACTGATGGGCCTATAACTGGATGGCTCGTTTTTGGGTTTTCCGGGTTTAGGGATACCTATGACAGTGGCCTCTTTCCACGTCTGGGGAAAAATGTTATTGCTTAACGCACCATTGAAGATGGTGGTCAAAAGCATAATTAAATGGGCTGGGAATAGTTGGACCACCCTATTGGTGAGTCCGTCTGAACCGGGGGCTTTGCGATTTTTCAGACCTTTGATAATCTCATGTACCTCATCTGGTTCGATGGGGGGCAGGGGAAAATCAGGGTCTTCAGTGGGAGGGATAGAGGCTCTACGTTCGACTTCGGCGTCGACCTCATCGAGGTGAGCTTTGTCTACTGGTAGGGTACTGGGAGAGCATTGGGCTTCAAGACTGTCGGCTAGGCACTCGGCTTTGTCGATGTCATCGAAGGCTAATGTTTTGTCCGGGCGGACTAAGGGGGGCATATGGCCTGAGTGAGGGGATCTAAGTTTTCTCTGGAGTTCCCAGAAGGCAAGGTGGGTAGGCTCAAGGTCGCTCAGCATCTTGTCCCAGCCCGTTTCACGCAGCTCCGCCATACGTGTCCTCACAGTTCTCTGTAAGTAGCGCATGTGGGCTTTGTTGGCGGCGCAGGGAAAGCTGCTGTAGGCACGGACAGCTGCGTTCTTCTCAGTCAGCAGGGCGCGCGCATCGTCCGGGAGTTTCAGGTAACAGGGATCTGTTGCCGGAACCTCCCTTGAGCAGTCGCTCAGGACGGTTTGCACATGCTCCGTGAGTGAGTCGATCGCAGCTGTCGTGTTAGCGATTGAGTCAAATTGGTCCGGAATAGAGTCTAGTAAGGGGGACGTGTTGGATTTCAACTTTTCGCTTACTTTCTTCCAGTCCGTCACCTTTCTAGTGGGGAGAGGGTGGTTTGGGTCAGAGGGACCTATGCGGGATACAAGATGAATGATAACTGGGCGGTGGTCAGAGGTAAGCTCGTGCACCGTTTCTATCGAGTCAAGTCGTAAGTTCACGTTCTTAAGGAGCGTTATGTCAAGGACGTCAGGGGTGTAGTTAACCATATGGGGATAATAAGTGGGATTCATCGGAGCGATGATGTCGAAGTTAAGAGTGGAAGAGAGGTCGAACAAGTGTCGGCCCCTGGGGGTAGTGGTTTGACTGTTCCAAGAAGGATGTTTGGCGTTGAAGTCCCCTGCCATAATGACAGAGTCGCTCATGCCGAAGAGTAGCTGTAGGTCATCAGAAATAAGTTGGTAGTTTTCTGAGGCCTGAGCTGGGATGGGAGGGATATAGACCGACACTAGAGTGATCGGCGAGTGACCAGTCATGCCTAGACGACAGACTGATACTTCTAATCGGGAGAGAGGTGGAGGGTCCATAGGGATGCAATACAGATCCTTTTTATAATAGATGAGAGTGCCACCCGCATGACAGCGCGTCCTATCATTTCGAATTAAACGGTAGTTTGCTATTGAGGGGTTACGTTTGTGGGGTTTAAGGAAGGTTTCCTGTATAAGGAGAAGATCTAACTGATGATCGCGGAGGAATTCCGCGATTTCATCTTTCTGATTGAATAAGCCATTGGCATTGAAAGTTCCTATCTTTAGGGATCGGGGTTTGAACCTTTCATAAGAGGCGTTAAACATTATGAGGGTCTAGTGAAGGAAGTGAGGGCGGAGGTAATATCCTCGTAAGCTAGGAACACGTTTTGGATTCGCTCGAAGCATCCTGATTTTCTAGCTTCAACAGTGTCTAAGGCCATTTGTTGAGCCCTGGGGGTGCAAAAGGTCATAAAAGTGGAGCTAATAATGCTGAATGCATTTTTAGCGGGATCCGAGTATATATTATTATTATTATTAGTAGCCGCGGGAGTGGGAACATGACGCGGGGTAGCCAAATTGATATTGGGTTTTGCGGGGGGCGCGGGGGGTGCGGGGGGAGTGCTACGCTGCGTAGGCACTTGGGGAGCGGGGAAGCCGGGGGGAGGAGGAGGGCGGACTCGCGGGTCCATTAGGGAGTATAGCGGGGTATGAGGGGGAGGGGGGCGCGGGGTAACCAGAGCCGGGAAGGTCTGCTGGTGGTTGTAGTTCAATTGAGACCAAGGGCTTGGTCTCTGTGGACTAAGCCTCTGAGGTATCTGGGACGAGGGGAAAGGCTGATAAGCCTGTTGGCGTTGCTGCCTAGAGTCTAAGCGCTTAGACTGCTTTGCTAAGTTAGCCTTAGGGGCTTTAGGACAACCGCGGTAATTAGCCGTGTGGCCTTCGAGGCCGCACAGCACGCAACTTGGCGGGGTGGCGCACAAGTTGCGATCCTTTGGTCGAGTGCAGTCTGCCGTGCCATGGTCTCCCAGGCACTTGACGCACCTGGGTTTCGCATGGCAATGCTTCTGACTATGGCCGTAAAGTTGGCAACGGTGACATTGCCCTATGACGCTATTTTTCCAGGGCTTCTCTATGGAGAAGCCCACTAATTGACATATTGTCTTAACATTGAAGATGGGGTGATGCCCCTCGGTCGGGGAGCACACGACGATGACCATGTCGTATGCTTCCCTGCCACGCGAGCGGTGCATACGGTGCACTTCATCCACGGGGATGTTCTGCGACTGAAGGTCGGCAAGAATGTCCGCGGAGGGAATTTCCTTAGGGATCCTTTTTATAACGACCCTAATCTGTTTTTCTTCCGGGAGGGAGTAGGTGTGGAATGACACACCTCTCTCACTCAGGACCCTGGTTAAGTCCCTGTAGTCTTTCGACGTAGGGACGAGAACTTTAATACCCTGTTGGGTAGAGCGGGCGCTAGTGTAGCCTATTTTGAGGTCTACACACCACTTTGATACAGCCGTCCACTTATCCTTGTCTTGGATGAAGACAGGGGGTGGCGGCGCGACCTTTTTAGGGCCGGAGGTTGGCGCGGAACGCGGTGCGTCATTTTGCGATGATGACGCAATCGGGCGAGGGGCGGTGGAGGGGGAAGCTACGGGGGCGCAAGTAGCGGCGGGAGTGACGGTGGGGGTTGCCTGAGGGGCGACTATGATTGAGTCGTCGATGACGACTACTTTGCTCGCTTGGGACGAGCTCTGCTTCTTCTTCTTCCTCTTGTTCCCTTTTCCGGTGACTGGCGTGAAGCCATCGTCATCCGAGTGGGAAGAGGAGGAGGAATGAGCAGAGGCTTGAGACTCTGGGTCGGGGGTATAGAAAGGATGGGGAGTCGGGGCGCGGGCTATGGCGGTCGCGTCTTCTACAACGTCCATATTGTCTGAAGGACATGGACTAAATTGGGCATCGATTACATCGCTGAAGTCAGCGATGGATGAGGACCTGATTTCGGCCTGCTGTGAAGCAGCGAGACCTTCGAGTTCGATACCGAACTCGTTAATAAGGGTGGGCTCCTTTTTTAAAACTCTATTAAGGAGATCTAGCAATTTGGAGTTTTCACTCCTGAGGGATAAGAGGTCGTTACGGAGTGACTGAATGTCACTCTGTACGGCCTCCATAATGACTACTTAATTTAATTTGGGACCTAATTTTCCCTAATTATAATCCTAATAAACCTAATTCCCCGGGCGGACTACCGGGGATGTGTAAACCCTCCCTGTCGGGTGTAGACAGGGAGGTTGTGTGCCTAATGGTGAGCCCTAAGCTTGCTTTTGCCCGTTGCCTATCTTATTGTGCAACGGGGTCCTGACCAGTCTAGTGCGCCGGGTGTAGACACACCCGACCGACACTAGGTGAGTAGCTGTGAAAGGAAAACTGTCACCAATGCCGACTAGGAGACCCCCCAAGGCCGAACACTGGGACCCGGCCAATTGACTGCCTAACCCTGAAGGGGCTCGGCGGGTGTGATTGGGTCAACACCCCCTCGGTTTCGTTGGCACCGTATGGTTTCCACCGAGGACCACGAAACTGTGGTTTTTCCCTGAAGGGGCAAAATGACTTGAAGAGTCAGTTGACGATACTCTGATAAAGAAACAGATAATTAATCGTATCTTGAAAAAGACTCCGATTAATTGGTCGACGATAGTCGATTAATAATAATCGACTATGAAGAGCGTCGCAGTACGCGACGAAACGATGACTCAGGAACAGGATCGCTTGAGTCACTATCGGGAACCACAATCAGCAGCGCAGCACGTCCGTCCGCGTCCGATGCCAGGCGCAGAGTGTGTGTTGTTGTAAGCGACTATCGCTTCCTATTTATACTCAAACCCGCTATTCGGAAGTTCAAGGCATTGGAGGAGCTTCACAAAAAAAATTCTCGGTGTTACTTCAGTTAAATTCACGTCTTGCTTTAATAATAAGTGCGAATATTCTATAAGGCCGATGGTAGTAGGACAGATTACGTCACAGTTGCCGGACACCTGTGTTGATACCGCGTCTATTGAATTTATTCGTAACTTACCGCTCGCTGATGACGAGTTTTCTCAACCGGGAACTATAGATATACTTTTAGGTGTTAAACTTTATTGTGAAATTTTACTTTCTGGTCACATTAAAAGCGCACATGATGGTATGCCCTCTGCCCTTGAAACGACATTAGGTTACGTAATTTTTGGTGACGCTCCTATTATTTCTCCGCAACCCGCTACCCGCACATTGTGTGCTTTTACTTCTGACTCGCTACACCAGATTGTCGAAAGATTTTGGGCAGTCGAGGAATTACCTTCGCAGTCATTTTTAAGTCCCGACGATCAGCAGTGTGAAAATATTTATACTTCAACCACTGTCCGTAACTCCGTCGGCAGTTATTCAGTTGACCTTCCTTTTAAAGAAGACCCAAATAATCTAGGCAATTCTTATGGTACGGCTAAAAAACGCTTTCTACTCTTGGAAAAGAAATTTTCTAAGGATCCAAGTTTAAAATTAAAATATGACGATGTTATTCGTGATTACCTAAATAAAGGTATACTGTCCCGCACCGCACCTGAAGCATTAGCCGCTCCAGGCTTTTATCTACCGCACCATCCTGTAGTTCGCAACGACAAGGCGACAACCAAGGTTCGTCCTGTGCTAGATGGTAGTGCCAAGACCGATACAGGCTTATCACTAAATGATGTCCTATATACGGGTTGCAATCTACAGGCTGATATATTTCATATACTTTTGAATGTTCGTGTTTATTACATTGCCTTTTGTGCCGATGTGAAACAAATGTATTTATGCATTTATACGAATGCCCCGCACCGCAAATATCAACGAATCTTATATAGATTTTCAGAAACCGACCCGCTCGAGGTTTTTGAGTTCACTCGAGTTACATTTGGGCTTCGGTCTTCACCATTTTTGGCGCTCCGCACGCTACGTCAACTCGCTAGCGATGAACGGCATAACTGGCCAACTGCGGCAGCCGTATTAGAGAGGGACATTTATACGGATGACGTAGCTTCATCTACTTCTTCTCTCGAGGAAGCAGTCAAGACAACTACCGATCTGATCCAGATTTTTAAAACTGGTGGGTTTGATTTAGTAAAATGGACCTCCAACTCGCTGGAATTGCTCGAACATATTCCCGAGTCGCACCGTCAATCTGAATGCATTTCCTTCGACGATGGAAATACATTTAAGATATTAGGTTTGCGTTGGTTACCCGCTCAGGATACCTTTGTTTTTGAAATATCAAGTCCCCCACCTGTTTGTACTAAACGCGCCATTTTATCCGCTACCGCTCGGTTGTACGACGTCTTAGGACTCGTCGGCCCTATAATTCTTTTCGCTAAATTAATCATTAAAGAACTTTGGTTTTTAAATCTCGATTGGGACGATATACCCCCTTCTCGCATTGTTAAAATATGGCAACAATACTTATTAGAATTACCGCACATAACTAGTTTATCATTTCCACGCCATCTAGGTATAGAAACCGGTTCTATGGTTTCCTTAGTCGCATTTTCAGACGCGAGCGAATCCGCATACGGCTGTGTGATTTATTTGCACGTCGTAAATGACGATAAATCGCCTATTACTTCACTAGTGTGCTCCAAATCGCGTGTTGCATCCGCTAAACCTAAAATCACTCTCGCACGCTTGGAATTAAACGGAATACTTTTAATGTCGCGACTTCTTAAAACCGTTTATGACACTTTGTCTAAACGACATAAAATTGAAAATATTTATGCTTTTTCGGACTCTGAAGTAGCACTCTGTTGGTCTGTTGCTTCGCCACACAGATTTAACACTTATATTGCCAACCGCATCTCTCAAATTCAGGAAAATATTTCTCCTGAAAACTTATATCATATCGCTGGTTTACATAACCCCGCAGACTGCGTATCTCGTGGGCTCACGCCTTCGCAGCTCATTCAACATGAGTTGTGGTTTAAGGGTCCATCCTGGCTTTCCTTGCCTAGACACGACTGGCCTATACAACGATTTTCACCCAACCGCTCTTCATTACCGGAAGAAAAAACCGTTTCGCACGTGACTACAGTCACAGATACTGATAACCCACTTTTAAAATTAGCTTCAGAGTGTTCCACTTGGGAAAAGCTGCTGGAAGCTAATGTTTTTTCGCTTCGATTTATAAAAAAATTGCCGCAAAACGATACAATCACCGCTGAAGATTTAAATACAGCTGAATTGGAAATAATTCGCGCGATCCAGTCTAAATACTTTTCCGAAGATATTAAGAATATTTCTAAAGGTCAACCGTGTTCGGCCAAGTTAAGGAAATTGTTTCCATTTTTATGTAACGGACTTTTACGTGTCGGAGGTCGCTTATCGAATTCGTCACTAGAATATTCTTCAAAACATCCGATTTTACTTCCCGGGCAAGGACATATTGTTAAATTATTAATTGAATTTTATCACCGCGACAATTGTCATGCCGGGCCGCAGTTATTAATTTCGATATAAGATCCAAATATTGGATTATTTCCGCTAGACGTGTGGTTCGACAGTACATACACAAATGCAATGATTGCTTTCGAGTTAACCCTAAGCCTACGTTTCCGCTTATGGCCGATTTGCCTAAATGCAGATTAGAGCAATGCAAAGCGTTTTTACATACGGGCGTCGATTACGCAGGCCCGCTTTACATTACTCCTTACCGCAAACGGGGCGTACGAAGTGTAAAAGCTTATATTTGTATTTTTATTTGTCTCGTAACAAAAGCGGTGCATATCGAATTAGTATCCAACTTAACTTCTGCTTCGTTCATCGACGCATTTAAACGATTCATATCGCGAAGAGGTCCTTGTAATTTCTTATATAGCGATAACGGGACTAATTTTGTCGCTTCCAAAAAGTATTTTAATGAACTTCATGAGTTTTTACAAACCGCTGATTATTATCAGAGTTTTAATCATGAACTCGCGAAGAACCGTATCACGTGGCGAATGAACCCTCCTGCAGCAAGTCACTTCGGAGGGATATGGGAAGCGAACGTTAAGAGTATCAAGTCGCTTTTATTTCGTACAATCGGCAATCAAGTTCTCACCTTTGAGGAGATGTCGACCATTCTTATTCAAATTGAGGCAGTGCTAAATAGCCGTCCTCTTTATGTTTTGAGCTCTGACCCATCAGAGCTATTAGCACTTACTCCCGCGCATTTTTTGTCTACTTCTCCGCTAGAATGTTTACCCGCAGCCGACTTATCCGAACAACGAACAGATCTGTTGTCTCGTTTCTCCTTAATGGATTCGATAGTTCAATCATATTGGAAACGATTTAAGTCGGAATATTTACATAATTTGCAACAACGCGAGAAATGGAATACTCCGTGTAACCCAATCACAGTCGGTACCGTAGTGTTGTTAAATGTAGATAACGCTCCACCCTTGCAATGGCCATTGGGGATGGTTACCAATGTATACCCTGGTAAGGATGGTGTTGTTCGCGTAGCGGAAGTAAAAACTAAGACCGGTACTTATAAACGACCAGTAGTGCGGTTATGCCCGCTTCCGACTCAATAGTCAATTTATCTTTAGGTATACATATTTTAGCTCATAATATTAAATAGCTTACGTTAGATAAGTTTAGTTTAGAAATTTCATTATATTTACCCGCTCTAGTAACTAAATACCCGCTATTTGAAGTTGCTAATATAGCTATTTTCTAGCTTTTCTAACCTTATTTTTTTTTTTTTTTGAAGGATTTCTTCAAGGCTGGGGGGGATGTTGGATTTCGTATTCGCTTATAATTTTCATTGTAGGGTAGAAGTAGAAATGACTTGCAAAATGCGTCACTATCCTACCGTATCCCATCCTTTTCCCACATGCACACCTGGACTATCGCTGTCCTTGTCACCGCCGACGGTGACTGTGAGAAGACCCTCGTCCACTTGAACGAGAGTAGCGTTACTAAGAACATGCTCCCTTATTAATTTATTATAAAATTTACGGTTTGCGAATTGCCGCGAGTGTATTTACGAACTATTGTCTAGAACACTACGGAAAGTGCGTGTTTATGTGGTAAACGGCGTCTGCGCGCCCCCTCGTGCGCTGCCCTGAACTTAGCAAGGACTCGAACCTTCTGCCGACCCACGTGGAGGAAGATATTGAGACGGCGAATCTACAGGTCAGTGGTGTTGCATGGTTCCTGCCAAATTCCTTTGTCCATATTCACAGCTTCGTCGTCCTAATTCGTGTCGCATTTGCAAGGTCAGATTTACCTACGTACTTCTACAACCCCGCAATAATACAGTCCACTATCAAACCAGCTCCCAGCGTCTGGGATAAACGCAATATTTCCGCACAAGTAATTGGTGTAAGGCGCCACCAAATATTTTCTTAAGCTGTTCTATTTCTTTCTATTGCCCTCTGTGCAATCTTTGTGCAGTAGTCTAAAAATTTATCTCTGTTTTTTCCCCGCATCACTTCCCCAACTGTCTCTATACTTAGTTTCATTTGCAGTGCCTGTTCCAATGAATATCTGTCCGCGGCGTGTACGGGGCATTCAAGAAGCAGGTGTGGCACAGTTTCTTCCACGTCTGGGTCGCAGATGCACGATGGACTCCCCTTGCACTTGAATCGATTCAGGTACTCGGAGAATCCACCGTGCCCCGTCATAATCTGTGCCCTGATGTTGGTGATTTCCACCTTCCGTATTATTCTATACGCCGCCACCGCATCTGGGAAAAAGATCTTTGTGATCTTTGCGGTTTCGCCGGACCGGTACCTCCGATTCCATTCGTCAAGCGTCCCCATGCGTATGTGGCGCTTGACGAATGAGATCGGACATAGATCATAGTCCGGTTTTTTCTTCAAGTTCATGGCGGCCTCTTTCGCCAGCAGATCCGCTCTCTCGTTGCCTTCCAACCCTGCGTGAGCCTTTATCCAGAACAAGGATATGACCTTGTTCTGGAGAGATGCAGCTGTAATATTCTGTCTGGCCTCTACTGCCAGGGGGTGAAGGCAACTGGGGTTTTTCACGGTCAAAAGAGCCGCCATGGAATCGCTGAAGATCCCAAAGCTAGGCGCCGTACTTTTCCTGATTTCCCGCGTTGCTCGGCCTCAGCCTGGTAAACCGTACAGTAATTCGGCAGCGCTAACTTGAGGGCGCGCGTCTCGGTGTCTCCGTTCCATATGGACAGAGCTGCTCCGACACGCCCCCCAATCTTACTACCGTCGGTGAAGATTTTCACTTGTTGGTCCGAATTAGCGCTGACTTCTTCCTGGTTTACCAGGCTGACAATCTGCAAGTCGCTTTGCTCCGCAGGATGCGGGGATTCTAGTGCAGAGGACATTTGCTCTACCTCTCTGTCCCCCAATATGGTCTGTGGCACCCCTTTCCTGGCTTTGTACAGCGATGCCACCTCCTGGATTCTAAGATCCAGGGGGAGTATTCCGGCTAGAAGGAGCACAGAGTTTAGGGAAACAGTTCTGTATGCCCTACACATTTTCTGTGCTATTCCCCGCTGTACGACGCCCAGCTGTTTGATTGTTCCCAGTTTGTTAGCGGCTTCCGCCCATGCACTGGCGGCGTATAGAATTATTGGTTCCACCGTAGCCACGTAGATTATTTTAACTATTTCTGGATTTAGACCCCAATTTACTTTTGCGGCTCTGCTCAGTTGTTTGTGGACTGCGATGGCCTTACGACATACCTCGGAGATGTGCGCGTTAAACGTGAGCTTGTCGTCGATAGTGACACCTAGTATTTTAATTTTATGAGACATTGCAATGTCGACCCCGCCCATGCTCAAGCGTGGGGCGTCGTATTTTAAGTTGTTTGTAATGACCATTGCACTGGTCTTGTGTGGTGCAAAGTTTAGTTTGTTTTCAACGCCCCACGCCCGAACACGTTCGAGGGCAGCATTCGCCTGTCTCTCTATTTCCAGTGCCGTGTCACCATCGAATACCAGGATCACGTCATGAGCAAAGGCTTGCGCGTAGTCTCCTCTTCTCTCGAGGTCTTTAAGGAGGGGGTCCAGTACGAGATTCCAAAGAATGGGGCCTCCAATTGAACCTTGGACGCAGCCTTTTTCCGTGCTTCTCTCATGCTCAGCGCCGGCGTACCTCACCCGTACCTTCCTGTCGCGCAGGTAACTGTCGATGACCCTTCTCAGGTTGACCGGACACCTTTCCTCAGCCAGTCGGACTCTTATAGCAGGCCACCAGGCATTGTCGAAGGCTCCCTCTAGGACCAGCGATATTAATGTTATTATTTTCTTTTGTTTCAGCTTGCAGCGTATTTTTTGCATAAGGGTATAGAGGGAGTCTTCGGTACTCCTTTGTGGCATGAATCCGTACTGGCGAGTACTCATCCTCGGTGTAATGTAGAACCTGAGTCGGGCCACCAACATTTTCTCATAAATTTTCCCGAGTACCGGCAACAAGCCGATCGGGCGGTACGCCTTAGGTGTTGTGTAGTCCGTTTTCCCTGGCTTCCGTAGTACAACCACTGTTGCCTCTTTCCACGCTCTGGGGAAGTGATTGCATGCGAGGCATCTGTTCAGGATTGCCAGGAAAATTTCGGGGTCTTTGCTGATAGCACGGTAGCAAATATCGGCTGTGAGGCCGTCCATTCCTGGAGTCTTTTTTGGGTTGAAAGACTCGCTCGACGCCTTTAGTTCGGCTATAGTGAATGGAGGGTCGTATGGCTCACCATTTTCCCCTTCATTCACTGATTCTGCCTCTAGTCTGACACGGCTGTGGTGAGGGTTGTCCGCAGCTGGGTGGTCCTCTGGATACAGGGTCTCTGCTATGTATCGGGCGGACTCTTCTGCATCCAGCACTTCCCCGTCTTTTACCAGCGGCGGCTCTTCCACCCTGCTCGATGTCCTTCCTATAACCCTAAATATCCCCTCCCATACCCCTTCCCTATCCTGGGAAGGGACGACCCAGACCAAACTTTTTTTTTTTTTTTTTTGGGCTGTGCCGCTTGGGCTTATGCTCTTTTTTCTAAATCTTATCGCTATACAATTCACTATTTACCCACCACCTTAACAACCTACATTTTTTTATGTTTTTGTACTTACATTCTATCTTATGCTAGTATAATTATATTCTATGACGCTAAGTTCTTACATAGTTATTATGTCAGTACTTATTTATTACTTAAACTAAGGTTACATTCTCACTCTTTAATAATAATATTTCTTTTTAAATTTGCGTGTATGATGTACAATATATTCCATAATATACGGTCATCATACTTTTGTTACTTGTTTCTCTTTACGACTGTTTCTACTAGTTTTAAGCAATATTCCATAAACTTTTTCCTTCTTTTGTCCAACATAATACATTTTATATTTTCTGTTGTAAGTTTTGTATCCAGTATTTGTTCAATTTTGTATCTTTCATATCCAAACACTGGGCACTCCAAGACAATGTGAGGGACGGACTCTTTTACACTTGGGTCACAAGTGCATGAGGGACTCTCCTTACACTTAAAACGGCATAAGTATTCAGAGAATCCCCCATGGCCGGTCAACAATTCAGTGCTCAGGCATGTCGGTTCGAACTTGCGAATCACACTGTATGCCGCGATCACATCCGGGAAGAAGAGTTTCGTGATTCCGGCTACTTCTCCAGACTTATATCTCGCGTCCCATTCGCGAATCGACTCCAGTCGGAGCTGTCGCTTCGCAAATGAGACGGGAAACAAATCGTAGTCCGGTTTTCTCTTGCTTGATGCTGCAGCGGCAGCCTTGGCAAGCTGGTCAGCCCTTTCGTTTCCCTCCAGTCCTACGTGTGCTTTTATCCAGAACAGAGATACCACTTTGTTCTGTCGAGATGATTCTGAAAGGTTCTCGCGGGTTTCTACAGCTAGTGGATGGAGGGAGCCGAGGTTAGTGACCGTTTGTAATGCCGCCATTGAATCGCTGTAGACCCCAAATGTGAGTGCACCGTGCTTCTTTATTCGCCTTGTGGCTTCGCAAACAGCCAGTAATTCCGCTTGATAGACTGTGCAGTATGACGGCAAGCAAAGCTTGACAGTCAGTGTTTCCGCTTCGCCTTCCCACATGGACAGCGCTGCGCCAACCCTTCCCCCAATCTTGCTGCCGTCTGTGTAGATCTTAACTGCACAACCACCATTTGCGTCCATGTCATTCTGGTCTCTAAGGCATGTCAGCTCAAGGTCTGCGACTGTTGCAGGGTGTGGCGCCTCTGTTACTGGCATCAATCGCTCGATCTCTCTGTCCCCTAGCTCCCCCTTCCTGATCCTGCATAGTGAGGCTACCTCGCGTACACGAAGATCAAGCCGGAGCACTCTCGCCAGAACCAGTGCCGAGTTTAGAGAGACCGTGCGATAAGCCTTGCACATTTTTTGCGCGAAGCCCCTCTGCACAGTTCCGAGCTGTCTTTGCACTCCCAGTTTTCCGGCCGCCGATGCCCAAACGCTCGCCGCATACAAAATGATGGGTTCAACGGTCGCTGTATAGATCGTGCGTATGACTTCGGGATGCAGGCCCCAACTCGCCTTCGCTGCTCTTGCGAGCTGTTTGTACACGTTTATGGCCTTCCTACAAACGTCTGTTACGTGTGCATTAAAAGTGAGCTTTTCGTCAAACGTCACACCCAACATCTTAATTTGCTTGGACATTCCAATGTCCACCCCGCCCATGCTCAGGTGCGGAGTGTCAAATTTAAGCTTACCCGAATGTTTTTTGTGTGTAGTTTGTTGATGGTGTTCTGTGTAGTGGTTATATAAGGTTCTATTTCTTGGTCACCCTCGAAATAGACCGATAACACCCCCAGACGAAGTTGGCCCACCTTCAGCAGTACGGCAGCGATATTCTCGGTAACAAGCTGAGGGTCATGAATGACCTCTATATTGCTGCCGAAGATGACGATCGCTGCTTTTACTGGTTTTTGGCGGTTGAGGCTGCACTGGATGACTTGGGTGCCTGGGCTTTGTTTCATAACACCAGTCCTTCCTACGTAGGGTTCTTGGACTAGTGCTACAGAAAATCCCTTGGCCTGAGCCGCCAGATGCAGTTCGTTTGTGGCCAACTTGGAGCGTTGGAGATTCACCTGGATGAACGGTAATCTCGCTGTCGGTCTAGTTGAGTTATGGAGGGTGACTGGTTGTGGTGTGTTGTCTTGGTCGCCCTTAGCAGTAGGTGACGCGCGATCTCGCTATGCTGTCCCATTTGTGGCGTTCCTGGCAGTCTTCGCTGTACGCCGTGTGTGCCAGGTCGCTTCCCGTCTTCTGGGCTAACTTGCAGTTGGTGCAAGTGGGTTGTAGGCCATCCGCCCTAATGGGACAGTCCCTTCCGTTGTGTGAGCCACTGCAGTAGCTACACGTCTCTTTTTCAGCCTTGCATATGGACTTGTTATGACCATATCCTTGGCACTTAGAGCACTGAACTAGAGGGGACTGGTCCTCAATTGGGCACCGCTTTATACCCACGTGCACCTTCCGCGCTTGTGTGAGGGTCAGCCAGAGCTTCGGCGATACCTCCAGAACGGGATGGCACTCGAGGTTGTTACGCGCGCGCTTTCTGTAACGCACCCTGGCGGTCTGTTCATCTACAGCAACGTTTTGCAGAACGTCCTTGTTCTGCACCTTCAGAAGATCGACGATCTCCCCGTCGCTGTAGCTGGACATAACGCCTTTGATGCATACCAAGGGGTTTTGTGGTTTGGGCTCCTGAACCTTGAGCCCGCCGCTGGATTTAAATTGGGCTTTCACCAGATTTAGGTCCGATTTACTGGCGCACCTCAGGACCACTTTCTGGTTCCGCGCCTTACGGACCGTATCCACACGGGCTCCGCTCTTCTTAAGGTCCAGGGCTGTCCTGATCCTCTCGATCACGTTATCCCCAGTGTGTCGGGGATCTGTCGACGAGACGATCAGGGTGTGGTTGGGTTGAGAAGTGTTCGGTTTCGGGGGCTTTGGCGTGTTGGCAACCTGGGCAAAGGTTTTTGGCCCTTGATGTGGCAGCGGTGGTCTGTCCGCTCTGCCCAGGTCTGCTACCCCTTTCTCTATAGACTGGAGAGTCTTTTTTACTTCCACAACTGCGAGTTCCGCATCCAGGCTGGGCCCTGTCGGCGCCTGAGTTGGCTGTTCGCGGTCTCGCAGCACTCGGATGTCCGCCGAAACGATCTCCAGTCTCTCTGCTATTGGTTGCAGTTGTTCCTTGATGTTTTGTTGTGGTGCTGGTGGTGGTGGGGGAGGTGTCTTTGGTGATTTGGTCATATCTTGGATGAGGGCCTGTAATTTTTTGACACCCTCTTCGAAGATGATGGTAGTCAGCACGCCCGTCTCCGACGTCCGGCTGCTGGTATCGTCATCTTTTGGCTGTGTCAGGTCGGCTTTGATGTTGTCTATCACCTTTTGGAGCACGTCTAGCTGGTTGGACACGCTGGTGAGATTAGTGTCGAGGCGTTTGAGACCTTCACCCATCGAATCCCAGTTTGAATTCCCCGGTGCTCTGTCTCCTAACAGCCTGGTCCTCTCATGCTCCTGGATGTTTTTAAGGCTCGCCGCCTTAATTTCGTCTTTGGCCTCCTTGATTCCCTTGAAGGCTTCAAGGGTCTCATGGCCCAGCCATTCCCTAATGCCCTTGGCCTCCC
The DNA here is from genome assembly GCA_916610215.1 of Omphaloscelis lunosa. Taxonomy (NCBI): domain Eukaryota; kingdom Metazoa; phylum Arthropoda; class Insecta; order Lepidoptera; family Noctuidae; genus Omphaloscelis; species Omphaloscelis lunosa. The sequence goes on from OU744249.1 coordinate 23,932,662, forward strand.
TATTTGTGTCAGTGAGATCCGATCTCATCAGGGAGAGCTCGACCTTGAACGCCATCAACTCCCGAGAGTGAGCTCTCTCGACCCGCACAAGCTCTTGTGCGTGTCGAGAGCGCTCCTTCTCGAGGTTGTATTTGTGGCGGGCTCTGGAGTCGGCAAGGGAGAGGACTGTCTCGTACAGGCCCTGGAGACACTCGTGGGCTGAGGTCTTACATTCCCTCCGCATATTCCCCGCAGCCTCCAGCGCGTCCTTACCTCGTTGCAGGAGCTCGTTCGCTTCCCTTGTAGCGAGGTCCATCTCCACTCCTGTCCCCCTTCTCGGTGTTCGGTACAGGAGGCTCTGCCGCTCGGGTCGGTTTGACTGACCCGCGGAAGACGCGACCGAACTTTCCTCGTCTGAGATGATCTGACGGGGGGGGGAGATACCGCACTGCTCCCATTGAATAACAACCTCCGAGACTCTTGTGCACTCTGCGGCTGGAATCTCGGAGAAGTTGGTTGAGGCGACTGACGGTGGTAACGAGCCGGCTGAACCCGGCTCCGATGTCGCCTTCGGCACCTTGGGCGGCTCTGATGGACACGCCGCCTTTTCTGATGCTACGGACTTGGCGGTATTTTTAAGAACTTTCTCCCTGAGGGACTTGGACACCTTGGAGACGGTTTCCATGGTCGGCTTGCGGGTGGATGATTTTGAAGACATTATTGATGTGTACTTATAAGTAACTTAATATAATTTAATAATTTACAAGAATAACAATTAGAGGTAGTTAACGGTGTTTTTTTTTATGTAATTTTTTTTTGTTTTTTTTTTTTTTTTTTTTTTTTTTTTTTTTGTTTTTTGGAACTAAGAACTCACGGTTGCTTCAGCTGATGGTCTGCTTCCGCTGTCCAGTGAGGAGCCCGATCTGCTTTCCGAACTCGGTGGTCAGAGTTCGGGAACTCGGATGGTGTGAGTCCTGGTGTGTGTTGATGGTGGTGTCCCGTGGTGTTTCCGAAGTTGATGAGTGGTTTCTTCGATTGTGGGCAAAAATGAAGAAATCTGACGGGGCCAATTGAAGGAGCTTTTGATGCCCTTTCAATTGAGCCCAACCTCGGCTTTGTAGCTCCAACGGTTGCGGAGTTAGGCCAAGGGGGGGTGAGGTAGCCCTGAGAGGGGGTCGGGGGGAGAGGGTCTCGCGGGGAGGTTAGGGGGGTGAGAGGGGTGGGGGGGGGAGTCTGTCCCGTGGGGATGTTAGGGGGGGTGAAGGGGTTGGGGGGACGTACTTGGACGTTCGTGGAGGGGGGTGCCTCAAGGTAGAGGGGGTAGGATGGTACTAAAGGTGAGGGGGGAGGTGATGAGTGGGGGGTGAGATGGGGATGAAGGGTGGCCCGGTGGCTGTGGCTAGGACTTGGTATTCCAAGTTGAATGAGCCCAAACTCGGGGGGGGTAGGTTAAAGGGGTAAGGAGTTCCTTCAGGGCTTACCTGGTGGTTCGTTGTGGAGTCGTCACGCTGGCCTGCAGACCTTAAGATGATTCCTCGGCCGGCTTCGGAGTCTCCAGGGATCGCTGTACGTGCGTCACGCCTCGTGTATGAAAGCACGTGGTGGTAAATGTAAGGTTATTCTAACCTCAAACCACGTGTTTTTGGCGAAATTTGGTACCTGATAGCTCCCTGGTCCGTGATCCGATTTCACTGTTCTTGGTGCCGATGGATAAGCCTATCTGGCGGTCTTCTGCACAATTGTAGGCAAAGCGACTCCACTAACCTTTACTGAGTTATTAACCCCTAAAGTTATGAGGGTTCTGCTCCGCAACCTGATGATGTAGGATGTTGCCCACAATAATCCCGGCTTTTCGTCACTTCACTAACACACAGGAGCACTTTTTACACACGTAGCTCAACGCGTCTATTTTTCGTGAATTAATTACGCGGAGCTGATGTTAATCGTGTCGTCTTAGAACGGATACTGGGTTAGGTTAGGTTAGGTTAGGTTAGGTTAGGTTAGGTTAGGTTAGGTTAGGTTAGGTTAGGTTAGGTTAGGTTAGGTTAGGTTAGGTTAGGTTAGGTTAGGTTAGGTTAGGTTAGGTTAGGTTAGGTTAGGTTAGGTTAGGTTAGGTTAGGTTAGGTTAGGTTAGGTTAGGTTAGGTTAGGTTAGGTTAGGTTAGGTTAGGTTAGGTTAGGTTAGGTTAGGTTAGGTTAGGTTAGGTTAGGTTAGGTTAGGTTAGGTTAGGTTAGGTTAGGTTAGGTTAGGTTAGGTTAGGTTAGGTTAGGTTAGGTTAGGTTAGGTTAGGTTAGGTTAGGTTAGGTTAGGTTAGGTTAGGTTAGGTTAGGTTAGGTTAGGTTAGGTTAGGTTAGGTTTTTTTTTTTTTTTTTTTGATTTGGCAGGAGTGGGAAATCCTCATGGACGCCCAGACTGCCTCACTGGTGAGCCAGTCTGGGCAGTGCCGGACTCTTACCGGCTAAAACCCACTCCTGCCTTTCTAAGTGTCCCCCTGACATAGTCAGAGACCTTTTTAATATGGTTTTTATATTAGTGTACATTTATTTTTATATTTTTCTGAATTTTAATAAAGTTTTACAATTTGAAATTACATCTTTGTTTTATTTATTTCTAGAATTTATGTTTTGTTTTCTTATTTAAATATCTATTTATTTATTCTATGCTTGTTTCATATATAAACTTATATATTTAAAGCATAGCTTTATGTTTCCTTATTTCTAATTATTACTCTTTTGGCTATTGCAATGCTGTATTCTAACAAAATTTCTCGAGACTTTCTGTTTTTCATTAATTCACATAAATTATTTTTGTTTATCACTGTCGTCAATTCCATTTCCGCATTTAATCTCTCCGCTCCAAACACGGGACATTCCGTCAAAATATGAGGGACCGACTCCAGTACATCCGGCTCACAGATGCACGATGGGCTCACCTTACACTTAAATCGATGCAAGTATTCGGAGAACCCACCGTGCCCTGTCAAGATCTGTGTTGTCACTCCGGTTGGCTTCACTTTTTTGACAATTTTGAAGGCATCGATCGCGTCCGGGAAGAAGATTTTTGTTGTTGAGGCTGTTTCGCCATTCTTGTATCTCCGATTCCATTCGTCGAGCGACCCCATTCGGATTTGCCGCTTGACGAATGAAACCGGGCAAAGGTCATAGTCCGGCTTCTTTTTAGATTTAAGTGCAGCCTCTTTCGCAAGGTGGTCTGCGCGTTCGTTGCCCTCTAGCCCGGCGTGAGCCTTTACCCAGAACAAGGAAACATCTTTGCTCTGTGATAAGGCCGCGCCCACGTTTGCTCTCGCCTCCACCGCCAGGGCGTGGAGGGAACCTTGGTTTGTGACTGTTTGAAGTGCTGCCTTTGAGTCACTATAGATTCCGAAGGTTCCCTCTTTGCGCTTGAGGATTTCCCTCGTGGCTACGCATATGGCCAGGAGTTCCGCCTGGTAGACCGTGCAGCAAGACGGCAAGCTAAGCTTTATGAACTTGATCTCGGTCTCACTGTCCCACAGTGACAGTGCTGCTCCGACCTTGCCCGCGATCTTGCTGCCGTCGGTGAAGAACCGAATCGCCTGGTTGTTGTGGGTGTCCACACGGGACTGGTCCTCCAGACTCACGAACCCCATGGCCATATGTTTCGCCGGATGTGGCATCTCCACAAATGCCACCACACGCTCCACCTCCCTGCCTACAAGGGCTGGCCGGGGCACCCCTCTCTTTGCTTCATACAGAGCCGCTGCTTCTTGTATTCGGAGGTCGAGGGGGAGTATCCCAGCCAGCACCAGAGACGCGTTCAGCGAAACGGTGCGGTAGGACTTGCAGAGCTTTTGGGCAAATCCTCGTTGGACCGTGTTCAGCATCTTCTGCACTCCTATCTTTTTTGCTGCCGGCGCCCAGGCGCCTGCCGCGTACATCACCACCGGCTCCACCGCTGCCGTGTAAATACACCGTATGACCTCCGGATGCAGACCCCAGCTCACTTGAGCCGCTCTAGATAGCTGCTTGTAGATGTTTGCAGCTTTTCTACATACGTTTGCGACGTGGGTGTTGAAAGTGAGCTGGTGGTCGATTGTGAGCCCCAGTATTTTTATTTCTTTAGACATGCCAATGTCAACCCCGCCCATGCTCAGAAGTGGGACATCGTACTTTAGCTTCCTGGTTACCACCATTGCACAGGTTTTTTGTGGTGCAAACTTCAGCTTATTTCGGATGCCCCACCTCCGAACATACTCGAGGGCAGCATTGGCATGTCTTTGAACCTCCAATGCTGTGTCACCGTCGAAGATCATAACGACGTCATCGGCGAAAGCCTGGCAGTGATCTCCCCGCTCTTCCAGCCCCTTAAGCAAAGGGTCCAGCACCAGATTCCAGAGGATTGGACCGCCAATAGACCCCTGTACGCACCCCTTATTTGTATGCCTTTGGCATTCTGCTCCAGCGTACCTAACTCGGACCCTTCTACCAGCCAGGTAGCTGTCCAGCATCCGTCTGAGATTCACCGGGCACCTTTCCTCAGCCAGTCTGGTCCTGATTGCCGGCCACCATGCGCTGTCAAAGGCTCCCTCTATGTCAAGCGATACAACAGTGATCAGCTTCTTTTGGTTCAGCTTTGTTTTGATATGTTGTATCATGGTGTAGAGGGAGTCCTCGGTGCTCTTCTGGGGCATGAAGCCAAACTGACGAGTACTCAACCGCGGGATCAGATGCCACTTCAACCTAGCTACCAACATTTTTTCTAGGATTTTTCCCAGGACTGGCAGGAGGCCGATCGGTCTGTAGGACTTTGGGGTGGTGTAGCAGTCCTTATTTGGCTTTCGGAGTATCACCACTGTGGCCACTTTCCAGGCTCCGGGGAAGTGGCCAAACTCAAGACACTTGTTGGCCAGTGCAAGGAACATCCCCGGGTCCCGGGATATGGCTTGAGCACAGATATCGGCTGTGAGACCGTCCGCCCCGGGTGCCTTCTTCGGGTTGAAACTTTCCACCGCGGTTTTTAGCTCCTGAAGTGTAAACGGTGGGTCATGTTGTTCATCATGCGCCCACTCGTTTACACGACTGGCCGCTTCTCGCGTCCGACGGTGGTCATCGTTGTCTTCCTCTTCCAGGTCTTCGGGGTAGAAAGTCTCCGCCAGCAGTGAAGCCGAATCCTCAGCATCGAGTGACACCCCATCCTTCACCATCGGCAGGTCCTCGTGTCGTTTGGCAGTCCGTCCCATAACCCTGTATATTCCTTCCCAAACTCCTTCCTTATCTTGTTTTTCGCAGAACCCCTTCCAACTTGTGATCTGCGCTCTTTTTGCTTGTAATTCATAGTTTTCCTTCATTTTCAGGTACTCTTCAACGACCTTTGCTCTCCGGACTGGTGCAGCGCATCTAATGCGGCGTCTCCTGGTGTTTACCTCTTTCATCATGTCAGCGAGCTCCTTAGACCACCACGGTATCTTAAGTAAATCGTTGATTTTAATTTTTTCTAAAGTTTCTTCGCAGGTTTCAGTAACGGTTCTTATATATTTGTTGACATTATTTTCAAGATCTATTTTATCATTTACTTTATTTATTTCTATTATATTTAAATTAGTATCTGTTCTTAATTGGGCCAATTTCTCATGAAATTGGCTCCAATTTGCTTTTCTAGTGTTGTAGATTCTGGTTGTTCTTTTAATATTTGTCCCTTTTGCTTTGTTAAGATTAATTTTGAATAAAATACCGTTGTGGTCCGAGCTTATGATGCCTTCCTCAACCCTCCAGTCCTCCACCAGGTCCAGCATATCCGTTGAGCACGCTGTTACGTCCACGAAACTGGCGTATGACCTTCCACCCCTGATGGTGTCAAATGTTGGCGTGCTTCCGATGTTGAGTACCTGCAAGCACATTTCTTCGAGCGTTCCCGACATTTCCTCGCCCCTGCTGTCTACAATCAAACTACCCCACCAGGTGCTCTTCGCATTTGCGTCGCCTCCCATTATAATTTTTGTGGGGCCCATTTCCTCACGAATCCGCATAAGGTGCTCCAGGTATGGCTGTATGGGTTGGTCCGGTTCAAAATAGAAGGAGACTACTGCAATTTCCCAGGCGCTGGTTTGGATCCTCACCACCGTGATGTTATTGGTGGTGAGTTTTGGACACTGTGTGACGTCAAGGTCATGATCGAAAACGACTATCGCCGCCTTCACAGTTCCACTTCCTTGTTCCGCGCACTGGTAGACTCTTGCTCCCCGGTAGTCTCGCATCCTTCTAACCCCACCCACATATGGCTCCTGGAGCAGTGCGAATGCGACCTTACGCTCGCTAGCAACTATCATGAGCTCTTGAGTCGCAAGGTTCTTTCTCTGCAGATTCGCTTGGATAATTTGGTAATTTGTGCTGACAACAGGGTGTGTTGAGATTTTGGTCGGGCAACGTTTACTGTTTCCGGGAAAAGCTGGCACCACCTTAGCAGTACGCCACCGACAGCCGCGCCAATGCGTCCCACTTCACGCGTATCGGGCACTCGCTGTCGAAGGCGTTGTGGTCGGTCTTCGCCATCTTGGCCAATAGACAATTGTGGCACCTCGGTGCCTCCGCTGCCAGCCGTGACGGGCAGTCAGCCCACATGTGGGGGTCACCGCAATGGATGCAGAGGTCGGCGGAATGAGTGCACAGTTTTCGGCTGTGGCCGTAGCGCAAACAGCGAGTGCACTGCACCAGTGGTGACTGGTCCTGCACTCGCACTCGCTGTAGGTCAATGTGCACGCATCCCACCATAGTCAGCCTCTGCCACACCGTAGGAGACACCTGCAGAATGACATGGCACATGTGAGGGTTCCTCGTCCTGCGACGGTACTTCACCCCCAGCCTCAAATCCTCCGCAGGTATGTCCCCGATCAGATGGGTGTTTTGCCGCTGCAGGGCTTGGATAACCTCCACATCAGAGTGACAGGAGAGGACGTCCTTCATGACGACTAGTGGATCCTTGTTCTTGATCTCCTCCACTACCAGACCGCCCGCCCTTTTTATCCGGTCCGTCACCTTAGTGAGCTCTTCTCTGGTCCTGAAACCGACCACCACTTTCTGGTCCCTTGCCCTTCGCAGCCGTTCCACTCTAGTGCCCTCGTTCCTGGCATCGACGGCCGTCCTGAGCTTCTCAACAACCTCTTCACCAGTGTCTTGATCATTAACAGATGATACGACCACCGAATGAAGAGGCTCTTGGATGTAATGCTTTGCGCCGGCGGCCATCTCCGCGAAAGTTGGACCCTGGCCTGCGACGTAGCGAGGGGCCCCCTGCAGACGCTCCGACAGAGCCCGTGTATGCTGTTTGCATTCCTCCAACGCCTGGTTATGCTGTTGGAGGTTCGCCATCAGCTGTTTCATGAGCT
>OU744249.1:23945000-23952918 GCA_916610215.1 Omphaloscelis lunosa
TTCCTTCGTATACCTAGCTTTTTCGTAGCGGGATACCAGGCTCCAGCCGCGTACGTGACTATCGGTTCAATCGTGGCAGTGTAAATAATTTCTATAACCTCCCTATTGAGACCCCAGCTGACTTTTGCCGCACGTGCCAGTTTTTTATAAACTTCCGCCACCTTCTTGCAGACGTTCTTGGTGTGTTCGCTGAACGTCAATTTTTCGTCTATAGTCAGCCCTAGCAACTTCATGCTCCTAACCATACCAATGTCGACCCCGGCCATGCTCAGAATTGGAGTGTCGTACTTAAGCTTGTTAGTTATTATCATCGCACAGGTTTTGTGCGGTGCAAACTTAAGCTTATTTCTGACGCCCCAGCTCTGAACCTGGGCGAGGGCTGCATTGGCAGTCCTGGAGACTTCAGCCGCTGTGTCACCATCCACGGCCAAAACTATATCGTCTGCAAAAGCCTGAACAAAATACCCCTTTTTTGCTAAATCGTGCAATAGCGGGTCCAGTAGAAGGTTCCACAGAATGGGACCACCAATTGACCCTTGGACACAGCCCTTGTTAGTCTCTCTCATACATTCCTCCCCAGCATACCTTACTCTTACTTTTCTGCCGTTGAGGTAACTGTCAAGTAGCCTCCTGGTGTTCACCGGGCACTTTTCCTCAGCCAGCCTGACCTTGATTGCTGGCCACCAGGCGCTATCGAAGGCGCCCTCTATATCCAACGACACCAGGACAATTAGCTTCTTCAGCCTCAACTTGTCCTGCAGGTGCTTTATTAGCGTATAGAGGGCGTCCTCGGTGCTCTTCTGTGGCATAAAGCCAAACTGTCGAGTGCTAAACCGCGGCACAAGCTGCCACTTGATCCTCGCCACTACCATCCTCTCAAGAACTTTTCCCAAGACCGGCAGGAGACCTATGGGTCTATATGACTTGGGGTTTGTGTAGTTCTCCTTGCCCGGTTTTCTGAGTACCACCACCGTTGCCTCTTTCCAGATGTCCGGGAAGTGCGCCAGTTCTAGGCATTTATTGTATAGAGCAAGGAAAGCTTCCGGGTCTTGGCAGATCGCTCGACCGCAGATATCCGACGTAAATCCATCCACTCCGGGGGCTTTCTTCGGATTAAAGTGTTCCACGGCTGTCTTTAGCTCCAGCGGTGTAAATGGTGGGTCATGGTATTCATCATGCTGCCATTTATTTACCCGTATGGCTGCTTCCCTGGTGAGCCTGTGGTCTGCATTGTCCTCTTCCGCTGTATCCTCTGGGTAGAAAATGTCGGCGAGCAAGGCTGCCGATTCCTTCGGGTTCAAAAATGTACCATTGCTCATTAGGGACAGATCTTCTTGTCTCCTGGTAGCCCCTCTGATGACTCTATATATACCCTCCCATAAACCCTCCCCATCTTGTTTTTCGCAAAACTCCTTCCAACTGGCCACTAGCGCTTTCTTGGCTTGGCACTCGTACTCTTCCTTAGCTTTCAGGTACTCGTCGACAACCATTGCTCTCCGGACCGATGCGGCATTACGGATACGGTTCTTCTTTGTTACGACTTCCTTTTTCTTCACAGCGAGCACTTCGGACCACCACGGAATGATAACTTTAGTTTTATTATTAATTTTTGGCATAGCTTTGTCACATGCCTTCTCAATTGCATTATTGTACCTTAATACCAATTCTTCTAGTTCATACTTGTTAACTATCTGATTTATACTGTCTAAGCTTATATTATTTTCAATTCTATATTCCCCCAATTTAAGTTTAAAAGTTTCCCAATTTGCTTTTTTTGTATTATACTTCCTTGTTGTTCTAGTTATGCTTATCCCTTTTTCCCTTTTTACTTTTACATAGAATATAATGGTGTTATGGTCCGAGCTCGTTGCCCCTGTATCGATCCGCCAGCCGTCTACCAGGTCAAATAAATCGAGAGAGCATGCTGTGACATCCACGTGGCTCTTGTATACTACGCCACCTCTTACCGTGTAAAAAGTCGGCGTATCTCCAGTGTTCAGTACCTGAAGCTCCAACTCTTCCAAGATCCCGGTCATCTCTTCTCCCCTGAGGTCTTCTATTGTACTTCCCCACCAGGTACTCTTTGCATTTGCATCTCCTCCTATTAGAAGTCTTCCGGTGCCCAACTCCAGCTTTATTTTGGTCAGATGATCCAAGTAAGGCCCTATAGGTTGGTCTGGCTCAAAGTAATAGGAGACTACCGTAATTTCCCAGGCTTTGGTCCGGATCCCCACCACGACGATGTTGTTGGTGGTGAGTTTCGGGTAAGGAATGATGTCCAAGTCATCGTTAAAGACGGCTATTGCCGCCTTTACTCTCCCACTTCCTTCAACCTCGCACTGGTAAATTCTCGCGCCGCGATAGCTCCTCATACCCCTAGCCCCTCCCACATACGGTTCCTGGATCAATGCCCACGCGATTTCTCGCTCACTAGCCTCTAAAAAGAGTTCGGAGGTTGCCAGTTGCTTCCTTTGTAGGTTGGCTTGGGCCACTGCATATCCTCTGGTTGGGGTGTACGCCCTGTCGCCAGTCTCAACTTTAGCAATATGCTACTCTGGCTCTGGCCAGAACCTCACATCTCTTTCTGACTGGGCATTCGTCACTGAACGCATTATGCTCAGTGTTTTCTTGCTTTGCATGCACACAGTTACAGCATGATGGGGTTGTTCCAGCCATCCATTCTGCACATTTTGCCCTCATGTGAGGGCCCCCGCAGTGACTGCACTTTTCCACTTGTTCTTTACAAAGCCGTCGTCCGTGCCCAAATCCTAGGCATAGGGAACACTGGACCAATGGAGTCTGGTCGGAAACTCGGATCCTTTGCAGATCAATGTGAACAGCCTGTCGATCCTGTAGTCTATTCCACAGTTTTGGGGAGACCCTGAGGGCAACATGGTGCATGTGGGGGTTTCTTGTTTTCTTTTTAAACAGTACCTCTACCCGGTCTTCTTCTTTCGTTAGATCCATGAACAAGTCCCTATTCTGGTTTCGAAGAGCCTTAATGACATCTTCGTCTGTGTTGTAGGTTAACACATCCCTTAAGAGCACTAATGGGTCCCTGTTCTTGACGTCCTCAACTTTTAACAACGTCCCCACGCTTGCCAATCTTTCCTTAATCCTTTCTCTTTCTTCTTCTGTTTTGCATCCCAGTACTATTTTCCTGTCTTTTGCTTTTCGGATTCTGTCCACTGTGACCCATCCCTCCTTCGCGTTTACTGCCTTTCTGATATGATCTATGATTTCCTCCCCAGTTTCAGTTTCCGAGGTGGAGGTGACCACAATGGAGTGGAGTGCCGTCTGCTTCGGTGGCTGCTTGATAGGCCGACTTGCCGCTACACTAGCGTAGGAGAACTTCTCCATATGCTCTTTGCTAGTTTTAAGTGCCTCTTTCAGACTATCGAGTTTCTCGCTATTCTCACGCAAGTTTCGGCTATGATCTTCCAGAGCTTTTTTAAGAGACTCCATCCCTACCCCCGTGTTGGAAACTACTTCTTTCTGTTCTTCTTCCGTTTGCGTTTGTGTCCCTTTTGTTTTTGTTATGATCTTTGGGGGTGGGGCTCTTCCTTTTTCCTGCTCAGATTCTTTAATGAGCTGGTAGAGCCGGTCTGCCTGGTCCTTGACCTCTTCTTTGATCTCCCTTTTCGTTGTTTTGGAATTGGTCATGTGGGCCTTTATTTTACTTAGGCATATTCTGGCCTCCGCAACTCTAGTTTTTGTTGCCGGCGGACTCAAGCAGACAATCTCGACGGATGGTCGTCTTGACGTTTCCAGTATCAATTTAAGAGGTACCTTTTCTGCCACCTTCTTTTCTGGGGTCTGGTTCCTTGCTGGCTTTCCGACTTCACTTTCACCCACACTTTTTCTGACACTTTGTGTGGAGGATCCTGCCTCTTCTGTGGCATTTGGTGAGTTTTTGTTTGCCAGATTTGCCGGCTTCTTGGCAGGTGTACGCAAGCCCAACATCTTGTCCTGTATGGATTCGGATTCAAACTAGTCCCACGTCAAAGGGGTATTGTATAGAGTACCCCAGTCTAATGTAGAACTATAAGTATGTATATGGTAAAGTGTATAAACAAACAATAACAATAAAAACACACAATAATATAATAAGATTATAAACAATCTTGTCAGTTTAACTTTACAAATTCCCTCTGTTTCAGATGGCTACCGGATCGCGTTCACGGCTGGGAGGCCAACAGGCGCACACCAGTTGAATGTACAAGTAACGCGAGCAGGTCAGTAGGACGTAAGTATATTTTTATTATTATTTTTATATTGCATTTTCCCACAGATGACTCTACCCAAACTGATGGATGGATGTTGAAGGAGTAGGGTGAGAAAGGGTAGAAGGCAGTCAGAATTTTTCTTGTCAATACCATATAACCTCTGTGAGAATACAAGCACATATATATATATACAGTCACAAATTGCAAGGAAAACAAAATTTTCAAAAGTTAACTCTACATAGAGTCGGTCCACACACAGTTAGAATTTAATTCGGCCATGCAGAGAAAACCGTGTCAACTTTTATTATAATACCCTACCTTCGTAGAGACTCTACCTAGAGACGCTCCGTTTTTACAGAGAGCCTATTGTCTGCTCTATCCCCAGCAGAAAATCCCTCTTGATTTGGATCAAGGGTTCGAGAGTTATGGCCAGAAATGTCTATGAAGGCAATTTCATCCCCAGAGACTAAGTCAAAGTACAAAATTTGGGGTAGGGGGATGAAACTTGGTCCAAATGATCGGAGGGGGTTCAAAGGGTTTGTCTTCTGTACAAACCGTGGGGGGGGTTGTTAGGGGGGGGGACCCCGTAAAAATGGTCAGAATTGGTCTAGGACGCTTAGTTTTCCTGTAAACTGAAAACACAGTTATCGTGCGGTTTGCAGGAAAGCCCGCGTTCAAATGAAAAAATCACAACTGAGTAAAGATTTGGTAAAAAAATTTGAGAAAAATAACAAAGGAAGCCAGTGAACTATTCTACTGAACTATATTAAAATCTATACATCATTACATACAATAACTTTGAGAAATACAAATTTGAAAACCCAACAACCAAAACCAATAAGCGCAAAAAGTCAGTTTTTTGGAAATTTATGACTGGGAATATTATCCAATGGTGATAAATATTTTATTATAAAATAAGGAGCTAATAACGCATCGAATAGCGTCTGACCCCCTTCTGTCAAAACAATAGGTAAAGTTTAGGTAAAAGTTAGGTATTAAAATAGGTATTTGAATAGGTATTTTAAAATTTTAATAGCTCAGCTAGTGTAACAAAGAAAAATCTGAACATCTGCAGATATGTAGACAATAAAATTACCTTTCTAATAGTAAAATAAAAAATAGGGGTCTTCGCTCGTTCCTTTGAGATAGGGCTGTCACAAATTGGGTGAATCTTGCAAAAATGTTATCTTCGCTCCCAGGCTACTTATCAGCAAGCGAAAAACAGTTTTATGTTGCTAAAATGGCCTACTTCAAGGTGAAATGCTGACTGTGATCCTGGGAACGCTGGTTCTGAAGTCACGCTGCACGTGTTTTTCAGTTTTTCCCCCGTAGCGGTGAAGGGAGAGGCGGGAAAAATCCAATACTTCGCCAATATGTGCGACACAGTGGTGCACTCCAAATAGCAGTAAAAAATTAGGGGGGTACCGCGATGAATCCGGCGCCGCACGCAGAAATCGTCTCCAAAGCGTGGTTTTTTGAGAGATAACCTCTCAAAAATGCAGTTTTCGGGATTTCCAATGAAAACCTGCAGGGTTTCCACATAAACACTGCACTCCTTTTATAGTATGCACTGAAACAGTCACTTTGGTTAAAAATTTTACTTAAAATTCGCACTTTTGCTATTTTAAAGGATTTTTTGACCGCGGAGCGCCTTAAAAATGATCTGCTTGCGGCGAGGGGTGCCGCGTGACTTGGTTAGGTTAGGTTAGGTTAGGTTAGGTTAGGTTAGGTTAGGTTAGGTTAGGTTAGGTTAGGTTAGGTTAGGTTAGGTTAGGTTAGGTTAGGTTAGGTTAGGTTAGGTTAGGTTAGGTTAGGTTAGGTTAGGTTAGGTTAGGTTAGGTTAGGTTAGGTTAGGTTAGGTTAGGTTAGGTTAGGTTAGGTTAGGTTAGGTTAGGTTAGGTTAGGTTAGGTTAGGTTAGGTTAGGTTAGGTTAGGTTAGGTTAGGTTAGGTTAGGTTAGGTTAGGTTAGGTTAGGTTAGGTTAGGTTAGGTTAGGTTAGGTTAGGTTAGGTTAGGTTAGGTTAGGTTAGGTTAGGTTAGGTTAGGTTAGGTTAGGTTAGGTTAGGTTAGGTTAGGTTAGGTTAGGTTAGGTTAGGTTAGGTTAGGTTAGGTTAGGTTAGGTTAGGTTAGGTTAGGTTAGGTTAGGTTAGGTTAGGTTAGGTTAGGTTAGGTTAGGTTAGGTTAGGTTAGGTTAGGTTAGGTTAGGTTAGGTTAGGTTAGGTTAGGTTAGGTTAGGTTAGGTTAGGTTAGGTTAGGTTAGGTTAGGTTAGGTTAGGTTAGGTTAGGTTAGGTTAGGTTAGGTTAGGTTAGGTTAGGTTAGGTTAGGTTAGGTTAGGTTAGGTTAGGTTAGGTTAGGTTAGGTTAGGTTAGGTTAGGTTAGGTTAGGTTAGGTTAGGTTAGGTTAGGTTAGGTTAGGTTAGGTTAGGTTAGGTTAGGTTAGGTTAGGTTAGGTTAGGTTAGGTTAGGTTAGGTTAGGTTAGGTTAGGTTAGGTTAGGTTAGGTTAGGTTAGGTTAGGTTAGGTTAGGTTAGGTTAGGTTAGGTTAGGTTAGGTTAGGTTAGGTTAGGTTAGGTTAGGTTAGGTTAGGTTAGGTTAGGTTAGGTTAGGTTAGGTTAGGTTAGGTTAGGTTAGGTTAGGTTAGGTTAGGTTAGGTTAGGTTAGGTTAGGTTAGGTTAGGTTAGGTTAGGTTAGGTTAGGTTAGGTTAGGTTAGGTTAGGTTAGGTTAGGTTAGGTTAGGTTAGGTTAGGTTAGGTTAGGTTAGGTTAGGTTAGGTTAGGTTAGGTTAGGTTAGGTTAGGTTAGGTTAGGTTAGGTTAGGTTAGGTTAGGTTAGGTTAGGTTAGGTTAGGTTAGGTTAGGTTAGGTTAGGTTAGGTTAGGTTAGGTTAGGTTAGGTTAGGTTAGGTTAGGTTAGGTTAGGTTAGGTTAGGTTAGGTTAGGTTAGGTTAGGTTAGGTTAGGTTAGGTTAGGTTAGGTTAGGTTAGGTTAGGTTAGGTTAGGTTAGGTTAGGTTAGGTTAGGTTAGGTTAGGTTAGGTTAGGTTAGGTTAGGTTAGGTTAGGTTAGGTTAGGTTAGGTTAGGTTAGGTTAGGTTAGGTTAGGTTAGGTTAGGTTAGGTTAGGTTAGGTTAGGTTAGGTTAGGTTAGGTTAGGTTAGGTTAGGTTAGGTTAGGTTAGGTTAGGTTAGGTTAGGTTAGGTTAGGTTAGGTTAGGTTAGGTTAGGTTAGGTTAGGTTAGGTTAGGTTAGGTTAGGTTAGGTTAGGTTAGGTTAGGTTAGGTTAGGTTAGGTTAGGTTAGGTTAGGTTAGGTTAGGTTAGGTTAGGTTAGGTTAGGTTAGGTTAGGTTAGGTTAGGTTAGGTTAGGTTAGGTTAGGTTAGGTTAGGTTAGGTTAGGTTAGGTTAGGTTAGGTTAGGTTAGGTTAGGTTAGGTTAGGTTAGGTTAGGTTAGGTTAGGTTAGGTTAGGTTAGGTTAGGTTAGGTTAGGTTAGGTTAGGTTAGGTTAGGTTAGGTTAGGTTAGGTTAGGTTAGGTTAGGTTAGGTTAGGTTAGGTTAGGTTAGGTTAGGTTAGGTTAGGTTAGGTTAGGTTAGGTTAGGTTAGGTTAGGTTAGGTTAGGTTAGGTTAGGTTAGGTTAGGTTAGGTTAGGTTAGGTTAGGTTAGGTTAGGTTAGGTTAGGTTAGGTTAGGTTAGGTTAGGTTAGGTT